>NIJG01000123.1:6036322-6078815 GCA_002201625.1 Euglossa dilemma
TTTTTTTTTTTTTTTTTTTCTTTGTCTCCACATTTTTTTTATTTTATTTCCTCATTCTTTTTGGCTGGATGAAATTGTAATTTCAATTTCTATATATAAAAGTTTTTCGTTAAAACGCCCGGAAGGAGATTTAAACGAGCCCACAGGGAAGGAGAAACGCCAGACTGACAAATCAGATGAAATCGGGAAACGTTGGAGGGTATACCGATTGGATAAGGATCGCAGAGCGACTCGATAATACTGACCTGTTGAAAGTTTTCTTACAAAATTCGCAAACGTACGGCCTAGCGTCGCTGTGTATAGCCTTGTGCTGGCTCAGTGTCGACAACTGCCGGAAAGCTTTGCCGCAAGCCTCGCATTTAAAGTTCCGCTCGTCGGTGTGCGTTGGCAAATGCCTCATCAACGTGTACTGATGCCGGAACTCCTTCGAACCTGGGTCGAATATCAAGCTTACGGCAATTCTAGCGGAGCTTTCGCGATTCTAGATCGATTTGCAAAAGAAATGGTATCGCGTTCTCTGTGTTTCTTAACGATCGTTATTACAAGACTTTTAGCGGCAATATAATTTAAACTAAGCTTTCGCAATATCGAATTCTCTATGTTTCCAACATTTCTCAAACTTTCGAACTTCTAAATCGCCAAATTTTCAAAATTTTCGAATTCTTTAAGGATTCGGATTCGATCTTTCCATTTTCGAACTTTCGAGTTTCTCCCAAGTTTCGGTCTTTCGAATTCTTGGATTTCTAAATTTTCAAACTTTTCAATTTTTCTAATTTTGGAATTTTTCAAATCTCAAATCTGTTTAATTCTCAAATTTTCAATAACGTGACGAGAAATACTCGATTAATAAGTGAATTACTAACAAATGCCGCATTCCCAAATTTTCAACGTTTTTCCATCCCGTTTCAGGTATTTCACGAAATGGAGTTTCGATCTTGGATCATCTTTATCGATCAGACGAGTAGTTGACGAAGATGGTCCTTCGACGACCGGATGCGAGAACACCGTAACATTATCTTCGGACGAATTAACGTTTTGATCGAGAATCTACAAGAAGTAAAACAGTTTCCAACTATCCTGTGATAAAACGAGAAAAAAAGAATGAACGTTCCCGATATTTTTTACCTTATATTTAAAAGCATCTTTTCCTAGAAACTTTGTCACCGTGCCGTCAATGTTAATTACTTCGGAATCTATGGCAACATTCAGGTTCATGCAATCACCCTGAAAACAAATTAAATTGCACCTTTATAGAGGGTACCTACGACGCAGAAAATTACCGCGCACACATCGCGCGATATTATTAACAATCACTGTTAATAAAGGAAAGTTAATTGTCAATTTAGCACTCGTAATTACCTGAATTAATTGATGATCATTCGTGGGTGGCAAACTCGGTACGACGGTGACATCGTTCCTCCCCTCGGAACCCGCCGATTCCTCTTTTACATAAACTTCATAAACACTGAAAATGCAAAATCGCTATCAGAACGTATCGATAACCTCCGTTAATTAATATTTCTATTTATAATACGCGTATGAAGAAACACTTTGGCACGCGTTAAAAAACATTAACAAGTATGTGTACGGTACCGCAGCAAATACCAATTAAAAACGTGCAAAAGAGGATCACAGATATTCGCAAAAATTACTATACGGTTAAATTTGACACGAGAGTGTGGCTCAAAAGATATTTAATCGAATATTTACGCAAAATCTTAATTTAACTGTAAATCGCGCGATTTTCTTCTTAATTCGGTTTTACAACGCAACTGCGACGCATTTAATTGTTTAAGCTCACCTGATGACTTCATCCGGGATAGGACGAGTAAATTGCACCTGCGGATCTTCGTACTGGGTCTCCCCTGAAAAAGTTGAACAGCGTTCCTTAAAGCCGAAAGGCCAGACCGCTTAAAAGGAATTCTATCTTTCCTAAAATAACGCTGAATATCGAAACAAGACACTGGTCTCCGAAACGGAATTCGCGGTCGTTCAGAAACAAAGACACGATCTCGGCCAAATCAATCCTCCGCACTCCAAAATGTATTTATCCCATCGATCAACCATTCAAACTCACTCTGAGAAGAAGATTTTGTGAGCAAAAATCGCATTTCCCATGGAATAACGTTATAAACATTCGTAAATCTATTAGCATAATAGCCTTATTTAGTTCGATACTTTTATCGATGAGAACGAAACCGAACATTTGATTGGAAATTATCAGTGGCTCCAAGATGGCGCCCATGAAGAGCAAAGGTTTCACACGGGAACAGAGTTCGTTGTTACGACTCCGTTTTAAAATGTTTTACGAAAATTGAAAATGGAAAATTCGCGATAGACAACACTGTTGATATTGTCGTAGTTCGGTGGACGAAAACGGAAATCAAATAACTAATCGTGACCAAGATGGCGCCGACAAAGTGCAAAGGGTTGATACGAGAACATCGCCATTACGATTCCGTTTCAAACGATTTTACGGGAAACTGGAAATGGAAGGCTCGCGATAAAGAACATTGTTAAACAGCTATTTTCGAGATGGTACATATTTCTCCGTTGAAAGTCTCGAGTCGGCTGGGATTAAGAAGAAGGATCGTGCATATGTTTTTAGTAGGAAGCTTTTAAGATTCTTCCCGAGAAAGGAGAGCACGATATTCTTGTACTCTAATACCTCTCGTGACAAAATAATCCTTTTCCCTTCCCCTCTCCACGCCCTTTCTTTTTCTCCCTTTTCCAGTTTTTCTTTTATATTTAATAATCCATTGCCTGCTGCAACTGCTGTTACTTTGCCGTTTTCCGTATGCTCTTTGTGAAATTAGATCGCGTGCAACTAAAAGAATTTGTAATGGCCGCGAATGAATAAATCGTGCTACTTATGTTATATTGACTAAAAGCCTCCAAGGTTTTCTTTCTTTCTTTTTACTCTTCGACGAAATCACGATACCCCTGTCCCGTCTGGAGCCCGATTACCCCGCGACTTCCGCTATGTCCGGCAGAATTTGTTGTTAATCGACAAAACGATCGGCGGGGACCTTGGAACAATTACTGGTGGAGCTATGAATTTCGATAAAAAGAGAAGAATGATCTACTCTACGACGAGAAAGAGAAAGAAAGAGAGAAAACAGGAGTAATCCCG
Organism: Euglossa dilemma; assembly: GCA_002201625.1. Classification (NCBI taxonomy): domain Eukaryota; kingdom Metazoa; phylum Arthropoda; class Insecta; order Hymenoptera; family Apidae; genus Euglossa; species Euglossa dilemma. The sequence continues at coordinate 6,039,456 of NIJG01000123.1, forward strand.
TAAAAGGGTAATAGAATCTTTTTCACCCTGTTAATATCCACCTTTTCGAGCAACTCTTTCGACCCACGATGGCGAGACAAAGAAAGAAGCTACTTCGAGTAAAGATTGCGCCTCGGATCGGGATGAGAATTAAAACTCCAAACGGGGACGAAGTTTCACGTGGAAAGAAAGAATCCTTCGACTCGATGGCGCGCCTCGGGAAGGGCGGCTTCAATTTACGCGTGTTTCACCGAATACTCGAAGTGGGGAGAAAAGAATTCGGTCGGAGCGAGATTGAAACCCGTTTTCATTAGAAGACGTCGGGAAATGATATTCTAGACGATCCGCCGGTTGAGTGACACTGATTTAAATGGAACTGACGATACAGATGCCTCTTGAAACAATGTAACGCTTTCGTCGAGCGTTCCATCCTCGAGCCTGAGACAATGTTGCATCCCCGACCGCAGGAATATTCGACGACGCATCACTTGTTCAACTCGCCAGCATTCATTGAACTCGCATGTCTACGTATCTTGAAAAATACATATTACACGTACACCGTTACACCTAAATTATTTCCTTCTGTATGAAAAAATATAAAGCACGAATTCGATTAATAACTAATTAATAACTAATATATTCCACCGTAGCACGATCGCGTTTAGAATTAACAACCGCTCACGAATAGCTAAGAATCAGTAAATCAGAATGATCGACACCCACGTACGTTATCCATCAAACTCTGTCTTTACTCGAGAGATAAAATTTCCTATTGTTAATTACTCCCGTTAAAAATACCGATTGCTATCGAAACAGCTGCTTCACTTGCACGATATCCCTGCTGCGTTCCTCTTGCCTCGCAACCCTCTATCCCGGTCCGCGACCGATGCTTTAAATCGCAACACGAATCGCAAGGAAAATTAATTCCCTTTAAAGGCACATTTGCAAACGCACATGGACTTACGCGCGTGCGAAACAGCGACGACAAAGGACTCCGAATGGTCAGCTGGCGAAAAGCGTACACACCGAAACACGTTCTCCCGGGGTGGTCAGCATCGGCAGATTAATCCGGCGAAAAAGTCCCACGACGTGCTCCACCATTTCACGAAACGAAAGAATTACACGGTCGACCATTAACTCCTGTCATCCCCGATGCACTGACACCGCGTCGAATGATCCGCCGATGATCCAGTCAAGTATCCGAGTGAAATACCGAACGGAAACTCGAGTCTCGCGTTCTCCGGCGTGGCGTTAAAATAATAACCGGCAGGCGAACAGACGCGAGAACGAAGGCGAACGAGACAGCCGGAAGCAACCGCCATTGACGGCCGAGACTTTCTTCCCGGACGTCGAGGAGAAGAGAAAAGACTGTCAGGAAGCGGAGGGATCCGGAGGCTCGTGTGGCGATCGGCAGAAGTCCGACATCGTCGGTCCTCGCCTTTTTTTTCCGGCTGCTGCTGGCAAATAAACGAAAGCCGCCATTATCACAGCTCATTTTTCACGGACGGACGAGCGACAGGTCACGACCGGTGAATTCGACGTTATTCCAGATCTGCGCGATTTCGCGATCGGTCCCGTCAACGGAAGTACGCGACGAGGAGGAGGCTGCCGGTGGCCAGGACGGGCAGGACAAACGAGAGAACGAGAGGAGAAAGAGAAAAGGATCGGTCGACCCCGATGGTCGACACGGGCCGGTCTACTCACAGTTGTATCCTTGCAGCAGGTTATTCTGGGACATTTCTCATGCATCCGAGCGTGTCACCTTCGAAACCGAGCCACTTCCCACACGTGGACGTCTCGCAGCCTGATTCGCATCGATCGCTAACGAGGAATCGAGTACGATCCCGGATCGGTTCGCCCATATCGCCGCCAAACGGGCAACTTGGGAAACGCTCTCGGCCAATGGCGTAATCCTTGTTCGACGGTCTCTCTCTAACCTTCGACCCAGCGGCGTCGCGCCATTTTTCTCCGTCTAGCCGCGGCTTTTACGAACGGCCCACGTTCCCCTCACATTTTTTCACGATTTTCGAAAGAGTTGCTGCCACGTTTGCGGGAGTTTTTAACAGACTATTGGAGAAATTCCTGGTGACTTTTTTTCGAATCCTCGTTGACACTTCGCGTTCATATAAGTTAATTCGAATATTCGGAATGTTTGTACGATAGGGAATAAAAATGTGATCCACACTGGCAGTCTAATGAATTTTGTTTCTCTTGATCTATCTGACAAGTTACAAAAGTGGAAAAATACGCGTGGAAACAAAAGAGCGGACTAGGAATTCGCACGTATCCTATTTAGGAATAAACCATGAACTAAATATTCCCAAACCGTGTTTTAACTTTTGATTAATTCATTTATATCATTGAGCGGAACAATCCGTGTATAATAATTGTTACTTATCTATTTTCAATTTATTTACCGTGCAATTACCTGCAAAAATAAATGTTTATGTTAGAACGTCGTATAAAATGGTTTTATTTTTACGTATAATTTTTGGATTAGATATAAACAAGAGTTTGTTTGTTACTCCTTAATTTCAATCGAAGACTTGAAGGACTCTCTTTAGAGCGAAGATGCAAATGAGTTAAAATTATAATTCTCTATTATACGCGTAATCAATTTTTTAATCTTATCTCTTGATCCTTTTTCAAAGGCTTTTAATTTTTCCGTCCATTTAATCCGGTTGTTTAGTTTCAACGTACGGAATAAATATCTTTCTGTGTAAGAAAATATCCGACGAACTTATCTCGCCGATTGTTGACAGATGGACCTCGGCGGTTAGCGTTTAAAGAGCCTCATCGACCGCTGACAAAGGGATCGCGATAACTCTAGGCTCGCATGAACTCTCGTTTTGTAAACGATCGAGATCCAAAAGCACCCGAAGCCTCCACGCGTGAGGAGTCGTCAGTTTAGTTCTTAAGAGGCCCTCGAGCAGTTAAGTAAAGACGACAGTGAGAAATAAACAGCGTGACATAAACCTTTTTCCAAACACTTTCGAGTTTTTGACCCGTGTTTCTTCGTGCCGCACCGTTTACATCTGCGATGATTTAATTGAAAATTATAGAAACATAAAAATAAAATCGAACTGTGAATAAATAATCTTCAAACAGTGAATCGATTAAAATCAATCGAGGAAGAATCAAATTAAAACCTAATAAAGGATATTAACACTAGGTTTACGGGACCCGTCAATTTGATGGATCGGTTGCCCCAATTATTCGATATTAACAGATTTGATTAACTTATATTAAGTCTGTTAATATTGCGATTGTTTTCAAATAAAACCCATCTTTGTTTTTTAAAGAAAATACGTGGTTTCCTTTACCCTTAAATCTGATGGGTGTCCGTAGAAATAATAATACAAAAAACGCCCGTAAACCTAGTGTTAAAAAACATGTCCAATTAAACTCTCGATTACCTGTCGTTCATTACATCTTCGATATCTACGTTTGCCAATCTCGAAGACTCGAAACCACTAATTCCTTCTCTCTCATCGACTCGGAATCGTCTGGAATTCGCGTGAGATTCCGATTAATATTCGAAGAAACAGGAAAATTCTCTCGGCTCGCCGAGCCAGAAGAGAAACCATCTTCTATCGGCGAAGTCGCCGGAATTACCCACTCCCTTCGCCTCTGTTTCCGAATTCCGGTCAGGTACATCCACATCGGCGTTCTCCGGCTTGCCGGCTAGGTCCGCGGCATACTTGCCTGACTCAATTATTACTTGCTACTTCTTGTTACCCGCTGTTTAAGTTGCCTCGACCCTTCTCGCTATTCCAGTCAGTCGAGTCAGCCCTCGGCCTCGGCCTCTCTCCGCGCGCTAACTACCGCCAATAGGGCTTGTTCGCAGCAGTCGACCGAGATATCGTTTACCGGAACGTGGAAGCGCTTAAAACGGCGAGAAAAACAAGCAAGAACGGCAGAGAGGAGAGAGAGAGAAGTGGGAGAAGGATCCAGAGGCCGGACAGGTCGATGGATTTTCCATTTCCCGCGGATTCGCTGTCTACCACCTACGAGCAGCGGAAACGCTTCCGTCTGTGAGAAAGTTTCTCGGCAGCAGACGGGGAAAAGTGAATTTTCGGTTTTTGCGCGCGGCAACGAGAGTTCGAGGTGTTCGGAGTTTTGCGAAAACGGGAAACTGTGCTACGTCGAAGGGGCGAGTGTCGCGGAAGAACGGGTTGCAAAGGAAGTGCTCTTTCGCGAAGGTGAGACGAGTAGGCAAGATGCGTGCTCGAATAGAAGGAGTACTCGGGACATTTCGTTTATGGAATCCTTCGGTATTGTTGGTCGTGTAAGCAAGACGATTTGACCGATTTACGGACTACTGTGCCGATGTTTCGTTCTCAAATTCCATCGTGTCGAAAGGTTTCAGCGGAGAAGATGATAACATCGGTTAGATTTCGAAGATGGTAAAGAAAATAAGGGAAAGTTTGTATATAGTTCGTTTGATATGATTGAAGAAGAGTGTGATAAGACGAATCGCGGCGTGTATTCGAAAGGAAATTAACACGTTGACTGCCGTGGGGGTCACCGGTGACCGGCACTAGACTAGGCTACAGCGCCGTGGAGGCCACCGGTGACCGGCGCGCCCAGATTGATGGAAATATATATAATTTAAACAAATGACAATACTTATAATTTAATTGTATTCCAGCGCCACGGGGTCACTGGTGACCCTCGCTACGAAAACTGCTTCAAGCATGATTTTATAACTCATTTTATCTGCTGCAAATAATATTTCAGCATAATATGCATCGCATAATGAAAAGTTGGCGCCTTGGGCAAACCATCGAAAATGCGTCTGGCAGTCAATGTGTTAAATATAGAATACTCGTTGCTGTCTCGCATCGTTTAATCCTCTCCGTGGGGGAACTGCTATTCCGACAGAGAACCGAGTTTTATTATCCATAAACATTCGCTATTTGTAATAAACGGAGCAATTCGAGAAATAACGGGAAATTAAGATAAGGAAAACAACGAAAGCGGAATTCTTTCGTGCAACTCCTCGCGGATAATTCCCGAAGCCGCGGCTGNTGCAACTCCTCGCGGATAATTCCCGAAGCCGCGGCTGCTCGTACAAGCAATTATCCCGGCAGCTTCCTCTCCACTTCCGGGGCCACAATTGACAGCGTCGCGATGCAAATTAAATACGGGAAGTTTGGCAAAGCCCGAATGGATTTTCTCATATCACGAATTAACAATATCAAGTAGGAGTTTTCAGGGAGTTCCCCGTTTGAATTCCCGGCGGATTATTTTCTCCAAGGAATATCCGATTCGCTTCATCAACGAGTCCTTAACTTCTGCGGGGAGTTGAATAGCAGCCGAGAGACGGTCGGACGTTCGGATGAAATGTTTTCACGAACTCCGGGCGAAAGGGAGGTGCGAGAATCTGCGAGGAAGAGCCCGCGAGACGAAGGGACGACAATTCGATTTTGCAACCCAGATAAAGAAAGCTTTCTTCCTCGTTATAGGTTACCTAGAGGGGTTCGACCGTGGCTCGTTCCCCTAAAACCGGCGGGAAAAGAGTGAAAGAGGGCGGGAACGAGTGGAATTTCGCTGAAACGAGCCGGCGATGCTTTCGCTGCAGTAACCTTTACACAATGAACGACGCCTAATCGAATTCCTCGCCGGGAAAAAGTCGTCCCCTTTGCCGTGAGAATTTGTGACGTCCGAAAGGAAAGCATGGCGGCGACGGTGGGGCGAGGAAAGTGTTAAATGATCGAAAAGTTCGAGCGCGAGTAAACGCGATTCGCGTTGATATAAAGGGGGCAGGGACGAGGAAACGATTATGCCATTCTCGCTTTTTTTTCCTGACGATTCGACGCGACTGGGTCGAGGTTGATTCGATGGAGCTTTCGGTGAAAGCGGAAAGGTGGCTTGGAATGTTTAATCGTGGAAAAACAGAGATTTCTTTCTTTTTTTTTTTTTACCAAGTTCCCGTCTGTGCAACATCATACTTGCACACGCAAGTACGCGTCAAAGTTCGACGAAAGCTTTGAACCTTGGGTTAAAATATGGAACGGCTATGAGCAAATAAAATCGCGTTAATTGCAAATACGCGAATGACTTTGACAGAGATATAGATCTCTTCCATGGATTATACGGTTGTGCCTACAGCTTTGACGAGAGACGGCATATGTAGATCGCAGTTTGATATATCTACTCGATAAACAAGCGTAAAGAATATCATAATAAAAGTTCAATTAGTTCAACATTCGTTCCGCTTCGACGATCCGAAAGTAATATTTAAAAACGATCCAGATCCCAGGATCACTTCGTCCGGATGAAGTGATTTCGGTACATTGATATTCCTTGCGTTGCGTTTTTGTAACGATGCTTGTTTTTAGTGGAAACACGAATCGTGCAGCGCTGCAGGAGTGCTTTGATAGAATTGGCCATGATTCCAATCACGAACGATTTTCAGCCAATACTAACTGCTATCACGTTCAGCAGTATATCGTTGCAGTTTTTCCACCGTTTCCCTCCCATTCTTTTTTCCCCTTTTTATTTTATTAACGACTTCTTGAGCATTTCAAACGAGACTACACCGATCTATATTTCTAGAAACCATCGAAGCATTCTTACGCGTACTCCACGATTACCTACCGAATTCGTTATACCGAGAATTAATTTATTAATCGTTCTTTTATAATGACCAACGATCGTATTAACTTCGACGAATACACGAATAAGGAAAGAAAGACAGCGATATTTTTTAAAATCCTTTTTAACTTACGATCATAGGGGTTGATATATTGAAATATATCAATTTCTTATTTAATTTCTTTCAATTTCTTATTTCTTATTTTTCCAATTTTTCAACTCTACGCAATAAAGGTTACCCGTGGTCGATCTAAAACGAACACTACCTCGCGCCTCGCGTATCCCTCTTCTTTTTTTTTAATTACAAACCAATTAATTAACCTCAACCATCTCTGCCGTGCGAGGGACGAGCGAAAAAAGGGGCGCATATTGCGAATCTCCGGCATTCGAGCCGATCGCCGAGGCACAAATAAACTCGGCGAGGGTCGCTTTGCCATGTAAAGCCGACGGAAATCGATTTCTACACGGACAAAGTATTATTACGGGGCCGGAGTGCGCGCCGTAGAGGGCGGAAACTTCCGTTCCCCCGTTGCCGGGCATCCACAGTCCACGAAATGTTTGGGAAATCAATTTTGCCCGGCTATCATGCTTATCGGCCGAGGCCGGAAACGACGTCAAAGGGGGTCAAAGAAAGTCCGGGGGGCCGGGCGAAGTGCCGATGGAGAGTCGATCGACCCAAAAACAAAGCCGTAACTCGATAGAGACATCCCGGCGACACCGTGGCAACTCGACGTGACAGCGACGCAGCCGGAAGCGGCGTCGATCCTCCTTCGTTTCCGTTCGTCACCCTCCTGGCCGCGGCACGGAACAACGCCGCGGTGTGTGCGACGAGGACGATGCACCACGAGGACGATGCACCACCGCCAACTGTCCAACTGTCCAAGTGGCCATTTTCGTCTTGGCTGGCTCCGTCTCTGCCTCTATCTTGAATAATATCTCCGACGGATACCGACGGGCACGTCTGCCGAGTCTTGACAAATACCACCGCGCCCCCGTACCTTTCCAGTTTACCTTGCACGAACGTGCCGCACATATTTCGATCGGAACGCGGAAGGGAATCGTCGCTGCCGAGCGGATGGCGGAGCGGATGGCGAAGCGGATGGCGGAACGGCTCCACGGCAATACATTCCCCGCCCCCCTCGGCCGTGGATGATAGAAAATTATTCGACCCCCGGTGCCCGCATACCGATTTCGTTAAGCTCTCGAATCGTCCCGATGACGGCCGAGACCCGTTGACGGTTCCGTGTTCTTCGAACGAAGCGATTCTCCGGAGTTAGGGATGAGAAACGCAGACCGATGACAGTCGGATGTTAGTGGATTTATTTCCAGCGGATAAATTTCCGAACGAGCGTCGAGGTCTCTGTGTTCTCCACTTTCTTCCCTTTCCAAATCGAACGAGAATCGAAGGAGAAAGAGGCAAATGAGTACCAGAGGAAACGATTTGATAGAACGCGAAGAGACATGTTCTTCGTTCCTGACTGCTATGGACGATGGAAAATTATTCTATCTCCGCGTACGGATTCCGTTTGAGTTACAGAATCATCCCGATGACGGTTTCGTTTGCCACGGAGGGATTCTCGTCGATGACCGGATGTAAGGGGTGTGTCTGGTAGACGGGAATGGATGCAAAGGACGATCGAAGGCGTAGAATAGGATATGAAGGGATTCGATGAATTCCGAAACGGATGGCCAGGTTTCTGTGCTTTTTCGTTCACGTTGGACGAGGATCGAGGAAATGAGAGGAACACGCGAGAGCATAAAGGGTTGGGAGAAACTGTAGAACAGCCATTATACGAGCACTTGCTATCCAAACGGTCTGGTATTCGGATACTTCGCTGTCCAAATATTCTGCGTGTTATTCGAGCTCGTATTTTCTTTGTTACTTTAATATGGAATTAGTATTATATGCGTTTACAAGCTTGCATAACGGTGGTAAAGAGGAGAGATATGGTACTCGGGTTTTGGGGGTTGGAAATGGTGAAAGTGTTGTACAAGACAGGAAACTGTATATACAACGTTGAAGATACATCCTTGCTTTGAAATATTTACGCAAAATAGTGGTGGAATAACACGATAAATGATTGGATACAAGATCTGTGTAATTCTGCAGCGAAAGAGATATAGAGACCTCATAATGGATAATTACAAAATTATTTATACTGTTTCTCTTTTCGTATTATCGTCACCAACGGTATTTCTTGCGAGATACGAAATAATCGACAGAGGGAATGCCGATGTCAATAGATTCTATCGTTCGAATGATATTTCTCTGTTAATTCGAATACCAGAGTTTACGATCTTTCACGTAGGAAAATCTTCGATAATTAAAAAGTTCGATAATTAATTAAAGTTTAGCGGATTCTCCGCTGGCAAAGTCGCGACTGCGAGCTCTCTATTCTCTCTGGCCGCGTTTTTCTTCGATATTTTGCTTAAAACACGAGGAACGAGGCAGGATACAGCGAAGCGCAATTTTCGTTCTTTCGCAACGGACGTTTCCGGTACGGTGTATCTCGATTTCTTCATCGGAAAAGTAGCAAACGTCAATCCGGCCGCGAGAAGTAGCGGCATTTCTTACCTATCTGAATTGCAAATTTCATCTTCTTAATAGCGCCGTGAATTGAAACGCGGAGTTCAACGTTCAGGTGTCTACGAGACACTCGCACCGGTAAGTCTAGCGAAATAAGTTGAACAACGGCGAGGTAACAAACGAAGAAAGAGATATTTAACAGTCCAAGTGTATAGATTGGCAAGTTTTAATCGATATCGTCAGTCGTTCCTTCGACGTTGGATCGAAGAGTTGAATCTGTTGCTGAAATGGAAATTTAAAGGCGTAGCAGACGCATCGGGAGACGTATGGAGAGACGTATCGACGATTTACCAGGTCAGATCATTAACTTTCAAGGAAAATATCCGAGCTTTCGTCCTTATAAATTTTCCTCGAGCCATCGCACGAGCGAATCGAATATCGACCATCTGCAGTTCCGCTTCCGTGGAGTCGATAGGAAGAGAGAGAAAAAAAAGAGGGAGCGCACGCGAAGTAATTACGTAAAATTTATTACGGAGACTCTCTTACGGCACTTCGTCGTATCTAATAATCGTCATACGGAATAAATTGTTTGGGTGTTAGCCCGGACTAGGAATTTATTCATCCTCCGCAGAGACGTTTCATAATTCTCGACAACCGTCTTCCGTGGAAAAACCGGCAAAAAGCGAACGTCGCAGAGGGAAAACATAAAGTATCTTCCGTATCTCCGTCTCTTATATTTCTTCCTGCTAAATTATCACGAAAATTCTAATATACCCTGAAACTTTTATTCAACGAAGAACCTACGAGCAACGGATGATCGATCGAGTTGGAAAAATTTAACGAGGATTAATCAAGCGATTCGACTTTAATCTTGGAATACACGTGTCGGAGATAAACGTCGAGTTCTCGAAGTTTCGGCCATTTTGGAGCAATGGTTGCTCATCGTTTGCCACAGAGGATCACGGTATTCGGTGGGTATGTCCGAGGGTAGCAGAAATATATCTCGAGCAGCGGGGAAATTCTCCTTAAAGCCACGGACAAGCCCGGGGAAACACTAATTATTTCGCAATCTCAACACTCACCTCATTTCGCAGATAGTGTTGCATTAAGAAAATTAATTTTTTACCGACCCTCCTGAAGAGAGAGAGCTCGCCACGCCACCCCCCTGTTCTTGAAAAATTGATTCGAGATGCTGCGCACAGTCGGCCTCCAGCAATCGGATATAAACTGGAGATTATGCCATTAACGAAATTAATAAATGAAAATGAAATCACACGCGTCGTTCCATTAGCAAAATGAATCCGCCAAGGATGCGTTCTTTGTGCGAGAGAAGCATGGAAATTCACTGCGATCCCTACAATACGTGCGTTGAGACAGTTTCCTGATGGATCCTACTTAGAAACGGGGCTTAACGGGCTTAAACGTGGGCCGCGGCATGATTTTTCGAATACCTTATATTATTATATCGTTAATACCTTTGGCGTGTAATTTCACCGAGTAAAGGACGTACAGCGACGAATTAGGATAATTATTCGTGCCTTTAATCCTCGCTTTGTCCCGTTGGATACTAGCTGATCTGTCAGAATTTCAATTATCTCATACTTCGCGTGATTACCACCTCGTTTCCTTTTATTCTCTATCCTTTATTTTACTCTGTCACTGACACGATGAAATAGAATTTCAATAAAAATCGAATACCCTAAACTCACCATAACTGGACTCTAACACTAACTCGAGTAACTCGCGTTGTCTCCAGAAATATCTGCTTTCTGACATATTTCTATCCTCGATAAATATCGTACATCGTATAACACGCAACGCCTAACTTGTCAATCTCCATACTGGATCCTAGGAAAATTACCAAAATAATTGCACGGATATCGATAAACTGAACACCGACGTGACTATCGTGGGGTAGTTTGGAGGAAATTGAAGGACATAATGTAACTGAAATACGTCAGATTGTCGCTACTTTACACGCATTACCATCGCTGGGTCCAGTTTAAATCTCATCCCTGGAAGTACCCTGAACGAGGTCCCCGGTGACGAATTTTATTACGCGGAAGCGGAGATCAAACGGCTCGTAAAGGGCCAGAAAACGAGTTAATTAATGGCGAACAAGGGAACAGATGCTCGAACGATGCTGTCGCTTACACGGGGGTTGGCCCGTAAGTTTCGGCTTAATTTCGGCCGGATTTCTAAGACCCTAACTCCTCCTTCTTTTTTTTTATAGCCCCTACTAAACCCTCGTGCACACGATGAAACGAGAAGGGGAAGGTCTCCGTGTACGCGAGCGCGTGTCTATGGGTGTACGTGTGTAAAGATCGAGACAGGACGGAGAGCCAGGACGCGGAGAAAGGAAAAAGAAATGGGAGAAAGCGACAGAGAGAGGAGGAGAAAGGAGGACGGGGAACGAAACGGGAAAACAGCCAAGCCGAGCGAGATTGCCTGTTTTCTAATTTACAACTAGGCAGGCCCTGGCCTTAACAATTTACGTTGTTTCTTACATGGTCGCATCCAACCCCCTCTGTCCCGGCTGCCAACCCCCGACCAGCCCAGATTCCGATGGCGTCGCGACACTCGTATTGCAACGGCCCAACACTTTCACCGTGCCGCTTTTTCCCGTCGCCTCTCGTTCCAGGGGAAAGAATTACTACCTCGTTAACGGCACGATTGATTCTGATTATAGTTGCCGGCCTCGATTCTCGACACCGCCAGATATTGCCTTCGCCGTGAGATCGTGTAATCTTCTCTCTCCTCTCCAACAAAACCGTTCGCGAATCTCTGTCACGTGGATTAGAAGGGACTGTATAGGTTCCGCGCGAGATACTAATTTTATTCGACGATAACTCTTCTATTTCTCACGCTCTCGCGATAAATGATATTCGTTATTTCGTCGAGGAGAGAGTTCGCCGAGCCTCGAGGGAGTTAAACGGAGAAACGGAAGTTTGAAACGACGGAGAGGAATATCTTTGGAGATTTCTGTATTTATCGTATTTATTAATTGCGATGGCAGGACGGTTACAGGAAATTCCAGGAATTCAGAGAGAATTCGCACAATTTACCGTTCGCCTCGGCGTCATCGGGAAGCGGAAGAGGGCGGCTTCCTGACTGGCGAATTTGTATTAAACGAAACGGCGCATTGTGATGAATTCGATTAAAACTTTGTTAATAGAGACCTTTGCGCACTTACGCGGCGAAGGAAGGGACGGGGAGAGGGAAGTTTGAACAGTCACCGTGCGTAAACAGCAACGAAAGTTAGATATGAAAACCGCAAACTTGCTTAGGAGTCTAATCTAGTCAGTCGAGTTTCATAAATTTTAAAAGTCAAACACGTTTCCGGATTATCTAACGCCGCGCCGCGAAGAAACTTCCGCTCGTTTTCCCTGCGAAACTTCTTCCGCCGACGAGTAAGTGACCTCGCGACAGTGGATTAATTTTAACCAAACGAACAAACGATATTTACGCTGCAACCCCGTGGCGGTCCCGGGGAGAAAATAAGAGAGAACGCGAAACGAACTTGGAGAACGCGCGGTTAAGTTTTTACTTCGATCCGGCCTTTTATCGTGCTCCGCCGAGAGAAAAGTTAGACATCTCGTGAGAATTTAATAGCGAAGACGGTTTTCAGCGAAATTTTCGCCTAGTTTCGCGATGCTCCGAGATCGACGTTCATCGAGGGAACCCCCGCGTTGCGTGGAACGATCAGACGATCGGGTTGCCGATATGGAATTAGATTAATTTCCATTTTCGCGCTCGAGCGTGCATTTGTGGAAGCCGTTTATTGGACCTCGCGGTGAATTAACGCAGTTAAGAATTTAGGGACACCGAGGGTTGACGTTGCCGCGTGGGGGTCATTGACTTGGAGATTTTCGAGGTGGACCGGGTTAAACAAGTTCGTGGAACTTTGTTTCCGCGATTCGACGGTCGGGGGTTGGTATAAATAAAACATAGTTGTATGAATTGAATCGATGGAACGACAGTTTTTGTTCGGGCAGAGTCGAACGGCTCCCTGAGAGTCGGAAGACAAGGATAATAAAATTCAGTTATGCGCTGGAGTTCCTGCATGACAGTTGCGTTTTAATTATGGAAGAGATCAAACCATCCGCGAGTTTCTTCATAAAATACTCACGTTTCTCGCGTTGGTTAATCAAAACCGAATATAAAATACGAAATTCTTCGTTTGATTAATTAACCGCGAGAATATCCGATATTAAAGGTATATATTTGAATAATAAACGATAGAGTACGATTATTTAAAGATATATTAAAATTACCTAAGCTGCTCTTCAAGCAGGAAAGGCGAAATTTCGTCTGGAAATGTAGCGTATCAACAGTATGGTCGATCACGATCGTCCAAAATCATTTGTCGTCCGAACTCGTGGAAAAATCATGTTGTTTATATCAGGCCTTATCTACAAACCACACCTCTAACTATACTCGTGTTTCGCTCTATTTCCTCACCGCGAGTCTCTACTGTAAACGAAAAAGTTCATCAAAGATCTGTAAACGTCGGAAGGATTGATCGTGAAATTCTCTACGTCTCCTAAAGGCTTCCATAACGAATTAATAAAACGCGGCTCGATCTTCTCGATTCCGTTACGTCGGGCTGAAAAATCTACAGCGGCTCCGCTCTGCCGCGGCTGGAAGTTGCAAGGGTGGGAAGAGAAATAAGGGTAGGTAAACGAATCGGAGATTTCGATTCGCGGAATCACGGTATCCGGGGGGAGGAAAATGTGAACAGAGTGGCGCGAAAGAAAGATGCTAGGCCCCCGACAAAGCTCACCGACAGGCCTCGCTCGATAAGAATAATTTGGTGGCGTCGGATTTCAATCTGTCGAGATGACGGATATGGCGGCGGGGGCGGACTCTAAAAGGATGCCGACGCGGATGACGAGTAGGGGTGGCCCCTTTTTAATATCTCTAATATTTCCAGCCGATATTCCCCATTTATTCGCGATCCATCACTTGTCCGATGTGTAACCGGAAGCCTGCCTGTTCCACCTCAGAAGTCAATCCGATATAGAGGCGTAGTTCGAATTTCCCGCTGTAAAGCGATCCGCCGCGGGGCTGAGTGCCGAGGCTATCGGCAAATGTTTTCTCTTCTAGATGAAAAATAATCCGACGCGGTTTTATCGTCTATAATAGCCCTCCGAGTACAATGAGATTATGTCTTATTCCTGTCTCCGCTTTCGTCCTGTCTTTTCCGTTCTTTTCTCTCTCTTTGATTCCTTTTCTCGCAATTTTTATCCTGGATACCGAAAGTCTTCTCAAGTGTGTATTAGAACGGTGAAATTTTTTATTTTTCCTGTTCTATCTGTTGGTTTCCTTACGGCGTAAAATTCGTCGCTGCTTTATTATCGCCGAGACTTCTCGTATCTCGGAACGATTCGACGATTTCTAAGGATTACCAGCACAAAATGCGGCGAGTTTTTCTAAGTTCCAATTTCGCACGGCACAGCGTAACCCAGGGAAGGTATTACCGAAAGGAAGCTCCTTGGGTGACAGATTATTTCCCACCACTGATCCGGAATGGTCACTGTCACACGGAAGTAGCTAGAACCGGAAAGGAAGCCCCAGAAACGTCCACGGTAATCAGGCAGTCGCCAGGGACGATTTTAGAGAAAGTGACCACTGCTCGCCATTCACCGACCACCGGCTGGACACCGCCCACACCAGGTACTCGACCAAGGGCTAAAACTTGAATAGAGCAGAGCAACTTCGAACAGCTCGGTATTAATAGAAATCGAATATATAGGAATTAATCAGACCACGAAACCATTGAAAACCATATTTAATCACCCTCTGTTCGAATCTATTATGTAATAAATGTACCATAGCAGTGTAATAGCAAATATTTTATATATTTCTCATTTTTAACTCCCGATCTATGTAATGTACACGATGCAAACCAATCCTTGCGGCCATTATACAGGTGAATAAATCGATCCCACGTTAATCTTTTTCGAAGATTGAATTGTAACGAAAAAGACGATTGTTCTTCGTGGATGCGTCTAGATTGTTAGAAAAGGCAAATAGCGAGAAAGATTCGTGGGAGGTGTTAATTAAAAACGATCACCGGGACGTTTCTATTTCCACTCTGGTCGAAGAAATTACAATGTCCGCTTTCGGAATGGCTCCTGAAGACTTCGATTGGTCCGCGATTTTGCAGAGAACGAAGGCGAGTGTCCGTCAACGGTCTCGAGGGCCGAAACTCTTGTCGCGACACATCCAAAGCGTCGGGAATAAAAAGAGGAGAGATAGCCCGGCGAACGCTGCGAATAACTGGGTTCCTCGCAGTGGTTACGCCCAGTTCTAGTCAGACTTAGCAGTGGGTTGGCCCGATTAGGGTCAGCCGAGTGCGGGACCAGCCTTTGCTTGCAGCGATCGCGATTCCATCCCTCGCAAAAAGAACCCTCCATCCGATTTCTGCCCAAGGACCCAGGCATCCACGAACATTCTTCGACCTTTTTCCAACAGATTTTCAGGAAAATCCACGTCCTTCCGTGCTCGTTTCGACGGCGCGCCGTGAACGTCCTTCCGGCCAGCTAGTTTCTTACGAATCTTTTTTAATCACTTATCGGATATTTACTCAGCCTCGCGTTCGCTCGGTATTAATTTAATTACGCCATTATTAAGAGGTCGAGAAGGTTGATTAGGATGGAAGTCGATATTTAATACGCGATGGAGCAATTACTAATTTATCAACGGATATAGCAGGAAAGAGATCGCGTTCTTTTTGCGTTAATATAAACATTCCTCGGGATTATGGCTGGACGGCTAATGGAGGCAAATAAAATGGAGCACACTGCACGGTACGGTTTGTTCTATCACTCGGAAGTACCGAAGAAATTGATTGCCATTTATTTATCGAAGATTGATGGCAAACCGAGGGGGAGCAGGGTGTCAGGAAACAAGGCGCGAACCTCTTCCTGCCATCGATAATCTACTCGAAGTGATTGGATGTGGATTATAATGGAATATCGACTTAACGTAGAAGCACTTTGCTTTTAAACGCTTGACAATCCGGGCTGAGGATTGACCGACGTGCAAAACACGCGAGAAGCAAAAATCGTCTGGAAAATATTTGTCCACCGACGGGAATTTACATACGAATAACGAATAAAAGGAACAGCACAGCGGGTAATTTAAAATACGACCGTCGGTACACGACTAATTCCAATATGTTCTTACTGTCGGTTTGTCAACGTTGATTTTAACCAGATCAATCTCTCGCTGCTTTTACCTCTTGTGTATGACGTCACAACCGTGTCATCGACCATCAACGATTCAAACTCGTGTAACGAATAACGCGAAATTGCATTTGGCCACCGTTCTAGGTTCGAACGAAAATTAAACAAAATCCACTCTTAGCGAGAAAAAAAAAGAAGAAAAAATCTGACAAATATCGAAATCATCTACAACCGATATACTTCAAGTCCTCGATCAATAGAATCCACGAACATCGAAATCCACTATATCATGTAGGAAATTCAAAGTTCCATCGAGGGTAACCCGAATGACCGGTCGGGTTTTCATCGTTTCCATGTCAGCGATCGGGGGTCCGAGGGGAATCGGCGCGATCTGTCCGAGTTGTAGCTACCTCAAGAGGAGGGTTCGACCACCCTTAACGCGGAAACACGCTGGCTAAATTAGTCGTAACGGCCGCGAAACACGCTTCCCCCCCAGGTATTTGTGTATTCGCCGAAACTAATCCATTTCGCGTGGTCGCGCTGCGAACGCGTGCCAGCCGGAATCGTTTCGCCGGATTCAAGGAGTTTCCAATCTGCCGGCTGTCGTTTCGTCGGAGAATTATGCGTTCCTAGCTCGCTGAGGAACGGGTAATTAGTCCGGCGCGTTGAGCGGCAACGCGATTATTCACCTAAACGTCCTTTGTTCGCCGCGTAATCGGCGAATTTAAGCAACTCCACGGCTGAATCGATTAACGATATTTCTGAGCGTTCTGTCGATCGTGAAATTCGAAATGCCCTGATGATTCTTACGCCAGTTACAGGCCGAGGCAATCTCCAGCGTCCCTGTTATCTTTAGTCGACGAGAATTATACCGTACGGGGAAGACCATAACCTTGGAGTAATGGCTGTTTTACGTGGAGAGAAATGTCAGGAATTTCTGAATACATCTCTTCTCGTCTTTCTTTTTTCCAACGACGCGCTATGATTCTACTTGAGATGCTGATTGCAGATGTTTAGATAATTCCAACAGCCTCTAATAGCGATAAAGTCGTTGGAGAATAAAAAGGAGACCGAAGCAACGGGATTATTCAAGTTCGAATGCTAAGTAGAGCAAAGCCTCTCGTCTCTTCCGTAAGAATAAAATCCCGGGATCGATGCGACTTTGACCGAATGCTAACAGCGAAAATGTAAAAATCTAGCTTACCCTTTAACAAATCACCGATCGTCGGCAATCAGCGGAACGATCACGAGGACACAAGGACCGTGCCGGCATTGGTCCCTGTTCTTCGAGATCGCGGATTCGGAGACGCATTCTAATTCTCGTTACCCTCGTTCCTGGACATGAATATTCACGCTGGCCACGCGTTTCGCCGGTCTGAATAACACAAGAACCCTTCAACGAGTACAGCCACCCGCAGACGCGATAGTTAATATAACCGGCGGAATTTTTCAGCCTTTGACGGCCGGGTCGGCAGGCGCCGTTAGTCGGGAACCGTTCGAGGAATCGGGCCACGTACGCGAAACGAAGGCGAACGAGGGATTCTTCGAAAGTCCTTGAAAGTAACAGGCGGCCTCTCGGCCTATCCCCGAAGTATCACGAATTAGATCTTCGAGATAAGACCGCTTCGGCACTAATGAATCCAAACTTTCGAACTCCAATTACACCGTCGCGCGCAACTACACCGAACTTCCTTCGTAAAGGAGGCGAGAAAGATAGAGAGCCAGGGAGAGACGGGAGAGAGGAGCACGCCGCGTACACCGGCGATGAATATTTCTACATAAATTTTCCGGCCGGTGTTTGCGGCGAAATTAAAATCACGAGCGTAAGCGCGAATGAAAATTTCACGCGGAATATTTTCGGCTCCGCTCCGCGCCGAGCCGCTTCGTCCGTCTTGCGAGGGTTCGAATTCCGTCGATCACGGTTGTCTGAGCTAGCCCTCCATACCAGGATGTTTCGCCTAGAGACTCGATATAGAGGCTCTTTGAAGGATTATTGGCACCCCTTATCTATTGGCAGCGTTGCGTCTCGCGACGATACGTACGCGTTCCATTTACCCGTGACGAATTAACTAATCGAAGCGAGTCATTCGGATTTTCGCGAATTCCAGGAGCTAAAGAGATTTCACCGGTGAGAATAAAAATGGGGAAAAGCAGATAAAACTTGCGTTAAAATCACGGAATTCCGCAAATTCCTTGGGTATAGGATTTTATAGCGTCTTTTTACACCGTACGTTTCTCTTTTTGATCCAATCGGCCCGATCTCGCCCTGAAATTACCCCGAGCAATCGAATTACTCTACTTTAAGCCAGTTCGAGACAGGAATTCTTCCTCATCCGTCATTACCCGCGAAACCTCTTTCTGCAGCCGGTAAATCGTGCTTTATTTCCCTTCCGGCGCATCGAAAACAAAGACGAAAAGAGAGGTACCCGCATCCTATTTACATTCGAGGAAGAAAAACCGTCGGCGGAGGAAAATTCCAGCTGGTGGAAGAAGTGGCGACCGAGGGGAGAAGTGGGACGGGAACGGCCTCTCGCGACGCAAGTATCGATATCAAAGGGACCAACGTCGCTCTTACTTTTACGATACCGTCGTTCGCCGTTTTCCCTCGCGTAAACGAAATTCCTCGGTTATTGTGCCGGAGATTCGAGTAAACAAATATTTTTGCAGCGGCATAAGGTTTCCCGTGCCATCCGTTCCGCTTCCTTCTTCGCCAACCCCTTGGCCCTCTGCTTCCGTATTCGACGAGTTCGACGAAGGAGGACCCTTATTCCGAGAGAGTCGTTTCGCGACGTGTACCTCAGCGCGATTTATCTGCTCGATTAAGCATCGGTGCTCGTTGGAAAAGCGGCCTGACGTCTTCATCGTCTTTGTACGATCTCCATGCCCTCTTACCGTTAAGGACCTCTCTCTCTCCTTCTCTCTCTCTCTCTTCTCCACGGATCAGCCTCTGTGCAGACTGCGCCTCTCCAACCCCGCACCGTCTAACAAAACCGAACGGTTCCTGTTTTTCCTGTTGCTCGCGCCGATCGAAGCAACCCTGCCACCTTTATTCCCGTGTTTGATTGCGTTGCTCGTTTCGCGCGAATTTTTCGCCCCTTTGCCTTCATCGAACGACTAAAGAACTTTTTAACCTCGTTTCTTTTGCCTCTGTGTACGTTTCTTCAACGCGCGGATCATTGGTCGTGGTTGCAATCGCACGCAATGGGATCTTCCGTTATTTTTCGTATTTTCTTCTAATCACAGCGAAGTCTACGTTTCTGTCGTGATTTGCTATCGATTGAAATAAACACTGGAAACTTCTCCGACGATTTTTATAAAGTCCAAGGTCCCACTGACTCGTCGAGAATAATCGAACGTCATACAGAGCTTGACTCACGGTGATTAGGATCAGTTAAACGCGATTCCGTTAATCCGAACGGACAGGAATCGCCCGTCGATCTTGGCCAGTTCGGCTAGAGAGGCAAAGTTAGTGGCAATTAGACTGGCCCGATAGGAGCATAATCAGGAAACGGCTTTTGCCCGGTCCTTTTCGTGAAACAGGCTCAATCAGGGCCAGGACGCGTTCCGAACTCGAGGAACGTGGCTCGTTCAAGTTGTTCCGCCCACTTCGATCCAACGATAACGCCCGTTTCCCGGTAATCTGACCGCTTATCTGGCGATTTTTCTCCAGAGTGAGCTCTCAAATCGGTTGGAAGTTGCCAGTGCCTGGAATTAAAAGGCAAAGGACCCTCGAGCTCGCGAAGGACGACGATCTCGGTGTCGCGTTGCAAGGGATTCCTCGGGTCCGTCGTGTATCGTTAGGATCAACTCCGGCTCGTTTCGACGTAAGATCGACTCGATAAATGGCAATGAAGCCGATGTTCGATTTTGCGACGAGAAAGGGGAGGTTTCGAGCGGCGAACGAAAGAGACGAAAGAATCGGGGTTATCGATCGTTCGATGATTTGAAAGGTCGAGATATTCATTTGGGTTAGTGGTGTCTGGGCTAAGCTCCAGAGATTGCAGATCTTATTTCGCTCTTTTCCATTTTAGACTTAGGAAAATGAATTAGGAAAATGAGGAGAAAAATTGCCGGGGATAATATCGAAATTGATAGAAATATTTCGAGAAGATTCGATTTTCTAGGGGAAATAAATAAATAAATTTCGCCATCGTAAAAGATATCACGAGGCAATCGTGATAAATCTAGAGCATAAGCAATTACGCGAGCGTACATTATGCGTATGTTCTTAAGTTTTATTTTCCTGCAGCCGCCATTTCGGATGAGATACTCCCAGTCATTTGGTCGTTTTATCTCTCGAAACTGAAATATTAGCTGGCAAAAAATTGCAGAATATCCAATAGCCTGTCTCTGTAACGCCCATCTGGCTAAAGAATTAGGTTAAACCCGCGGTGTCATTCCTCCGTTTGTTAAGAAAATAATTTTTCCGTATTAAACAACTAACGAAGATAATTCCCTAAAAATATAAAGTCCATACGTTGAGCAAATACGCGGCCGAAATTTGCACAAGAAATTTTAATATCCTCCGGTATAACGTATAGCATAACGACAAGTATAACGTATCAACCGTTACTCTGCCTTTCGTTTAACTTTTCAATCGAAAATTTCCCCTTTTAGCGCTAAAACTACAGTACCAATATGTACCTGGGTATAATACACGCGTTAAAAAGAAATATACACAAGCGCGCTCCTATCTAAATAAAAGTCAACATTAATTCTACCGAATGCACCCTCGTATCTTCGCTAACGGCGGGAACAAAAAGCCCAGAAGCACTCGTTTCGCCATTATTAATCGCGGTCCCTTAAAAACAAGGAAATTTCACATTTTATCTCGCGACGTCCAAGCGGAGCCCGGATGTTGAGCCAGAAAACGCAGATAAACTCGACTTCGAAAACCTTTCCACGAACCCGGCCGATCATCCCTCTGGATCTTCCGCAAAAAGCCATACTCATTCACACGATTCGCCCTCTAAAATTAACAATCCGGCCACGTCGGCCGGGGCCAAAGATAAGCAGAGGATCCCGTGGCCTCGCAAGTGGTGCCCGGTTATTGACACAGCGGAATCCGCGGCGAGGATCGGTTCGAAAAGTCCACGGGCAGGCCACGGTTAAATCCGACGTAAAAATAAAGGCACATTTTACGCCCGTGGGATCTCGAGTGGGAGAGTAAACCGCGGCGGGCTGGAACCGTGTGTAGACCCCGGGATTTACGCGACTGACGATGGACGTTGCTGCAAGAGGGAGGCCAGAGGCGTAAAGACACGGCGAAAGAAACCAGAAGGGGGCGGCTGAGTGAATCTCCCGGCTGGCGTTTATGTAGCCCGCGTCTGCACTTAACTCCCTATGAGCCAATGAAGTGGCTAAATCACTTTACGGCGGACGTTTACAACGCCATCGACCCCTATTTATTTATTACGCCGGTCCACTGGCGCGCCATCTACGTTCGCGAACCTTCGTCCGACCTAACTTCCAAAGACGTGAGTCTAACACGTGTTCTACGGATCGCCGGAGAAGCTTGCGGATCTTTTTCCAGCCTGGAGCTTGGGATTTTTCATCATCGAATCGGTATTGATCAACCGCGAAAGTTATACCCCCCGAGTTAACAGAAATAGGAACGCAGTGTCATTATAGATGTTTGCGTTTTAATTCGACGAAACGGGGATGAGAGATCGATTTATGGTGTTTTTATCGTACTACGGAGAGATAAACGCATGTTACCCTGAATATTACGAAAGTGTAATAAAATACGAGACGAGATAGCGACCCCAAATCTTTGGTCACTGCAATCTTGATAGCGATATTTTGCCAAAAAGGTAGACGTTAATGCGGGAATGATGGAATTTATGTCGATGAAATTTATGTGCGCTCGAGATTATCGTACGTACCAAGGGTGGATGATGGTTCGATGTTTTGGTTTCGAATGTTTCTTAGAAACAACTGCATCCAGTGAATAAATAACAAAGGGAAATCTGTGCTTCGAATTATTATTTCAATTCGGAACCCGAGGTGTTCACTGATAAGGGATGTTTTATCGCTGAGAGGAACAATACGAGTATTATCGTCATACTATCGCGTTGTTATTAAATACAGTTATTACTTTACGCGAGGTTTTACTAAACTGTAACGGAATATTTCCACGATAAAACGATCGAGCTCGTGGAAACGACAGAATAATATTCTGCCCGCACAATCCCTTCGTAATATCTAAATCAAACCAGCAACCTCGTTGTTCGTCGTGGGTCAAAGGGTCAACGAAGGGTCGTTCCCTATATGAACACGATTACCCCGATACCTTCTGCTCGATCTTCGTATTCGATTAAATATGTACACGCGCATTGATTGGCAAAATCTGTACTATCAAAACGCTGAAACAAGCTGCGATGCGCGTTCGTTAATTAAATGTAGCCGGTTAATAGAAACTGGTGGAATCGGGAAGGGTGAAATAAATAATTTCCACCCGATGATCGAACGATGGCCGCGTACCTCGTCAACGTTATGGCAACTTCGACAATCGCGACGCATCGCATTTCCATATTGACGAAACAATGTTTAACGATATGCGGGACCGATGAAAATTGACGCAACTCCCCCTCGATTTAATAATTAATTATTCACACGTCGAGCGCCGGCGAAATGTGAATTACGAGATGGCGCGCCGGCTATATTGAATTTTCTTCATTTTCTATCCGACATTTCTACGATTCCTAGACCAGTCGTTCGAACATTTCCATTCGACCGATACCATTACAGCGATATCTCGCGAAGCTTTGGTATACCGTTCTATTTTCGCTGATTAAATACAAGTCGATCTATAAATCGATCTACTATCCACTCTCCTCGAACTGCCGTTTAATCGATGATGCGACAGCGAGCGAAACGAATCTGCATGGACGCGAAGGATTCGTAGAATTTATAGCCGGACGATCTGCCGTCTCGAATCAGCTGACTCCGAAAACTCGAGCGATTGTAGATCGTATCCGTAGAATACATCGTGACGCGGTGTTTCCATCTATCGTATCTCGGTTTGTACAAACTCTAACGACTGACAACTCGCAACACACCCTGTGATATACGCTGCCAACTCCATTTTCCCCTTCCCATATTTACATTTATCCGCTTTATCAGGAGTCTACACAATCCGCCGTTTACCAACGCGCAAGTAAGACAAACGCAACGGTATTCCCCCGTGTCGTTCGGACCTTTTCCACCAACCGTTACAACTCCTACAACCCTTCGTTGGAATTACTTACACTTCGTTAGCCCGGCGCTCGGCAACCCTTCGTTACATATAATTTTATCCCGACGGAGAGCTACCCCCCGTTAGACGAGGAATACCAGCGACGAGAGAACGCGGGGGAGAAAAATTCAGACAACAGGAACAAAAGGAGGAAACGGAAGAGGAGGAAGCGTGGACAAAAGTGGAAAAACTTGTTCCCATTCTGGACGGATTATCCATCGTAGCGTGAAGTCATCGGGATTCGTAATTAATTTATTCACTCGCGGCTACGTCGCTTTGTCGTGGTTGAATATTGCATTTTTCCATTAACAGCCCGCGATTTCCCATAATCGATATTTAATAATTCACGGGGAGGCGGAACAGACGGAGGAAAGGGGGTCGCCGGGCCGGCAGGGGGCGCAATCCCCCGGCGTGGTGCCGGGAGAACAGAAATTGAATGTTCACGCTTAAAAAGACCGCTGTTTTACAATAACACGCCGATGTGTATCGCGAATGAATGACGGATCAGCGTGGAACACCGCAATATTCTCGCTGCGCAAACAGGCGAAATGCAGTTATTCCCGGTCGGAAAATCCCTGGTAAATAACAACAAGAAGAAACTGTTTGCGCTGGGAATTAGTTATGGTTTTTGCCTGGCAAAATTATTGCACGGCCGTGGCGAAAAAACAACAGGAAAAACGGGTACGTGCGCGCCCGGATTCTCCTCGTTATTATATTTTGTCCGCTCGATTTCTTAACCGGTCGGACCAGAGGGAAAAACCGGATCGACATAAATCGTCGATTTTCGTCGCCGCGAAATTATTGCTGCTTTTTCCCCGGGTTTTATCAAATTTTCAAACGGCCTAGCGTGCTCGACGCCAACAGGCGAGCGGAATATCGATGAGATCTTTTTGATCTTCGCGTTTCTATCGGCCGCGTTGAGAATTAGTTTAAAACCGCGCCCGCGTGGCGCGAGAAAACGATGAAACTGAGGAAAAACGGAAGAACGAATCTTCTGTAATTTTACGTTAAACAACATTTCTTCCGGCGCGAGTTTGCCGTACACGTACGTTTGTTTTCGTTCGTTTCTTTTACGTATAGATTAAAATTTTTTTAATCGCGACGCGTGGTGTTCTTCTTGAGAATCATCGAGGAGATAAGAAAACGAAGTTGAAGTAGAAAAAAGCGGAGATTTTTTTAATCGCGACGCGTGGTGTTCTTCTTTAGGATCATCGAGGAGATAAGAAAACGAAGTTGAAGTAGAAAAAAGCGAAAATATTAAAAACAGAGATTAGTCGTGTGGCGCGCGTTGTGTCACAGAGTGTTAGTCGGTGGAAAATCTGTGTAAATCGGTTCGAGAACATTCGCCACTTTCCTCGACGCTCGACGTCATTAACAACAATGACGCGAACTCGTTGCGCGAACTCGTTACGATGCAAAAAGTATACACTCCAGGAACGAGTTACAAAAATCTGTCGTCCGACCGGGGTTACAGGGAAATTCGTTATACAACGATATTTCGCCGCGCAGCGTGGATCCAGCTTAATCACGTCGAGGATGTTGATCCATCGAGTGTTTTAATTGCATTCGTCAATCTCCTACCAGAGGAAGATTGATGCGACTCTCCGTGTCACATCCTTTGTGACAGAAATCGCAGTAGGATCTCCGTTTGATCGATTGCAGAATTACGCGACGGAATATTCGACATCTCGATCCGCGGAAGTAAACCGGCAGAATGCCGGGCTGACAAGATTACGGTTAAAAATTTCATTCCGTAAAGAGACACGCGCTGGTTCCAACGAAACCGTACCAGGTCTCCGGTTTCTTCGCCGAAACTTCACAGTTCCGTAAAGCACGTCCCCTTTTCGAACCTCTTCGCCCATTTTCCTCGTCCTTCTCTCCCCCGTGGACGACGAGAAGAGAGAGAGGAGAGGCCAGAAGCTTAATCGCAACCTCGGAGAAACATCCAGAATCTCTTACCGAAGCTGCCCAATCCCGGAGCGAGCCGATTCAAAGACGACTTCATTTTCCGCCGGTTTTAATCTCCGACCGGCGACGCCATCCTCGCGTGTGTTCGGAACGTCGACCAATAGGACGGCCGACTCTTAACAGGAGTAGACAGATGGATTGAAGTGCGGAAGCTCTGTATTCAAGTACTATCCAAGCACCGCGAAGGACGATGGCGCTCGTTTCAGGGGAGAGAAATACGGGCCCCTGCGGAAGGTGCCTCTACTCCGAGTTGATGGCGTCAGCTGTTACGTACTGTTGTCGACTTCTCCTAGACCCACCCCCAGATGCACCCTTCCCCACCTTCGACGCCATCTACAGCACCCATGCACGCTTTTTCTGCTGGCAACAGGCTAGCACGGTGTTCCGATTTCAAACAGTTTTTCGTCCGGATGATAATTGAACGACTCGCCGATCATCCGGGCAGAGGAGAAAATAATTTATTTTAGGCTCAGAGAGGATTTTCGAAAAATCGATAGGGGAGCTTTCGCACGAAAATATCGTCAGGCGAGGAGAGGGAAGAAGCTTGGAACCGAGCTAAAGTTACGCGCTAGATTTCTCATCTACGTCTCGGAGAACCGCGTTTCATCAATTTTCCAAATTTCGCGGCAACTTTTTATGCTAAGAACTCTCCAGGATTTACGTACCTGTGATTTAATATACTGTTTAAATTTTTATTAGTCTATCTGTCACGGTGGAATATTCGCGATTCGTTGGATAATCGTAAATCGTGTATTCGTATAGTTTATGTCCAAGAATCGGTACCGCGTGGATATCGCAGATTTAAAGTCGTCATACTCATCGGATAGAAACTTTTATAACCGCGTTACCCACGGGATTAATCGCGGATGTTATCGCCGAAGTATTAAAAATACGAAAAATTCGTTTTAATAAATTACCGCGATATTTCATTGAGATTCGGTTCGAGCCGACTTCGAAGATGATTTACATAGTTCCTCCTATCTCGTGACAGCTTGCATTCTTCTGATGGTTTTATTGCTTCTTTTTTTTTTTTTTGAACCTCGTAAACGTCTCCCTTTGTTTTGAACGGGTTTCTTTAGGCGTTTTTCAGTCCCGAGTGCGTGTGGAATTTTATATACAACGACCAGACAGGGAGGCCGAAGAACCGAGACTCCTGAGGTATTATCGAAGGTATTATCTTCGTTTTAAACCCTAAACCCTTTTTACTAGCATTCTCGTGTTTCCCGCGATAATCCTAATACCGTGAAATATAACGAACAACGAAGAGTAATGATCTCCGACGTGTCACCCACTAATTATACCTGAACATCGATTAACGTCACAGCTGATGCGAGGCTTGATTTCTTTATGGGAATATTAATGCTTTAAAGGGGAACGACGATGTTTCGCTTGAAAACTGATTAATCTTGATCTGTTCGGGTCGATTCACGCGATTGCTTGTCAAATTTAAGTACCATCGATAAATCAGTGCCTGTTGATGTCCAGCCTGACGTTTAAATAGTCGCTTATGTGCAATGAATGACGGGTTAGAGCATCGAATTTATATGTGACCGATAAAGCGGACCGAAATATATGCGCGTCACGTACCAGTACGTCAAATTTTCATAATAGGGCTTGTCATAAATGAAGCCCACACACGTGAATCTCGATGCGCCGTTTTAAAAGCCGTATACGTTTCATCGTGCGTGTAATTTTTCACGTGGTACGCGTGCAAGATATATCTCGAACCGAAGTCCTGTCACATCTTTCAAAGAACATCGTTCGTTGGTTCCCTGATATTTTGTTAAAAAAAAAGATAAATTTATAGATGTATAAATTTTCGCGGAACGGGCCCGGCGGGGGGAAAAAATCTGCGTTCAAAGTAGGCACGATCGAGGTTCAAAGGAATTAACGAAACACTAGCAAAGTCGAATCACGCCTCTTCTCGTTTAACGCAGCGCGCTCGGTGATAATTCAATGGCAGTTTAATTTCCATTTTATTCCCCTATGCGAATCTTTTAATCGCTAATATATATCTGGTTTCATATTGTTACCGTGGACAAACGCGGGTATTATTTGTCGAAATAAAACGTTACAGTGGATCGAAGGGACGAGACAATTCCATTACAGAACAGAGGACGGGATACGAGCGAGCGTTAAGGGAGACAGAGAGAAAGCGTTGCGTTGACTGGCGGCATTCGCCATAATTACGCACGACGATCCTGTTTATTTCGCTGGCATCACGCGACGCTGCTCTCCATTTTCTCTCTGACTTGATCGCTTCGCCGGCGTGTTCCGAAAATTCGCTTGTAATATCAATTCGCGTTACGTTCCGCTGGATCAATGGTGTAATCGCGTGCCTCGCAGATGGAGGCAGGCGATCACAGTTTGTAAACGATTCTCCATTTAACGAAGGATAAAATACACTCGGGTGTATGCGTTCGTAATTTAGCATCTGCAGCGTGTTGTGTGTACTTGCAGATCGATAGGCACGAAATAGCCGGGAACGATGGGAAAAATTCTTTGTTTCGTACACATAGGTATCCCATAGACTAAAGCTGCAAATCCCGAAGAATACAACAGGCTTAGTTACTTCGATGTTATCAGCATTTTTTGAATTTTTTTGAATTTTATCAGTAAAATACTCAAACTATATAAATACTCGAACTATTTCCTTCTTGTATAGAATTTAACGTAAAAATTCGGCGTTTCTTTAAACGAAATGAATTCGATACGTGTTAGAACGCATGGCTTTTTCAATGGCTTCGAAGAAAGGCTCGTTTAAAAAATGACTCGCAACGAAAAGGACGAAATCCAGCGATGAAAGAGGTACCGAGAGGAGTCGGGCTTTTCGCAACATATCGAATTTTACGCAAACGACATTACACCGAACCGCCACGGGACGGTAATTTCAACGCGGAGAACGTAACGCGCTGGCCGGCCGACGGGGGTAACGAAATACGGAGGAACTCTCGGCGAATCCCGATACAGACGCGGACACATCGGGAGAAAAAAGAGAACCGGCGTAACTTTATTAATATTTCACAGTCGCTGTGAATGGTTTTTCATTCGACGATGTCTGCCTTTTTTTTCTCCCCTGTCCTCTCCCGCTCACCGCCGCAACCGGCCAAAGAATCGCGTTTCAATTCGCGTGTACGGTGTGAGTAAAAATGGGCCAGTGTATTTAAGTGGATTTCGCGCGGACACACTCGTGGGACCTGGTCGTCGAAAACGCTCGATCGATTTCGACAATTTCACTGCCGACAGACCGCACCACCGACCGGACTGGTTACCGAAAATTAAAAAAAAAAAAAAGGAAAAAAAGGAGAGAGAGGGTAGAAACGGAATTAAAAAAAAAAAAAAGGAAAAAAAGGAGAGAGAGGGTAGAAACGGGAGAAAAAAAGGAAGAAAAGGAGGAAGAGAGAAAGACGAAAGAGAAGGGAGGATAGAGAGAGACGGAACACGAGGGTGACGCACGCACGCGAGACGAAAGAGGGTGGCCCGTGATGCAGGGAAGGGTTGGTTGACGAAAAAGAACGAGCGTCCGGCTGCAAAGCGAAAACGTTCCAGCCCGAAATAAACGTCACTGATACGCCGGTGCGACGTTCAATAAATTGTTTGACGGTTCATAGGGAATCGCGGGAGAAGTTGTTCGGCGTTAGCCAGCCGGAGATAAAGCCCCGAATTCGTTTTTGTGTCGCGCGTTTCGCTCCACTCTCATCTGCCGTGCCGATGAAATTCGTTACCGTCTGGATCACTCTCTTCCGTTCTCTCGTACATGCCTGCGCGATCCGTGTTCCTCCTCGTCCACTGCAACCACTCGCGAGAAGAAGAGGGTGGTGGGTGGACGACCAGACAAGTTATTCAACGAGCACGGACGAGATAAAATTTTGAATTCCTCTTTTACGCACCGTTTTTCCCATATTTTTACGCTTTCGCCAACGGTGACATTTGTTTTTCGACGTTTCTGTCTCAACCCCCTCTTTCCACGTTAGGCTTCCCGTAGGTTTACTCCTAGTTTTTTCCCGATTTTTTCCGGTGGAGAGGGAACCGTTTGTTCGATGCGCGAGATCGATCCTTTGTCGAGACGATTTCAGTTAATTTAGTGCGAGTTTAATTTTATTATTTTGGGCATGCTGGAATTCGAAAGGAGAGCAGGAAGATACGCGAGTTTAATCACGGTTTGAAAGACCATTTTGTAACTTTCTATTACAAATGACTTGTTCGATGTTATCGTTTTGATCAAGCGACCAAATTAATTTGTAGGCAATTATGTCGTTCCGAGTGAGTCAATTAGAAATACCGTGATTGTGTGGAATTCAACGAGATAACATTCGCGAGATTTTCAGTCGATTTATCTTTCAGAGAAGCAGGAGCCATCATTTCGCAAGTTTAATTTGCCAATAAACATACGCTCCAAATTAATTAAAAATTCGTTGATTGATAAATCATAGTTTGAAATTGCTTACTAATAAATTGCTAATAAATTCATATATATATACGCATATATATGTATATCAACGTATGTATTCGTCTCTTATTATGAACCTAGCAACGATCTCTATAAATCACAATTGTATTTCCACTAAAAGAAGCCTCGATTTAAATCTCCAATTTAAAAAATCGCTTTAAACGTTTCTTCTTCCTCCCTCGATAAATTCGTATACCGTGACAAATTCTTTCATCGTCTCAGGTATCCGTCTCGTGTACGAAGGCCTCTATGACCTTGGATCTACGAACGATCAATTCCATGAATCGCGGCCCGAAGGTTGAAGGAAAAAAAAATTCCTAGTCGCTCGCGAGCTCGACTACATCTACCTGGGAATTTTTTCTAACGGTGCACTTCGCGAAGGAAATCTTGTTTTACGACTCACCACTTTCCTAACGCTTTACGACGTCCCTGCTCGTCGTGGCTCTGCTTATTGTCAGTAAGAGGGAAGCAAGCGTCGGGACGCGGAGCCGATAGTAGAACGGAATTTCGCGCCGTCGTTCGTCGATGGGAATAATGCCGCCGCGGTGGATGAGAATGTTTAGAAGATAAAAAGGGAAACGCTCAGTGGCAGGGGTGTAACCGTCTAAATATAAGGGTTTCTTGGGAGCCAGTGACGTTAGGGGAACCGATAACTGAAACGATTATCGCGGAAATTCATGATTGATAATAAGGGAACGCGTTTAGTCTGCGTACTCCCGCGGGGATCATTCGGGTGTCCTTTAGGAAATTACGAATGAATCGCATCTAGATCGATGCCACGATACCATTCGTGTAAACCGGAAGCTGCGAGATCGAAAATCTGTAATAATCATCAAAAGAATATATCTGCCAATATATAATCTTGGAATAGTTATTTATTTGCTAACCTAAACCTAAGCCAAACCGGAAGCTGCGAGATCGAAAAATCTGTAATAATAATCAAAAGAATATATATACCAATATATAATCTTGGAATAGTTATTTATTTGCCAACCCAAACCTAACCCAATCCGGAAGCTTCGAGATCGAAAAATCTGTAATAATAATCAAAAGAATATATATACCAATATATAATCTTGGAATAGTTATTTATTTGCTTCTTCATTTATTTAGTTATTTAATGACAATATAGTAGACAAGAATGCAGACGTTAAAGTCAACGAATAATCAGAGTCAGGATAGTGTCTGCTATATCGGGGAAAAATCTAAGGAAAAATCTAATCCATTCGCGAAGCTGTTAGCATCGTCGCAGATTCTTGTAACGGGATCTCCAAGTTTTAAGTTACTTCTGAAAAAGCTGAATAGGAGACTCGAGCGGTGGCTAGTGGACGAGAAAGTGCATTAAACTTTATTAACCGAAGAAGTTGAGAGTCGATGAAGTTATTAATAAGAAATAATTAATAAGGAAGAGTAATTCCGAAGCTTTTCTTCTACTCTCGAGTTTCGACGTTCCCGATAAACGTAATATATGATCATAATCGATGCATCTGATGATCTGATAAACAAGAAACGCGTCGAACGAATGCATCCATATCTGTAAATTCTTCTCGGAGAAATTACGATAAAAATACATGGAGATATGCGTCCTGACGAGGCGAAACGCCTTATATAAAGACGAAACCGGACCAAACGGTGGGCTATTGGATTAACGGATAAATTAGCGTGAGGTAGGAGCAAAACGGCGGGAAATTTGCATGGGAATTAAAACTGAAACCTACGGTATTTCGAGTAATTCCAGCTCCTTCCTGTTCACGGTGCAAAGTCGATTTTAGGGGCGTTTAAAATTCCGCGACCGTTTCAAAAAATCAATTAGAGCATCCGCGGGGGGTCGTCGATCGGTCGATCGCGTTCGAATATATTATACATCCAGAATCGTTTACGATGTTGCGACAGAGGGAAGAAAAGAGATGGACAGGACGGGGAAAAAAGGAAAAAAAAAAAAAAATGGAGCTTGCTGGCTCGAAAAAAAGATCGTATC
The DNA here is from genome assembly GCA_002201625.1 of Euglossa dilemma. Classification (NCBI taxonomy): domain Eukaryota; kingdom Metazoa; phylum Arthropoda; class Insecta; order Hymenoptera; family Apidae; genus Euglossa; species Euglossa dilemma. Next base: position 6,071,385 of record NIJG01000123.1, read on the forward strand.
ACCGACCAACCAATTGTACGTGCAAATGCCCGCTGGATAATCAATTTGAATAATTACCTTCGGACATTCGGTATTTACCGGTTCAATGCGCGTCGAATTCCCCGGACATCGATAAAGAAATAAAGGGATCGTTCCCTTTTTTTTGTCCTCGTTCCTTTTAATTCTCTTTTTTCCCCTCTCTCTCTCTCTCTCTCTCTCTCCTTTTTTTTTTACTCTTCGATAAGCTGTAGTAATATCTTCGACGGAAAATTTGACAAGGGTCCCTGTCGATTCGATTTTCCGTTTGGCCGACAATTGTAGGGGTTGAGTTCTGGTTTACATTGCGTACACTCCCGAATCGCGTTACAGGCTTAAAACGTATCGAGAACATGATAACGTCATGTTACCAAAAGGTAAAAAATACGTAGCTCGCAGCTCTCGTTCTTTGTTTGCCGTTCCCTCTTTTTCCTCGCTTTTATTTTCTGTTATTTCGGGCGAATGCAATTATCTGAGATGAACACCGGTAGATAACCAGCTCGCGTGTTACTCTGACAGTATTCCATCGTATCTTGATTCCTATTTCGTACGTTGTTTTATTTCCAGTGACTTTCGGTTCGAACAAACGGGAAGAGCGGTTTTGTTTCCCGGAATTCTTAGAAGTCCGATGCAACCGTTACTTCCGCTTTCGATTCGTTATTCTCATTTCCGAGAGAGGTTCCGTGATCGACTGCCTAGGAATCGTCTCTCGAGCACGGATTATCGGGAGGCTCGAGCTCGTTACGGGATGTATACGGGATGTAACTCGAAATGGTCGAGAATGATGCCCCGTAACTAAAATTTCGCCCAGCGATCGATCTGCCATTTTTAAACGACGGCAGTCCATCCGGCGCCAACGTATCCGTCTATGTATATATATTTTCTGCACGTATTGGCTCTCCAGCAGGCTGACAGATACTGCATCTATTAGTCAATAGCGAATGAATATTTGATAGCGAGAGTTATGGCTCCGATCAAATTCCAGACCGTACATCCACTACTTAGGTATCCATGTTCCACGCGCATGACCAGTGGATTTACTAGCTGCTCCTATTATTCACGTTCAAGAACTCTCGCAACTTAATTCCATTCTTTCTCTGTCTGCTCGAAGACCGGCAAATATCTTCCGCAATAAACGAAATCACGATTGCTCGGAAACCGGTTGAAATCTTAACTTATTCGAAGGCTTCCTCGATCGATTTTCATCCCGGAAATTAAGCAGCCTGGCGAAAAGCATGGAACGGGATCGCGTAAAAATTTAGAACGGCTCATTACGGGCTAGGAGCTGGCCGATTTCGCAACTTCTTGCCTAGATCCGGTTTCCGTTCAGGACGCCTATGAACAGATTGAATAATTAATTATTTCCGCTGCGTGGAAGTTTTCTTTGGAGCCCGGAGCCTGTTGAAACATAGAGATGAGTGAGGAAAGCAACATCGTGCTCCGGTTCTATAATTGAAGATATACCTTAACCAAAATCTCCAGGCTGCCGGGCCCTCCATTGTTGTTGTTACATTGTTCCCGCGAAATTAATGGATCACCCTCCATTCGCCGTGATTTCGCGAACAATCGGGTCCGCAATGTTTCGCCATGAAATCCGCGAAATTTTCAACGAATTTTAATAAGAAAAAACTCCCACCTGTCCTGTCCCCGTTAGAATCCCTTCTTCCTTTTCTTTCTGGATTAATTTTCGAAAACAGAAGTCGCGATAGGATGGTCCTAAAGGGAATAACGCGAGAGAAAGACACGCATAGGAAGATCGCAATCCTTAATTTAACGCAACGACCACCGATGGGAAACGAAAACGAGCCAGTTTCGGGACGATACCACGAATCCGGTCACAAAAGAAGATCAGATCCCAGGATGACGACCACGTCTGTCGAGAAGCAAGTTACAATCCTTCTCGCGTGTTCGCCCTGCGAACAAAGGGCCAAAGAGAAGGCCGGCCCTGAGGCCACACGCGTCTCGCGATTGCCAACGGCGGCTGGCCATCGTCTGACTTTACTACTTAGCGATTTGCACGTGATTCGCGTCACGAACGGAGCGCCGTCGGCCAATTTTACCGGGCAAAGGGAAAGGTGAAACGGAAGGACGGCGGAGGGGGTGGAAAATCGGCGAAAAAGACGAGGGGGTGGCGGAGGGAAACGTACAGGTTGCGAGGCGTAGCTGCGAAGTTTATCGGGCTTTCGAGTTTATGTACTCGCAGCGTGCGCGGGTTCCCGCGATTTTACGCCTTTCGCTCGCTCGTCCGCCTTTTCGCCGCTTTTTCTTTTGTGTTTTCACCCACGCCATCCCTCTGTTCCTCCTCGCGAGCGCCGCGCCTTTCTCACCCCTTCCATCCCGCGGAGCATCGCGGAACGAACGGCTCGAAGCCGGAGAAAACGGACCAGGACGAGGAAGGATATTTCGCGAGAAGTTTATGACTGTTCGAGAAAGGAATTCAACGGCGGCGACGTATGGATTCTGCGTTCCTGCGTGCGGAAGCTCGGCTATATTGCCACTCGCGGTGCACGCGCGGAGCTTCTGCGATATCGGATGCGCCAGCTAGCGTGGCGTGCAATCGAATAGGGATGCCGAGCTTTCGGAGATAGGTATAATAACCGTCGTTCAGATAGAGCCTGGTTCGGGTAAACAGATAGATAAATTTCCTCGTTGTTTTCTAATTGGACCACGGCAGTTTCTCTAGCCTTCCGCCATCTTGCCGTTGCAGACACCGCGATACAAACTTTCGAACATAATCGCAATCGTAAATATACGAACAAAGTAGAATACGTTAAATTTGTAAAATCGAAAAACGAAGAGTCACGAATTCGAACACACCGATTTTACTAATTACTATCGTCGAATATGAGTATAAATTGTCGGTATAATCTCGCAAAATGGTATAACCAAATGTGTAAAGAAATGGTAAATTGTTTCCGGGAATAAATCGTGAGAGATATTTCACATGCTCCGGAGAAGGAAGTAAAAAGAAAATATTCCTATGCCCTCGCCGCGTATTCGCCTCGCAAATTAGCGATAGCGAATTTCGCGGCTGGCATTGCACAGCGGCATGATCTACGCCGGGAAATAAGCGGGGGTAGCAGCGGAGGAGTTTGATCGTGCATCGAAGAGCGACCCAGTGGCGGAAAGTTCTGGCTGTGACAGAGGTCACGGCACGGGCATTATTTTTCTTCCCCTTTCGAATTCTAGACCGAGCCGTGAGAGGTGCTCGGGGACAAGAGAAACAAAGAGAAAAGGTGAATCCGGGTAAAAGGAAGCGAGTTTGTCGTAACAGCGGGTACTGACTTTATCGGCCTTTCGAGTTTATTTATTTCTCTTTTACAAGAGGTGCAACCCCCGCATTTTCACGCTCTCGAACCAAACCGCCGCCCCGTTTCTGTTTCCTCGACCTCCTTCGCTCCCTCTCGCCCCCTGCCACTTCCGTTCTGACACTTCTATTCAACGACCAGCGCCCTACGTAGCACGCATTCATTTCGTCCCTCTTTAAACCACCCACCCACCTATCTAGACCTCTCCCGGCCGCTCTCTTCATCGGTTATTTATTCGCGATAGTTCCTACTTTTTACGGTTTACGAGGCTATATCGACGGCCTTTGTTCGCGGCCGTCCCTTCACCCTGGATCCTCGTTTCCCCGTCCACCGATAAGAAACACGAGCTGCTAGACTGGCGTGTCGAAACAGAAATTCCTTGCCCTTCGCGACGATCGGGAAGCTCGCCTCGTAGGAACACTCATCATCCTACCGGACCACCCGAAACGGCGATTGTCGCGATAATTCTGGATAAACAAGAAACAAGACGGATACGACGGGAGAAATTGATTGAATGCGACTCGCCCGGTGAAACGCGAGCAGCGGACGATCGCGGAGTGAAAGATGAAGCATACGAAACGGGGTAGATCATCGGATTAACGAAAATTGGTTCGCGGTTGCCCGTGGTGGATCGATCCAAGCTTCCCTGTTACTTCGTTTTCGATTAATCGAGCAACGAGAATGCGCATGATCGTGCCGCGTTGCACGCCCGTGTTACAAGACACCCGATAAATACTCCTAAAATCGAAAAACATCCATCTCTTTCTGAGACCAGGTGCTGTCGATGTTCATATTTAGTCCTGGAATAACAATTTTTATAAACGACGTAGAAAACGACACCCTTGTTTTCTTCAAATTCCGAATCGTTCTTCGATTAAACAACTGTTCGATCAAGTTGAGCTTCGCCGATTCTCGTGAAATAATCCACTACGAAACGATCTCGACGTTATCGCATAATTGGAGCATCTAGAAACCATCCGAAGCAACTACTCGATTTCAAGCGAACGTATCCATCATGCCCGTTCGCCGCGATTTATACGTCGCCGCTTGTTAAAATCGCCGCGTTTTCAAATTCCGCGTGTTTCACGGAAGCCGGTAACTCGAAAACGCGCATAAGTCACGAAAAACGATTAGCGGCCGAACTAATTGAGAAAACCACTTCGCCGTGGAAAACAGAGGGGTTCGAGCGCACACTCGTGCAAACGGGGTTGTTGTTACACGAGCGTAAGGCCAGCAACACGCTCGCGGTCGTCACAACGGGAAGATTAATCGCTTTAATTTCCGAGACATGATTAATCATAATTAACAGGGTCGGCTTGCTAGCCACGGTGGGAGGGGCGGTGAGGGGAGAAAAAGACAGAAGAAAAAGAGCGAAAAGAGCGCGAGGTAGGAGGTTCCCCGTAGAGGTGGTTGCGCGTCGCGTGGAATCATTTAAGCCGAGAAAGAAAAAAGAAAAACATACATACACCGAAGCGGTGACAAAAAGTGTACACAAAGGCTGTCGGGTATTAACGAGTTGTTACGAGCGGAAGATAAATGTAAAAATTTGCTGCTTCGATCATATCGAAGTGCGTACGGGCTTCTATCGATATTTTCTTCGCGTGAATTAAACTCTTTCGAATTACGGAATTAAACCAGAGCATCCTTTATCTCCGCGTTAATATCACTAAACGTTCACGTTACTCGCGTTAACATCGCCGTTATTTTCTAGTGAGAAACAGTGACTTCCAACTACTCAGAGCGATGTTTCTCCTGTGGATTTGGCGGTAAGTGATTCAATTATTTTTAATTCAGTAGGATCCTAGTTATTAATGTAGTATTAGTATCCACTGTTCCGATCCACCTTAGGTCGGGGTTCGAACGAAGATTTCTGGTTGGATTTTAAAACGATCGCAAAGGGTAACGCGATTACCCTCGGGAAAGTAAAATTAGGGAAATCTGACGTAAAATTAGAGAACGAGGGGCTGGACGGGAAAGAACGTCAACGGCCTTTCCACCCTGAAAATGAATAATATCCCAACGAGTGCAAGAACGCAATCTCGAGCTCTCGTTGCCACTTAACGCCTCTCAGACCGGTGTTCTCGCGGCCCCTTGAGGAAACAGTGTTTTTCGCAAATTAAGAGATTCGCAATAATGGCCTTAATGGTCCGGTAAGGGTGCAAACTGAAATTACGTTACCACTTAAACGCGGTTATTTATCGCCTACTTTATTATTACCGCCTACGAGATTTTCGTGGCCCTCGTGTTCAGGACACCGGCTCCCCGTTAAACGACGTTGCACCTCGTTGCCTGTACTTTCAATTAATTTCACTCCTTTTCCCGTTTTTGCCGCCGCGGTTCCTCGTTATGCCGGGTTTATCGTGCGAGAGGCATAAGGATCGGCTAGCTTTTCGATATTATAAACAGCGAACCGGATCATATTTATTCGAGGAACGCAATTATTCTCGAGCGTTACGCCCGCAATTTAGCCTCTTCATAAGGAAATTCGTTTAACCGGCCGCGTGCATATTTTTCCCCCCTTCTTTGGCCGCGCGCGCGTGAAACTCAACACGGTGACGCCGGCATGACTCACCGGTGGCCCATGCTTGTTTGTTCCCTCCGACGGCATGACCCACCGGTGGACCATGCTAGATTGTTCCATGGGGTGGCGTGACCCATGGGTGGACCACGTTTGTATAACTAAAAATGCGTAGAACAAAATGTTGTTTTATTTATTTAACATCATACATTAACATTTTAATATTATAATCAAACGTTGAACATAAAATGCAGAACTTAAAATTTTACAGAATTAAACATTTTTTTTTTTAAGTTGCCAACACTAGAAAATTTTTCTTTAGGTTGACAGCACTGATTCTTTTTTTAAGGTTGGAAGCCCTGATTTTTTTTTAGGTTGGCAGTCCTGAATTTTTTTAGGTTAGCAACACTGATTTTTTGTTATTAGGTTGACAGCCCTGATTTTTTTTTTTAAGGTTAGCCGCACTGATTTTTAATTCTTCGTCGATTATGCGATTGTTAACGCAATTTTTTTCGGCCAGTTGAATCGATGCATACGAATAGAGCGTGATATCGCGGTGAGAAAACTGGCCGGTATGGCACGAAGGAAGAAAGCGGTCCTCGCGACGGAAAGAAACGAGAAGCGACCGGTAGAGAAGATTAATTACGCGACCCCCGCTTCCGTTGAAGAGGAAAAGAAAGCTCGATGATTGTTTGCAGGCTGAATCGCAGCCTCTTCGAAGTAATCCCAGAAATGCTCGACTCGGTAAGTCGAGGCAAGGTCGCGAGTTCTCTGCGACGTCATCGACGGCAATCGCTTAATGGCGTCAGAGTTCCAGGCTTTTTTTTAACCCCTGTCGTTCTTGTCTCAACCCTTTTATCACACCGCAAGGAAAAACGGGTAAACCTGTTTACAAATTTTTTGCAAATCGTGAAACTTTTCCTGATTCCGCTAGAAATTCTCGGGACAATACTTTTGCGGCCTCGATGTCAAATTTTTGGCCAATTTTGCGACTTTGTATCAGGATCACACAACATGAAAGGAGGTATATCACAGCCAATCCTTCGCCGCGGGCATGGCCAAACTTTTCCGGCTAAGAAGTATTGTACTATTGTACAAGAGTACAATAGTTTCCCCGCAGCAGGACAATGCTTCTCCGGCCTTTGGTCAATACTTTTGCCGCCACAGGACAATACTTTTGCACCACTGGACAATAATTTTTCTGCCTGTGGCCAATGCTTTTACCGCCATTGGACAATAGTTTCCCTGCCCTGGTCAATATTTTGCCACCACTGGACAATACTTGTGCCACCAGAGGACAATACTTCTCCAGCATTGGACAATACTTTGCCAGTCTTGGACAATACTTTTCCAGCCTTGGATAATTTGCCGCCATTGGACAATACTTTGCCAGTCGTGGATAATTCTTTTGCCACCATTGGACAATGCTTTTTCGGTCTTGGACAATACTTATGCCGCCTTTGTACAATATCATTTTAGCACTATAATCACACGATGAACATAAAATACAAAACATAAAACTTTACAGAATTACTAATTTATTTTTAAGTTGCAAATACTTGATAATTTTAGTTTAGCGGCCCCTGCCTA
>NIJG01000123.1:6079439-6091506 GCA_002201625.1 Euglossa dilemma
GCCGCAACCGTAACCGCACCCTCAACCGCAGCCGCAGCCGCATCGGAAACCGCAACCAAAACCTAAAAAAAAACCTAACAAAAAAGTCAGGGCTGCCAACCTAGCAAAAAAAAAAAATTTCAGTTCTGCCAAAAGCATCCCAAAATTAGGACGAAAACTGGTCCCGTCAGGTTTACTTATCATTTATATGTATATGCAATTTGATATTGGTAAACTATAATATATCAATGTATTATTTGAAGTCCCCGGAATTTACTGAATCCAACGCGTATTCTATCGCTTTAGTCGTTTCGTTATAAATGGATGTCAAAGTTGAAAAATTGCGATTCTTTTGAAAATCGGTTTCCTCAAAAACTGGAGGTGATAGACAAAATCTGACTTCGGATTCCGTTTTAGCTCGTCGAGATCATCGCCTAGTGGGTATTATCGCGCAAAGATCGAACAGCATAATCTAACGCTGCGCTGCCCCACGGAGCAGACCGTGAATTCGGGCGCCCCCTCACAGAGAAAACTCTGAATATCGGCGCCGGCGTCAACGTGTTCTTTGCCTTGCTGATTACGTTACTACCGACGAAAGCTTCCTGCAGATTGCAGGCAATCGATTAAGACGTTTAACCGAAGCCGATATCGTTATGCTCCCACGATCACCGCTTAATTAATTTAATTAACCACGCGTATAAATTTGCAAAGGTACGAGCTATACATTAAGATATCGAAATAATTCTTAAATACCTCGCGATATTTTATACTCACTTTCGACGAAGCGTGTTATAATCTTCGGTCCTCTTTTGCATACTGCCTCGAGTCGATCTTCCTCCTGGAATGCAAAATTCGCTCACCGGTTATTTACAATCGTAGATTCCCGTTCTCGCGTCAGTTGCCCGCAACAATCTACCAGCGACTCGGAATGAAGGGAATTCGTTGACTGAGAATCGATGAAACGATAAAATAGGACGAAGGAAGGAGGGTAGGCGAAAAATCGGGCAGAGAAGCAACACGAACGACTCTCGACGCGCATCGTTACATAATAAAAGCGTCGAAATCTCGGCGCGAGTCTAAGATCTCACGGCTCAGGGGCGTTATATGAAGTCCTTTAAGCCTCGCTGCCCGATCGGAAAGTATTTCTCATTTGGCCTTTGAGGCTGCTCTCAGGATTACACCGAACCCCCTACAGCCACCCCAGGCATACATCCACCGAAGACATCAATAACGCCAACTCGAAACTTTCGCTCTGCCACGAAGTGTTTCTCCTCCCCCTTCCTCCGTCCCTGCCTTTCCTCCTTCCTCTCTGCCCTCCTTTTTTTACATTTTTTATAGCGCACGTCAAATGGCCCGAAAAGCAATGAACTTTGCTCGAGAAGTGACAAATGACCATCGCGGACGAGCCACGAAATATGAAAGGATCCGGGGCGAAATCGGAAACTTCGAAGAAGAAATAATGGGATCCGATGATCGATCGTCGGATTCTAATTATCGATTGATATTCGTGGCATTTTTCTACTCCCTCGCCGGTACGAGTGAATCGCCGACATATCGAATGTCTTCTTAGTTTCGTAGCTGCGAAGGAAATCGTCTAACAGCGAGTTTAAGTTCAAAATCTTCGATATCTTACCTTAAATATAATTTTTGTGCTCCGTTAATTTTACAACTTTGCTGTATCGTTTGAACAAATCGTACACAGAGTGTTCCATTCGAAGCTTCGCAGTCAAAGTATTTCCTAAACGACATTCGAAAAATATTTCAAATACAACGTGCCCTATTTCAAGAAAGACCTTTCATAAGTGTAAATTTTTGCTAGATCGACTTCCGAAATTTTTAAGCATCCTCAGATTTTTTTTTCACCGCAACTGCGTATTTCTTTTTATACGAGAGAATGGTAGACTTCAAGGTGAATTCATCGACCAGTGACACTTTGGTCTTGGAAGATCATTCTAGATCGTTTAATGCGGTATAATTTCAGGGACGATAAACAGGCAGAAGTAAAATTCAGTAAAATTCCTGGAAACGTCCTCGGTGTTACGCGTGGTCGAATCGCGGCTCGAGGGAAAAAGCACCATCTCCTTGGACCTCGAGACAAGTATCGCCTGTGAAAAGGATGCGAGGACATTCGTGCACTTAAATTCTTCATCGTTTGCTTCGCCAGAGCTTGTATAAATAACCCGCGATATTCTACTAGCTTGGAAAAAATACGTCCGTGAGAATCGAAACGGAATCCGCGTTTCTGCGGGGCTTCCTTCGAACTAATTATTATAATCTGTATAAATTGGCATACGTGTAAAGAGATCGGGCTGAAAGGATCGGAAGTCGGGGCCTTTAGCCGGGAACGAAGGGGAAAAATCTTCGAGAAAGTATCGGGCTACGCGCGTTTTAACGGTCTGTTGGAGGCAGATGGGAAGAGGCTCAAAAGGACACGGGATTTCTGGCTGATGCGGTCGGGGTAGATGAAGAAGTATCCGAAACCTGGAACGATGAGAAGCGGAGACTGTTAAAGAGGCCAGTGCATCAAGTAGATCAAACATTTATGTTGGTTTCCGGCAAAGAGAATGCTGGAAGGGATGAAGAGGAAAAACTCTTTTAACCAAATGACGTGAAGGAGCTGGGGGTAAAGAGAGACAAAGCGAGCAGGGGAGAGGAAAAAAAAAAAGAAAGGAGGAGGAAGATAGGAAACGTCTGCGATTTTAAACCCTTTCGCGAAGAGAGAACCGGGATAGCAGTTCGGTAAGAAGGTTCGAACGGGCGGAAATAAAAAGTTCTGCAAATTTGAGTGGTGGTTTTAACGTTGGTCTACGAACTACCCTGGCTGACCGTCTATAAAACCGCCGTCTCGCCTGCGTCAATGCCACCGAAGGCGATTCTCTGCTTCGATCGATTGTAATTAAATGGAAACGCTTTTACTCTCCTCGCCTGGTCCCCGCGTTGCTCCGGCCATCATCTTTTTATCGCGTCGTTGAATAATACCTCGATCGCTACGAGGATGATCGCGGGGACCGGTATCGTGCGAGGCCCGTGAAAATCTCGGCAAAGCCTAACGGGTACTCGGGCTAATATTTATTCATATCGATAATCTATGGAAGCTATCTGATAGCATTATAGTGCCATTAAAATTACCGAGTTTAGTGTAATTCGATAGATAGTAACCGTATACAGTCGTATAGCAAACGATATATGAAGTTTGTCACAGGCAAAATATGAAGGGATATTCATGGGAAATTTCTTATAAAATATAAAATATAAAGTAAAGTAAAATATAAAATATAAAGTTTATTTGTACCGGTGGTCTGTTCGAAAGACTCGTTGCCAACGAACTGTGCTTTCTCGGGATTAGCCCCAAATCTTAATCTTAATCGTATGCAAATATTCAGGTAAAAAATTTAGACTTTTTTATTAGATTTTCAATGGATGTAGAAAGCGTAATTATTTTTTTAATGTTAAATATACTTTCGATATTTGTTACTTGTGAGTAAATACGTTTTGAAACATTGCTACTATATATTTGGTTTTCCGTATTATTAATTCACGAATGAGAGGGCAGATGGAGCCAAAGCTCAGTGTACTTTGGTATATTTGTAGGTACAGCTCAACTTGAGAATAATACTGCAGAGATATAAATTCAACGAATAAAACATATTTTATGCATCACGTAATTCTATATTAAACAGTTCGCATTGCAATTTTATAATTCGCATAGTTGTATCGATGATGATTTACCATGCTAAATAAATCATTTTCTAATCAGGAAATTTCTTTATAATTATTTTCTCAAAGTCTAAATAATTCTTATTGCTATTCATAAAATAAAAATTAATCTTCGATACATTCTTTTCATATTTCGATTCTAGTGACGTGAAATTTGAAAAATTTTATATATCGTGCGCCGGTAATATACAGTTATGGTAGAACAGTAAGTTACTAGATGGCAGCACGTGTAGTGTTTTGAATGAATTTTCAAGTTTTTGATTTAAATCACGACATGTTTCACATTGTCATTAGCAGATGGCAGTAGTTGCGAATTCTCACCAATTTCTCAATCGGTATCGATAAATTTCGCGGATTCGTATTCGTAATCTCTACGAGAGTTACTTAATAGATTTTACAGATTTGAAAGAAAGTAAAAATTTTTCGACAGTGTTATTTATACGATACAAAGACTCAGGCGATTGTATGAAATATACTTTATTTTATAAATATAAATATAAAGGAAATATGAAGGGGAAATAAATTATTTTGCAATACCGATTCGATAGGATGTAAGAAATATTTCGATATGGACGAGAGGGAAAAAAAGCAAACAGATCTTTTCAAACAGGCCAAGAAAGGGATCTCTTCACTTTGTGTCGTTCTCGCAAGAGTATTACAACCGCTTCTCTGGCTGTCCGATCGGCAAAGATTTCCAAATGGCATTCACGGTTCTCCGTTTGCAGTAAGCCGTAATACCGCAAATGTGGTCGATTGTAAGTGCAGATTTCCAGACGGACCAGCCTTGGGCAGAAAGCTCCACGCGAAATTGCAGCTTGCATCTACACATCCTTCAACCCTCATTAAATTAAAAGCGATATTCTGTTAAATCGCCTCTCGCAAACTCTATACACACCGAATAAGATTCCTTGCCAGAGATACTGCTGTCAACTTTTGTCCACTCGATCGCAAAATTATCCATCGTGCGTTTCATCCCGCATGACCTAAAAATATAAATAGATCGTCGCGTTAATTGAACCTGCAAATTGGAATTTTCTCTCGAGTGACGAGGAAAATTTTGAACATTATTCGACATCGTAAGAGAAATTCCTTTATTAAAACGGAAAATTCGTAAAATCGACGTATGTAAAAATTTTAAAACGGCGTTAGCTAATAACTATAGGAAAAGATAAAAAAGAAAAATGACTTCTCTAGGATTTAACAACGACAAATAAAATAGTTTTTAACAGCGCAATATAAAAATGAAAGAACAGTCTAGTATAAGAGAACAAAGTGAATAGAAGTAAGAAAGTATTTGGTGTATTTGAATATTGACGGCTTAAAATCGATGCGTTTATCCTGTAAGAACTGACAGGCAACACCGTGTCCCGAAGGATTCCTGCGAAAGGGAAGAGGGTTACGATCGTAACGTTACCGTATTAGAATTTAAAAGCATCTCGTTGACGTGACTCCTACCCTTCTAGCTTTCAACGTCGCCGATAACGATCGACATTAATTAAAGTAATCGTCTTAGAGATGAGAAGCGCTCAGTTTTCACTGAGAATAAATAATTTATGAGGTCTAGAGTGCAGTAGCGCATGAAAGGCGAACGACGAAGGACAAAGGGTTGGCCGTTCCGGAATACATATTTATTCATCTAACAGGCGTACATTTTTTTGCATAATGTCTATGAATTGCATCAATGTTGAAACTGCTACAAACTACAACCTAACGAAAAAACGCGATTATACGTTATACAGAATTTCATGGCACAATAGTCATTGAATATTGAAGTTTTAATCAAATTTTAATAACCATCCAATAAATTATCTCACACACCAAGCGTATTATATGTAAGAATACGATTCTTAATTAACACGTTTCGTGCCACATGGGTCGTACGCGCCCCACTACAAGCTTTTTAGTTAAACTCTTATAATACTTTCCCTCTTTTGACTTAAAAACCATGCGATAGAACGATACTTTATTCAAACAATAATTGTTACTTTGTTTCATAGTATATCTTAAATATTGTAACATTTTTATATATCATCATGTATACAGTATGTATACAGTTAAAGTACAATATTTACATTCTTAAATAAAAGATATAAATATATAACAATGTACCATTTCTATAATTTAACGCGCGCATGCGCGCGTGAATAACGATTTACGAATAGTGCGATGGTCGATAATGTTGGGAATTATAATGAAATGGTAAATGGGTTATAAAATTTCCGAAGCATAAAACAATCATTTTGTCGAGTAATAAATATATTCGATACTTCGTTTATCATTTCACTACTATTAAATTCTGTCACTATCTTTTAAAAATAGCATTCATGCTATAAATATATATATCTGTATCTCATCTGTTGTAACATTACCTCTTTGGTTAACATTATAATAAATAAACTGACGAAATAAATTTATAGAATAAAGCATGTACGAATAAAAGAACTCTCACAAAACTTGTTTGCAAAGTAAAAGGCATTGGCCTTTCACCACGATGTTGTACAAGATTTTCGCCGGTAATTATTTGCAAATCACTCAGTGTACGTTCACTAACAGCGTTTACACCATACTGTTATATTAGCACATTATTTATAAAAACTGTAGTGTAAAAATTTCAAATTACAATTTATAAATTACAATTATAAAAGCAATGATGTCATATAATTTTTTAGTAAGCATTTTAACATTCTGACAATTCTTTAAAAAATTGTTCCATATATAAATAATAAAACTATTTTACTATAATAATTTTTTATTTTAGAACATGTTCTTTTGGAAAAATGTCCTAATTACTTTACATAACTCTTCTAAACAATTCCATGCTTCAAAGATTTTGTAAGTAACATATTCAGATTTCTAAGATTCTAAAAATCATAATTGTGATAACATTAAAAATGATAATATGATTATTTCTATATTTTTAATCTAACTTTTTACTTTACTTAACATAAAAGATACAATACATATCTATTTCAGGCAAAACGCTGTCATAATAAATGGTAAACAAATAGCTGATGAAATTCAAAATGAACTAAAAACAACTGTACATGATTGGGTAAATGATAATAAAAAAAGACCTAAATTAGTAGCTATAAAAGTTGGTAATGATCCAGCTAGTAAAATATATATTGAAAAGAAAATAAAAGCTGCAAATTTTATTGGTAACATACTAATATAATAACTATATATTATTGATTATTTTTTAATGCGATAATTTATATATTCAATATATATTAATACTATAAACAATTTAATAATATATTTATTGTATTAATGACTCAGGAATTGAAAATTATACTATTCACTTAGAAGAAAATAGTTTACAACAAGACCTTATGAAAGAAATTGATTCTTTAAATAAAGATGAAACTGTGGATGGAATTCTTGTACAATTACCATTAACAAAACATATGAATGAACAAGAAGTATGTCAGGCGATTACACCGTATAAAGATGTTGATGGTTTCCATTTAGAGAATTTAGGTAGTTTAGCATTAAATAGCAATGGAATAATCCCTGCAACTGCTTTGGCTGTAAAAGAATTAATAATTAGAAACAATATTGAAACATTTGGGAAAAATGCAGTAGTAGTAGGAAGATCTAAACATGTTGGTTTGCCCATTGCATTACTTTTACATGCTGACAGCAAAGGTATATAATATCATAAGTGCAATATTTACACAAGTAAAAAATGTAAATTTGTAAAACCTGTTGAATCTTAATATCAAATTAATTTGTAGATAAAACAGGTGCATTAGATATGACTACGACTATATGTCATCGTCATACTCCTCATACTGAGTTAGAGAAATTAACTAAATTGGCAGATCTAATAGTTGTTGCAGCTGGTATTCCTGGCTTAATCACAAAGGAAATGGTAAAACCAGGAGCATGTGTAATTGATGTAGGAATTACAAGAATAAAAATGAACAATAAATATAAATTAGTAGGAGACGTGGACTTTGAAAGTATAAAAACAATTGCTGGATATATAACTCCAGTACCAGGAGGTGTAGGTCCTATGACTGTAGCAATGTTAATGAAAAATACTATTTTAGCAGCTAAAAGGAATTATGAAAATTCAAAATTATTTGAGCTTAATAACATTAAAGTTCCTAAACATTAATGAAATAATTTACAACACAGTATTAATATTTATATAAAATATTATAAATAAAATATCTTTCTTCATGAAAATAAAATGAAAATAATATAAATATTTATAATTTTTTATTATGTTTATTCATCACTTTATAAAATAATATAAATTGTAGACATAAGTACTTGAAGTTATCAAAAGAATACTTATACATATTTTTACTTTAAATATAAATTATAAACATAAATAAATTAAAAATTATATGTAATAATAAAATAATACAATAGACGCGTTATTTTTATACAAAGAAAAATTTGTTTCTTACTCTCAAATCAATAAAAAATGTTGAAATTATAATTGTAATAATGATATTGTACATATTTATGTATTTGAAATTATACCATAAATGAAAAATAAAAGTACTCAAGCAATAAGTAAGGTTATACGTTTTTTCATTTTATATTGTCGAATCTATATAAAAGTAAAGAACTGAAAACATACACTGTATTAAAAAAAAATGTTCTTATTTAATCTCACTTTTTACATGAAACTGAGTCAAAGGTCACTTTTACTTGATTCTAAACTTTCAATACGTAACAACCGAAAATTATTTTCATCCACGGAAATAAGAATGAGCCGACCGAAAGTTCTAATTACTCGACCAGATATCCCAATTACAGGATTAAATTTACTTAAAGAACAGTAAGTACTTCCCTTAATATTTAAAGAAAGGTTAAACTATATATTATTTTTTGTAATCTCGTGGAATGCGTAATATAAATTTTGGTATCATTGGGTACAATTATGTAAATACACAATTTTATAGTTTAATATCTTTTTTAATTATTTTGTATAAATATTATAAATTTGTTTTCCACTGCTACGAAATTGTTCTGAAAAAATTGTTTATCAATATTCTTGTTTTTTTTTTATTGTATTTTAGATGTGATGTTATTCTATGGGAAAAACCTGAACCAATTCCTAGATCTGTATTATTATCAAAAATAAAACATGTAGATGGGATTTATTGTTTATTAACAGATAAAATAGATGAAGAAGTTTTAAATGCTGCAGGATCAAAATTAAAAGTTGTGGCTTCTATGTCAGTTGGTGTTGATCACTTGGACTTGCAAGCTTTAAAAAAAAGAAATATTAAAGTTGGATATACTCCTGGTATTCTAACAGATGCCACAGCTGAATTAACTGTAGCATTATTATTAGCTACATCTAGAAGACTGATAGAAGCAAACAGAGCAATTTATAAGTATAAAACAAAATATATCATTAAGTACTAAATTAGATAATTAAACATATATTTTATTTAAAATATAATTCATATAGGGGTGAATGGAAAGCATGGTCACCTACTTGGATGTGTGGATCTGGATTATCCGGATCAACAGTTGGAATAGTAGGATTAGGTCGCATTGGTATACAAGTAGCAAAATGTCTTAAAGGCTTTAACACTGCTAAAATATTGTATACAAGTAGAAGTATTAAACAAGAAGCATCTAAATTTGATGGAGAAAAAGTAGAACTTGATACATTGTTACAAAAAAGTGATTTTGTAATTGTTACAATAGCCTTAACTCCAGAAACAAGACAAATGTTTAACCAAAATACTTTTAAAAAGATGAAAAAATCTGCTATATTTGTCAATATTAGTAGAGGAGAAGTTGTTGATCAACCTGCACTAATAGAAGCTTTGAAAGAAGGAATAATCAGAGCTGCTGGCTTAGATGTCATGACTCCAGAGCCTATTCCATTAGATAGTGAGCTACTAAAATTAGACAATTGTGGTAAGTCTAATAAAAATCTAGTAGTCTAGATAAAAAAGTCTAATAAAAATCACAAATTTATGATAGAATTAATACTTTCTGTATATTTCAGTTATATTACCTCATATTGGTAGTGCTGCTATAGAGACACGGGAGAAAATGTCAGTAATTACAGCTAAAAACATTTTAGCAGTTTTAACAGCAAATCCATCAGTAATGCCTGCTGAACTTCATTTGTAGTGACAAATTAAGTTAAATGTTATACTCAAATTACTAAAACAGATATAAATATGTAAAGAAAAATAAATCAATTTTAAACTTGTACTATTAATTCTTTATACAAATATAATTAGTGGTTAAAAATCATATTTACTTGTATCTTCTTTTTCTTTTTATTTATATAAGTTTGTACATATGACAAGGCTATAAATATATTGCATTTTATTATTAATCAACACTATATTAACTTTACTATTCTGAAATATATAACCTTAGTTTTCTTAATGCTACTAAACTTTGCTCATATATTGTAAAATGTAATGCTGTTGTCATAGTAGCTTTTAATTGACTTGGGGCCAAACCTTTAAATAGACCTGTCACACCTTCTTTTTTTATAACTAATTTTAAGCAATCTACAAATCCTTTACATTCAAAAAATGTACCAAACCCATTTCTACCATTTTTGAATCCTTGTATTTGCAATCGTTTTCTACTGAGATCAAAGGGATATACTGCAGTTTTAGCTAATAACCCAGCTACACTACCAGATATTATAGAATTGTCAACACTAATATCAGTTTTATTGTAATATTTCTTATATGTATCAGTGAAAAATGCATAAAATGTAAATTGCAGACCTGTGTGTGGTACAATTTGCAATAAAGTTGGTAATAATCCATGAAAAAAAGTCTTTGGAGATTCATGTTGTATAATACACCTGAAAACATATTTTATGAAACAAAGTTTGATTTATTAGTAAAATATTTTTAATAACTTTAAACTTGCTTGCAGGAATGAAAAATTCCCTTGTAGATTGGATGATTAATTGATTGTGCCACTAATCTAGTTCTTATAGTATCAAATGGAAATGATACAATTGTGGCTATAAAACCAGCACCTGCACCAGCTATAAATTTTGTTGTATATTTCCACTCATTTAGTAATGAAAAATTATAAGATCCATTCATAAATATATTATATGAATAAAACTGTAAAATTTTAATATTTAGTTATATATTTTTAAATATAAATTAAAATATTTATATACTTAAATGAGAAGACAAAGTCAATTAGTTACAAACAGCACTATATAAAAATTGTAAATCTATTATTCCTTTTAAGCAAATAATGTTATATTTGATAAATGTTTCTGTGATTTATGCTTGCAATGTTATAATTGATGCTTGCAAATAATTATATTTAAATGCATTTTACTGATAACAACAGTTTCTAATTCATAATTTACAAATCTCAGATAATATCACATCTAAGACTCCTGTTCTTAGTGTTTCAAATCCAACTCTTTTTTCTTGAATATTTATTGTAGCTAAAAATATTATATGATAGAAATAAAAAAACTATATATGAAAGTCACATAAAATATATATTTACCTGACTTGTTCCATATACTATTGATAGTAATTGGGCAGGAATATGTCCCTTCCAAAATGCTGAAATACCTTCTTCCTTAAATATTATGTAAACTGCTTGTAGTAAAGAATGATATTTACTAACATGATGGTTAGCAATTGGTTCTACTTGTAACTACAGTGATAAAGAATATTTTTATTGTCTATATATAATGATAGAAATATTGTTATTTTTCATTTAAAATGCACTCTTTTACCTGAAATCTAATTTTCACAACATCTAAAGGTTGACAAACAAATCTTGTTACAAAACCACTAGTAGCTCCGGCTACAGCATGTTCTAAATTGTAACTATTGTTTTTTAACGAAGTATCCATTGCTACATAAATAGAACATTACTACAATAAATAGAAAAGTTATATATGACTTTTGACAAACAAAAAATTACAAATATCAAATTTTTATGAAAATCAAAGTCTAAAAAATATATGTAACATTAATTTAAAAGAAGTTTATTATTCTTATTATGTAGAAGCTAAAGTAACTTTATTACAAAATGTAAAATGTACATCATATAGATAAAAACGTGCTGACATCTAGGTTAAACTGTTGGCACTGGACTAATTGTTTATAGAAACTTTGCAGTAAAATAAATCTAACTTTGAATTTTGTAAGAATATAATTAACAATGATAGAAGTTTGTTTTAATTACGTTGCCTTAAATCTGTTTATTCTTTCTCAAATTTTCAAGAAATATAGATCGAAGGTGCTTAAAAAAATAATGTGTTTTTATCATATTTTTGTAAATTCACTAAAGTAAACTTTTATTTTTACAATTTTATATATTTTTATATAAATAACTAACAATTTATAAAATCATTTGTTACAATTATAATTAATTTCTTGTA
>NIJG01000123.1:6139803-6159562 GCA_002201625.1 Euglossa dilemma
TACAGTAGTTAATATATATAAATAAACGTATATACATTATAAG
The DNA here is from genome assembly GCA_002201625.1 of Euglossa dilemma. Classification (NCBI taxonomy): domain Eukaryota; kingdom Metazoa; phylum Arthropoda; class Insecta; order Hymenoptera; family Apidae; genus Euglossa; species Euglossa dilemma. The sequence goes on from NIJG01000123.1 coordinate 6,139,847, forward strand.
ATAATTAAGAAAATTAAGAAAATAATTTAGAATACTTGATAACATTTTCTTAATTTTTTTATTTTTCTTATTTTATTAAATTAGTATTCGATTAACATGTCTTTTATAATTCTTTATTAATAAAAATGATCTTGTTTTATAAAATTGTATAAAAGTATGATAAACTATGATGCATATACATATATAAATTTGTAATTTTTTAATTTTTAGTGGCATGACTAATTTGATATTCGGTGTTGGTATAGGATTATTTCTTATTTTGATTCTTTGGGGCTTGGCCTTATTGGTATTTATTATTTCTTTAAGAATTGAAAAGAAAATTGGTACTATTGCTATATTTATTGTTAGCATATGCACAATCATTTTAATTACATTACCAAGGGCATCAGAAAAACCTAATACAATTGATAAAAAGGTATATCAATAATTTTATTCCACAAAGTATATTAATATTTGTAAAATAGTTGTGTAATTCATATAATTTTAGATGTGAAAGTAATATTTTGTTACAGATTTATGATCATTTATTTGTTGGACGTATTTTATTGCTCATATTATTAGTAATATCATCTCTAATTGGTTTAACGGGATATATTAAATTTGCAGTTATAGAATCTATTAGACCAATCAGAATAACTAATTGGATTTTTTAAATATTTTTGGTAAGTATTATTTTACTCTAATTGTTATAATAATAATAATATATTAAGATAAAATACATTATTAATATTCTTTAATTTGTATGAACTTTCAGCATCTGCTAATAAATAGAAATATTTTATATTAAGTATGTAAAATACTTGGACAAGACTGCTTTGATCTTATTTATATTTAATATTCTTATTTACTTCGTGGTATAATAATATTTAAAGTATTACAAAATGTTGCGTAGTACAACTAAGCTTTCCTCAGTTCTGATGAAATGTTTTTCTTCATCATGTCAGAAGAATAAACAATTTGAAATAAATAATAATAGTGAATTTGTTAGTAAAGTGATGAACAGTTCAGTACCCGTTATTGTAAATTTTCATGCAGAATGGTGTGATCCTTGTAAAATACTCACACCTAAATTAATTGAACTTATAGGACCAATGGACAAATTAGATCTCGCCATTGTAAATTTAGAATCAAATCCAGAATTAGTACATATGTTTGAAGTAAAAGCTGTACCAGCAGTTATAGCAATTTCAAGTGGATTGGTAGTTGATAAATTTGTTGGTTTAACTGATCTAGATATTATAGAAAATTTAATAAAGAGACTTACTAATACAACTTTAAACTCTGAAAATGATAAGAGAGAAGCATAATATGGATCTCATGTATTATGTAAAATTATTACAATAAATAATTAAATGTATTTTTATAGTTTGTATTGTGCTATGTAATTCTGTTTTAATAATTAATAATATTATGTGATGGATATTTTTAACAATAATTACATGTTGTAAATAAATAGATAAAATTAAGAGAAAAAATATTAAATGTTAAACAATATTATATTTTATTGATAAATATAATCTATAAATCAAGCCAATTTTAAGAAATATTTAAAAATTTCAGGGTTGTAGTTGGAATTGATATTGTAACTTTTTGTTAAATGATAAATACTAAGGATAACAATCGCAATTTCAAAAAAGATAACATTTTTATTTGTTATTTTATAATTTTCATAATAATATTTTGTTAATTATTTTATAAACTTTTAGTAATTTATTATGTGTATCAATAATATTATAACATGATTATAAAATGATTTTTGAACTGATTTTATATTACATACAGTATGTTATAATAATTAATATTAACGGCCTCTTTTAATCTACAATTTCATGACGTCAGTTGTGTTGTTGTTTATTTAACTAACCCTAGTTTAAAACTGAAATATGTTTCAAGGAACTTACTTTCTTTGCATAATTGCTATCACTATCTAAATATCTCTTATTGGAATACAATTGATAAGATTAACTTTATTGATCTCAATAAAATTTGTTTAAAGCATATTATGCAATAAAGTTAACAATAAATATAAATCTAAGCTGATAAAGCATAACTGATGCAAAGATTATAAACAAACTATTATTTAATCTGACTCCTAGTTTCATATTTATTCTTGATCTTGAAACAATTCTATACAATCTATGTAAGAAATTATTGTTGATTACAGATAGTAGGCCAAAGATTTAATAAAAAATATTTAATCCATATACTCTCTGAAAGAGATTTTTTATCCCTTGGCAGCAAGCGATACATAAATGTGTACCAACAATTAAAAAGCTAGTTAAAATTTTTTCATCAGTCAGGTGCTTTCAAGGAACACCATGATAAGGCAATGCTGTGATTTTTTGGTTGCTTGCAAAACTTTTAATGTTTTGTGTTCAACATATTTTACTTTTTCTTCTATTCAATCTTAAGCATAAGAGTATTTTATATTTTTGCAAGCAACCCTATCTTTCTTATTAGTTAGTAACCAGTATACATATTTTAATATGTACAAAATTAGGTGAGAACTCTCAATGAATTTCTTTCTTAAAAGAAGAAATGATAATAGATTTATTTTCCTTCTCTAGATAAATATTGTGGTGTATTCATCCACAATAATTTTTATTGCAACATTTGGTTTCGTTTTGTTTTCTATATAATCATTAATTATTATTCCCAATGAAATTTATAATGAAAATATAAATACACCACCATGATTATCCGGATTTTTATACAATAATGACATACAAATAAAAAGTTGTGGAGTTATATTTAACACTGCTATTAATGCACCGATATGTACTGTAGAGGCGATTTTATGACCCCACAAAATTACACATTCAGTAAATACATTTGGACGCTTTAATCTTGCAGAAATATTACGCATATTTACAACTTATCTATATCAAATAGTTTAAAAAAAATGTAACAAAATGTAGAAAAACACGAATGATATATACAAATTTCTTTTGATGTTACTTGTTGTTAAACATATTTGATAGTAATAATATAGAAACATTTTTATCGTTTTTAAATAAATCATATAATTTATAGCAACCTCTATACTTATGATTTCATTTATTCCGAGAGATCCGTTATAAACTGTACTGTTACACTTTAAAATAAAAATATACATTAACATTGTTCAAAGTTGTACTAATAGTAATTATTGGTTTTATATCATTTTTAACTTCACATTAAATTACTGATAATTGAAATAATTATTTTTCAAATTGAGTTTTATATGATTTCATTTTATGGAATCAATAACAATAACAAGTGTAAAATAGAATACAAATATTATAATATTAGTAAAATTTGAAAATATCCAATTACATTATTTTACACTAATACAAATAATAATTTAACCGATTAACAACAAGTAACATCTAATTCTCATCGCTAGTAAATCATCTAATCATTATATGATACATAGTATAATACAACATGATACAATTTACTTTGCATTGAATAACTTGGCGATTGATATTAGTCTTCTCTTAGTAAATGTGTAAGAAGTAATAATTCTTTGATTATACCTGATAAAATATTATCGACTTTCTGTATACGTTTCTGAAATTCAATTTTTTTCGAATATCTATTAAGAAGACTGCATCTCTTAGAGAACTGTTGCAATAAAAACAATACATAAATGAGTGGATAGACAAAAAAAATATTTGACGAATGAAAATTTTAGGAAAATTACATAATGAAGAGTATTCTGTAGCTATGCATATTCACGCACACACACACGCTCTCTCTCTCTCTCTCTCTCTCTCTCTCTCTCTCTCTCTCTCCTCTCTCTCTACCATTTATATATTGGAATTAAGAAACTAGTGTTAAAAATCGTCGATTTTTAATATCTACAATGTCCAAAATAATCTTCCATCAAAATCTTTTGTATTCATCATTTTATAACTGGAATGAGTTATTCACTTTTAATGCATTCATATCAGTATTTATGACGAATGATTAAAAAAAAGTGATTGTATGAAAATCTTAATACGTATTATTACAGAAAATTAAAAAATACTTTATCATACTTCTGCCCCTAAATCTCGTACACCTTGTTCAGCTATTGGAACATATTTATCATCAATTTTGACAAGTAAGATAACTTTATCTACGTGAGATCGCCGATTAGGATCGCGATGATTCGGAGACCAACAATGAACAACGCATCCTTCCATACCTCTTTCAGGTACCCAATGTTGCCATCCAGATCTACCACCCTGTTGCCTCATCCTTTCATCTGGCCAAATTACGTCTATGCGACGACCCAAATTAATAGCATCATATACTTGATTAGGATCTATGATCTAATAATAAATAAAGGTACATAATTTTTAATAAATAAACAAGTAAATTACAAAGATTTTTACATGTGTTTATCAAAAATGTTTTTTTACTTACACGTACTCGTTGTAAAACTTCATCCTTTTCAAGTTTACTTGTAAAACTTGTTTCACTTTTAGTTTCAGTTTTAATATCGCTATTACTAAGAAGACCAGCTAAGCTAGCAAGTGTCGAACTCGTAGGTTTTCCAACTGAAGCCAAGGACCCTCTATTTCCACCTAAAGATCCAGTATTTGCTCTTCCTAAAGAACCACGTCCGGTTGACGCACCAATTTGACACCCAGATTCTATGGATTGTGAACCAGATGTGTTATGACCTGCTGATTGCCCATAACCTATATTAAAAATTTTATTTTTATTTTATGAAGTAATACAAACAATGTATAATGATTGCAAATACCTAAATGAATATTATATGTAGTCATTGCATATACTCCATCATTTCCAAAACCTCCATCATCTTGGGACCCTGTTCCTCCTGATGAGCAACCTTGACCACACCTTTGTCTAATTCTATAAATAATTTTAATTTTTAATTGTATTATATACAATTTTCATGAAGGAGTTATAGTTTATAATTACATGATATAGCAATAAGTATTACCTTTGCCATAATTTTAAGACGTTATTTTTAATTACTCCAAGACTTAAAGGTCCACCAATTATGGAACATAATTGTTCATTAGTTTCTGCATAACTAGTTGTTAATGGTGAGACATAAATCGGGTACCCAATCGGTTGATCGCAAGAACTATTTATTATATTTCTAAGAGCTTGTTTTGCATTTTGTATAGATCCTCGTTCAGGATTTCTATTTCTCAAGTAAACTAATTCTTGTTGTTGCCCAGCCCATAAACCACGAACACATTCACGATTCATTTTAATCACTCGGAAACTTAAAAAACGTTTATTTAGCATTATCACCTTATATTCATCAATGCCTTCATCAAGTACGTGTCTAGAAATCGAGATGAAAGACAATAACAATGTAATAATTTTGCATTTATAAATATTATTTTGTCAAATTACCTAAGAGCCAGAAGACTAGGTGCGCCATTTAAAACGGCGTTCCTCCAAAGCGGATCTGCTTCATGACTAATCACGAGATTTTTATCGTGACTATCTATAGCTTCATAAAGGACAGATGAATCTCCATATTGCTCTGGAGTCATAAAATGATCTTGATGGAGTTTTAATGCCATTCTTACACCTTTAGCGACGACACTCCGTAATAAGTCAACATCATGCAAAACCCATTCATCTCGAACTGATGTTATACGGAAATCTCCTAAATACATAAATGGATTTTATAAATACTATTCTTAAATATACTTAATTTTGTAATTAGTTATTATAAAATAACATACCTTTAAAAAGAGCATGTAAACCATATAGAAAGAATTCAACACTAGAAACAGTATTATGAGATAATGCTCCCAAAACACGTCGTCCCAAAAGACTTAAAGCAAGACATAAAGATACCAATGACGAGTTTTTTGATTTGTCTAATGTCTAAAATAGTTCCAAAGAAATGTTAAGTAAATATTCGTATAGTTATTTTATTTATTATAGTTATTTATATTTGCAAAATTACCTTGTCTTGTTTAGTAACACAATACTGTATCCAATCTAAATAAACATTACAAAAACTGTTTCTTGTAATGCCACATGTTCGGATATCATAATCTTCGTGAATACTCATATTAAAAACTGGATCCAAATCGACAAAGTTTTTATCAAGAGTTATTTTTAGGGCATCTAAAATATCGTTATTCTCCAACCAATATTTTAGTTTTGATGATTTGACAGCATAAAAAACAATACTTTTGACATAATAAGTAACTAGTATTTTACGAAATTCAAACACTTGAAGCATAGAAACTGCTGAATTATCTGAGATCGAGTATCCTTCTAAAACGTACTTAGCACTTGCAACTTCCCAAGCTAACCAACGTTGACTAAAAGCTGCATTTACGCTTAGCACGTTTGAAAAATGTCCCATTTCACAACAACAACAATTGTCATTATCTTCAATTTCTTCAGAAATTGCTTCTACCTAAAAATCAAAATATTTTCGAATATAATAATGTATTACATTATTTAGAATTTTTAATATCTAAAATTATATGCATACTTCTCTTTGTTGACAATAAGTTCCTCTAAATTCAAGGCCTCTCAATTGAAAGGTTACTAAGCCATTTCCTAATTGAACAATATGCACCAAACAGTTCAAGTAGTCAGATGCTAATAGAAAACAATCACCTTGTTCTACATTTCCCCAACGACCAAGAGCAAGATCTCCATAAAGGCTGTGTTGTAGTGATCTTGTTAATTGTTCATAAAAAATCGAATTCAAATTATTATCGTCTGCGCCTAGATTTCGTTCTAAATGAGAAGACATTCGTGTATTTGAATGGTCTACTCTTCTTGTTTTATAGTCTCGTTCCCAAAATTTCACTGGCCGTACATATGATGATATGAATATTGCACTTCCCAAAAGCGGATTTAAAGGAGTACTTAAAAGTGCAGAAATCCCTGCTTGCAGGAACAACATAGCAGAATGAGGAACAGAGAAAGGCTGAGCGAATGCGTGAAACGCACTACCCCAAGTAATTTGCCAAGGTGCAATATATGTAACTACAAATCGTATTTTTAACAGTAATTCATAAATTTTTGCAAATGCTATTCCTATGACAAAATAGTCTACTAAAAATGTTTCACTAAGATTTCGAAAATCTAATTTAAAAAATAGAACAGCAAAAATTAGAACTAGGTAACGTGTTGACGGGTCAGAATATGCAGATCTTAAGGATTTCAATCCACATACAACTATGATTAATGCTCCCACACTTTCTCCAAATTTAGATACAATTTTTGATGAACATTCCGTGAGTGCTCCTAAAAACACTACTGGATAGAGAATGTTCCTTTCTAAAAAGCAAAGGCAAACATACGCCTTTTCAAACCACATAATTTTCACAGGTTCACGAACTTCAAATTGTGCATGTTCATGACTACGTAATACTGGTCTTGATAAACATAACCATGGTAATTGTTTTCGAAGTTGTGGTACAATATAATGTAGTAAAAATCCAAGGCAACTTGCAATACCCCATAAAACTGGATTCAGTTCTGGTTGTAAGACTGTAAATACAGTTGAACAATGGATTCCAAAAGATAAAGTACCTATCACTGCACACACTATTAAATCATTTTTTAATCTTGCATTCACTGTTGCCCTTAATTTTTCAGGTAAGGGATCTACCAATTCTGTATCTGACATTTGTTCACCAACTTTAATTTTTACATGCTTTTTTCTACCAGAAGTTTTAATTTTTGCTTCTTTGTATGTTGTCGGTACATTATCTCTACGAGATGTATTTTCAATGATTTTTGCTTCTTTTTCCTCTGTATAAATTTCTGGTGGCCACAAATTTGTTTTTACTATATCCCATATTACTGTAGGGTCTGAGGATGATCTACTTAAATGATAAGATATAGCAACTAATAAACCGGCAAAAATAGAGAATAAAATATGTTGTGAAGATTTAGGTTCTGTAAGTGCTCCATAAGCAAAGCCATACAATATAACAACAGTAACAATGCTACGACAAAGAGAATATATTGAAGAGATTAAACTCGTAGTTGCATTTCCACCAAACAAATGGATATCTATATGTTCACAAAGATACATTAGAAAAGTATTAATTTGAGGAAGTAAACCCAATGAAAATATAATAGGAAAACATAAAAGAAAAATTAATAAAGCATTACGAATTTGTAATATAACATCGTAATCGGCAATTCGCATACCATATATTCGAAATTCCGATGTTTTAAAATTTCTCAAAGATTCATTAAAGATTAATATAAATCCTGAACACAATATATAATATACCGGTCGAGAAAATACTATAATACGATTAAATCCATGTGTTGGAGAAGCAGCATCAGGTTGAACAGATTTTAATAATGAATACTGACATCCAGAAGTTACGAAACAAAACATGAAAGCAAATATATCTCGATAAAATCCTTGTTGGAGCAATACAAGACCCAATCCTGCAACGGTAACGGCTAGAAAAGTAGAAACAATAGTCTCAAATATTGTCAAATTTCGATCTAGTAAGGCCAATAAAAATAAACGATCGAATCGCATTTTGATATGCGCTAATTTGCCAAATTTCCATTTATAATAATATTGCTTATCTTGTCTTGATTGTTTAGGTTTAGAATCAGACCCATCTAAGCCACCAATAAATCGATTCCAAGATAAACTTGTATTTATGTCACCTACTGCACTTGTTTGTAAAGTTAAAGCAGGTCTGTCTCGGCGATTTGAATCTGTTGAATAAATATTTAAATTGAAATATCCCAATAAATTTCGCAATCTTTGATTTGTTTCTGTCATTGATTCTATACGTGATAATATGTCTTGGTGGAACTGATCTCTTTCCAAGGTTTCAAGTTCACATTGAATAGAATTTCCATTATTTTGATGAAATTGATCACGTTCTGAGGTTTCCACTGGATTTGATGACAATGAATTTTGTGCCTTGGTTTGATTACTTTCTGGGCTTGATAGAACAGGTGGTGTGTCTATTATAACACTCAAGTCAGGAGAATTCAAAGATAAACTACTATAACTGCTACTTAATGAGTCTATTAACTCCCAGTTGGCATCATAATGTAAATTTTGATTAAGTTGTTGACGTAACAACGTATTTAATAATTTATCGTTATTGTTGGAAGGAATTTGCGCAGCTGCAGCAACACCAGATCCTTTTTCATCAAAGGTGTAAGCTAACCAACGTCCATTTTCATCTCGAAAATAAGGTACAGCTGCTTCTGTAGTGTCATTGTGATTAGTAATTAAATGACATTCTTCATTTGATATCAATCTAAATAAAGCAGTGAGTGGAACAACGTTATCATCTCGATTTCTGTCTCGTGGTACACGATGAGGTCTAATCGAACATTTTAAAGGACTACGTCTTTTTCGTGAATTTCGATTTTCTGAATTGCGATTTAATCTTAAATCGGACACAGTACTAGATTGACCTGGTAATTCTCGACCTGATGTCAATAATGTAGCTAATAAGGAAGATGCAAGACTAAGTGTACTTAACTCATTGTTTGAACCACTAGTTTGCTCAAATCTATCAAATCTTCCATCTCTTCTTCTATCCTTTTCTCTTTTGATTGCTAATGTTCGTTTTAATTTTTGTCGGGTTGGTTCAGTAGTTGTTATATTATCATCTATGGTTTCTATTGCAGGTTTTGGACGGTTTTGTTTGGGTATTGCACCTTGATGTCGTTTATTATCTGTTTCTACTTGTGGAAGTAACATTCTTTTTACCTCATTTTCCATATTCGATGAATACGTTGTATATTCGAAAGGCATCATATTAGATGAACCAGAATCTAGTTCTTTATTATGCGATCCTGTAAAATAAGAATTTACAAACTTTATTTTCGTTTTTTCTAGAATTCTTTTAACAGTAGATATCTATTTAATATAAAACTTAAAACCTTACCTTTATTTGTTCGTGATTCTATTGTGCAATCACCACCTTCAAATAATTGATCTATTCCAACTATACTTCCAACATTTAATGGATCATCTACATTTTTCGATTTATCTTGTTTGTCTTTGAACAAATTTTCTAAATCTGAAAATTCATGGCTGCTTTGGCTAGCATTACTGTATCTTCTTTTAATAACAGGCTTTGGTTCTTCAATTAATGCATCACGAGAATTTGCAGAATCATTATCTACCCCACCATCTTCATTACGTCTGAATGTAAAGTTACATTTAAGAATTTTATATGTTAATTGCCTAATAAACTTTATTTTAATTACCTTGAAAATCTATCTTCAAATCGGCTAGTACTAAGACTTCTGTCCCGATTAGAAGTAGGATTAGTTTCACAAGTCTTTCGAGTAATAGTAGACATAAATAACATAATATAATGATACCTTTTTAGTATTAATTGTTTCAAGACTTTGTGGATGAAGAGGTAAGTTATTGTCATCAGTAGTGTTTATATTTTTATTAGTAGCACCAATTGTTTCAAGACTTTGAGGATGAATAAGTTGTTGATGTGGTTTTTTTGTAATAACCTTATAAGTAAAAAAAGTATGTAATACCTAATTATTTTCAAAAAGTTTTTTCAAATATAAGATTTCTGCATCTTTACCTCTAAGGATTGTGGATGTGATGAAATTTTAGTTTTTTCAGTATCTTCCTTTTTCGATATAATTTCTAAACTTTGTGGATGATCATTCATTAAATGTGTTTCCATTGGAATCGAATTAGAATTAAGACGTCGAACACTTTGATTTGATTTCCAGTAAGGATAATCATCTCCATGGTGTTCCAGTTCTAATGAACTTGTTTGTTTTATCTGACTTTCAGAACCTGTTTTACCAAGACTACCCTGTTTGGAATGACGATTTGGCGAATCTTCAGATACATGCCTATATAATTTTCTTGAACCTTGTCGATCCTCTTCAGTAATTACAACACATTTCAGTCTTTTCAACCTTCTTTCTGTATATATTTAAAATTTCCCAAAAGAAATATTAATATGTATGAAAATATATAATTGTATTATAGCGGTTGTATCATAAAAATTACAAAATTAATACCATTTAATATATTTCGAAAACATGGTTCATGATATTGTGCAGAAGCTAGTTCTGCTTCATGTATATTTATACTAGATACCATTGGTTTATTCAGCTGTTGTGCTTCTTCTGAACTTTCTGAGCTATTTTTTCTGTGAATTTCTACTTTCAAATCTATAGTTGAACTAGCCTTATAACGTGTATATTCAGATATTATACTATCTGCATCTTCATTTTGCACATTTGATTCAATGAAAGAGTTACGTGATGAACATTCTACAGGTGGTGTATCTGTTTTTCCTGTACAGAAAAGATAAATTAATAAAATTTTTAGTATATAATTAATATAGTTTTAAAAGCTATTTACTTTAAATTTAAAGATTAATAAAATTTTAATATAAATGATATATTTATATAACATTTAAAACATAAAAGAGTCTATTATACCACTTAAGACTTGTAGTTCTATTCCATGATCTACTTGATCTTGTGTTTGTTCCCTGCATTTATTATGCACTGTGCGTCTTTTTTCACTTTCTGATTTTTGTTGGTTAATATTTTGACCGGATTCCTCTAAACATTCACTCGTATCATACATGCAATGGAGTGCATGATTAACACATTTTATTGTACCGAAAAGTGCTCCAATTGAAGAACAATATGCTATCCAAACATATAATGTTGGTGGAAAATACTATAAAATAAAGAATTGGTACTTTAAAAATTTATATTATAATCATATAGTATTTTTAAATACATAATTTTGAAAACCTATATGTATATACATATGTATACATACATATATACAAACCAAAATTCATAAAAAATAAATTAAACTCAAAACACATGGTACGTAAATTATATCTCTATAGATAATGTAAACACATACAATTCATATTATTTATCTAAATTGGATTACTTATAACTAATATTAATATATATATAAGCAAACTTACAAGATATATAGTAAATGGTAAGCAAAGTAAGAAAAGCCAAATGTACAAGTGAAAGGTATTTGAAAAAACGTCGAGATGGGGATCGTAAAACCAGCCTCCTGTCAGGCTCGCCCAGACGCCTTGTCTCAAAATTTCCAGCGTTTGAGAACCCATACCAGTTACAAAAGTGCTCCCTCACCATCTTCCCATCACTTGCTGTTTTACAGCTTTATTCGTGGTCTGTTTTTTCTATTCGAAAAATTGCGTGGCAAACAATAAGGCAATACATTTTATCTTGGCCTTCTTAATCAATGGATTTGGCGCACACGACTTACTAACTTTGCAGCCATCTTCACATCTCAGATGATTTTGAACATGAACAATATGATTTTATACATGATCAGAATTTCTATTACTTTTTTTGAAATTCCTTTATATGAGCTATTTGATGACATTAATTATAATCGATAAAGGAACAACAATATGTATAATATTTATTTAGTATCATTTGAGTATTTAAATATCTATTAAAATATATGATTTAATTGATTAATTTTTAATATAAATATGGTTTCTTCTTGGACTATTTCGCAATCATTGTATTGAGGATAAACCTTATACAATTTAAATATCATAAGCAGCCTTTCGAACGTCCTTTATATGAATCGTGGTCCAATATATCACGTCAACGGTGGGGCCGTCAAACGAAACATGGCGTCCGTTAGGTTATTGCTATGAGTGCTGCTTCGTTTTCTATCATTAAATGTGGAATTATCGTGCGTTTTGCGGGCTGACGCAAAGCGTCGTGTCCTCGGGGAGGCAAACACGTCGCTTTCAACCCTGTATGTCCCGCGTACATTATTCCTAGTGCCGATTCAATGAAAAGAATCGGCCTCATCAACAGTGGCTTGTGGGTATACACACCCCGACGCGAGACTCCAGTGGTTTTATGGCATATCGAGGTTTTTTCTACTCTTCTGAAATTTTTTCTTCAGCACTTCAAATAGGAGTATGATCGATGAAAAATTACAAGATCTTCACCGCTTTATTGCCGGACTCACGAATCAAAATGCCGGTCACCGTTAAAGTGTTTTTATGCAAGGGGTGTTAGTGGTGATGATCACCTCTTCTCACCCCACATTTTTTTCGTAAGATTTGTGCACATAATTAAATTATTGTCATAATATTCAATAATTGATTTATGTTGGTGTATTAATCATGATTTATAAAAAAAACATGTGTAACATGAAAATAAAATGTGTAAGAATGTGTATAGTGTTGAAAAAATAATACAGAGTGAACATTAGACTTTCACCAATTCTTATATGTTTGTTTAGCTTTTTTAGACAAACTAATAATACGTTTACAGTGTTCTATGTTATTTGTGTTTCTATTAATAAAATATTACACAAAGATTATAAAACGGAAAGGGTATAATTTACAAAAAGGAAAACTTAGAAGAGTGTGAGGCCATATGCCGCCAGCCGGGCTATCGGCAAGAGGCTTGTCTACCTTGATGGACCACGGACAACCAGATGCTCGTCATCGGAGCGAGCGATTTCTACTTCATCCAGAGAATGGATCCTCTAATTCTCATACTTCTAACACAGCCAACTCATCTCCACGATATCAGCATAATAATAGAACAAATAATCATTCCACAAGGTAAAACTGTTATTATTATACATTAATACATCTATAAAATTTCATACATTTGTAATAATGAAAAGACAAATTTTATACATTTTAGTTACGGATATTTATATGGACGTACATCTAACAACAATATGTCTGATAGCAGTGTTTCTGATACACATAGTGGTGGTACAGCAAGAACTGTTTCTCAACAGACTAGTCCATCTCATGGTACACATTCCTCTTCTCAATCACGACAAGACAATAGTTCAACCATTTTCACAGCATTATTTGATTATGTTGCCCAAGGCGAGGATGAGTTATCTTTACAAAGAGGTGAAACAGTTGAGGTAAATTTTTTATTATAAATATGGGTAAAATTAAGTATATTTTTTTTAATTGTCAAAGTGTGTACATTTCACTTTATATATTAGGTCCTATCTAAGGATTCAAAAATCTCAGGTGACGAAGGATGGTGGACTGGAAAAATCCATGGGAAAGTTGGTATTTTTCCAGCCAATTTTGTTGCAGAAGCAGAAAGTATTGATCGGGTTTCATCGGTGATTGATAAAGTCCAACCAGTTGAAATTGATTTTGATGAATTACAGTTAGAAGAAGTAATAGGGGTTGGTGGATTTGGAAAAGTTTATCGGTATAGAATTTCAGTTCATAATAACTTTAGAATAATTACATGTGTCAATAGTTCTTCAAAATGATTATTTATAATGTTTTATAACATTTTAGAGGATTTTGGCAGAAACATGAAGTGGCTGTTAAGGCAGCTCGCCAAGATCCAGATGAAGAACCAAGTGTTACATTAGAAAATGTTCGACAAGAAGCTAAATTATTTTGGTTATTGAAACATGAAAATATTGTGCAATTAGAAGGAGTTTGTTTAAAAATGCCAAATATGTGTCTCGTAATGGAATATGCGCGAGGTGGTAGTTTGAATAGGGTTCTTAATGGTAGAAAAATCAGGCCTGATGTACTTGTTGATTGGGCAATACAAATTGCTCGTGGCATGGATTATCTGCACAATAAAGCACCTATAAGTCTTATTCATAGGGATCTAAAAAGCTCTAATGGTAAGGTATCTAACATAAATAGTTATAATACAGATTGTTTAAATATTATGTATTATATATTATATTATATATATATCTTCAAATGAAACATGTTAAGATAATTTATATTATTTTCACTGATAATAGTGTTACTAAGCGAACCTATAGAAAACGATGATCTACAATATAAAACTTTAAAAATAACTGACTTTGGATTAGCAAGAGAAGTTTATAAAACAACTCGCATGTCAGCAGCAGGTACATATGCTTGGATGGCACCAGAGGTTATCAAAAAGAGTACTTTTAGTAAAGCCAGTGATGTTTGGAGGTCAGTTTTATGTACCTCCTATTTCACTTTATATCACACATGTTTAAATAGTAAAATATATCTCCTTTTACTAATACATTAATAAATCTACAGTTATGGTGTGCTTTTGTGGGAACTTTTAACTGGTGAAACACCTTATAAAGGTATAGATGCTTTAGCAGTAGCATATGGTGTTGCAGTAAATAAACTTACATTGCCTATTCCATCAACTTGTCCTCAACCTTGGAGATTTTTGATGGAAGGTATATGAATTTATAATTATTTATATTGAAAATATGAATTATTTTAATGCATATAATTTAAAAACAAAATGTTTAACTATTTAGCTTGTTGGGCATCTGATAGTCATTCAAGACCAGGGTTTGCTGAAATTTTAGTAGCATTAGATGAAGTGCGTAGTGCATTTGCAGCAACACCACATGAGTCGTTTCATACAATGCAAGAGGATTGGAGGCTTGAAATTGAACAAGTTCTTCATGGATTGCGCATGAAGGAAAAGGTATAAATTAAGAATTTTTTTCTTTTATAAAATTTACACAAGAATAAAATCTATATCGTTATTGTAATTAGTATATATATTGTATATGTCAGTATAAATAATGTTTATAATCCTTGTTTTAAATGCTATACAAAGGCATGCCGTTCATTAGAAGAGGTAAGATAACACGGAATTACATAGAAGTTAATAATTATTTTTATTTCAAACAGCAAATATATGTGCTCTGTCTTTAAATAACAAATTTTCGTTTATTACATTTATTTATCAAATACATTATCATAATTTTGTTTATGCTTATTTACTAGGAATTGCGCTGCAGAGAAGAAGAATTAACAAAAGCACAAGTGCAGCAACGACAACACGAAGAAAATTTAAGGCAGCGAGAACAAGAATTAGCTGCTCGAGAAATAGATTTATTAGAGCGTGAACTTACTGTAATGATAATTCAGCAACAAAATACTCCCACTCCAAACAAAAGGCGCGGAAAATTCAAGAAATCGAGATTAAAACTAAATAAAAAGGAGCCTGGAAGCAATATAAGCGCTCCTTCTGGTAGATATACTATGCCATAATTTATATTATGAGTATCGGACAAAATTTCAAGTACTTTGATTATAAGGGAATAATATATTTTATATATTACAAATCTATAGATTTTCGTCACACAATAACTGTTCAACATACGGCGTTAGATCGAGGAAAAGTACGAAATCCATCAAGACCTAATAGCCCACCAGGCTCACCTAGTATTCCAAGACTTCGTGCAATTGCATGTGAGTATTTTTTAAAGATTTTTAGTAGTTGACAATTTCGATCAGTAATGAATGATTGATTTTGCTCTGAGATATTTTTTTAGTATTTTAAAGAAATTTGAATTACGCTGTTTGTGCTTTGTAGATACATTGTATTAATTTAATGTCGAATTTTATTGGCATGGTGTGAATAATTGAATATAATTTTATATATTTTTGAAAAATTTCATATATATGCATATAATCTATGTTGTGTCTTTTTTATTTTCTATTTCTTTTTTGTTACTTACAATGTAGAAAGAATAATAATTTAAAAAATTAGAAGAGTTGTATAATTATGATTATTTAATAAGAAAACCAAATGTGAAGACTTTTTAATATTAAAACATTTAAAAAATTTATTTTATTTTAAAATAAGTTCTATATGAAAGTTATTTTTTATAATAGAAAACGTTCTTAATGGTAAATACTATTAATAAATCTCTTAATGCTGAATATTTAATAAAACACCTTTATCTTTTTGAAGCGCGTACAAAAATTAACAGGGTAGAAGGGAAATTTAGTATTGTAGTGAGTAGCGTTTTGTTTTTTTGTCTTCCTCCTTTAGTACCAGCAGATGGAGTAAAGGGTAAGACATGGGGACCATCGACTCTCCATCAACGTGAACGTGGGGCTATTATCATGCAACCACCAAATCCTGCATCTCCAGGTGGCAAGCGGTGGTCTCGCTCTGCTCCAGATCTTGAAAAGACACCTCTGCGTACCGCCCTGTTGGCACATCGTTCCCCGCTTCTTCAAGAAATAGGTAACCCCTCCTCCAGAAAGTTGTATTCCTCAGCAAATAATTTGATAGACAGTCAACCAGGATTTAGCTATAACAACATTCCAGAAAATTCTAACAACATTGTGCAAAGTACAAGCTGTTCACCTTGTAATATAGGTGAAGATTCAGTTATCGTGGACAATGATATTTATGAGTCTGTGGACTTGCATAACAAATCGGCAAATAATCTTAAAACCCATTTTTCGGATGACCATTTGGTCATGGACAATTATTCAAAATCGACAATTAGAAATACTTTAAAAACTTCACCTCCTAGATGTCAAAAGCACGTGATTGGTGACTGGGAACACTCGTATTCTTCAAATTTTGTACAAAGTGTAGCATCTAGTTTGGTTGGTACTGCAAAACGTGTGAAAAAAAAAAAACGTGAAAGAAGTAAATCGAAAGAATCAAAGCGCAGAGATAGCTCAGAATCACGATTAGCTGCATTTGCTGATTTCTTTCGTTCCCCTTCTGGATCCAGGAAAAGCTCCTTAAATTCCCCGCATAGTACAGAACGAAAAAATTCTGTTACAATTAAAATTAACGATACAGATGGTTTAGAATCGAGCCCCGAAAATTCCATAGGTAAAAAATCTCATCATAAATCTAGAATTTCTAAGAGTCCATTGAGAGTTTTTAATAAGATGAAAGCTTGGGGAAGTCGTGATGCTCTCGATGATAAAACAACTGCTGTTAAAGTAGAATATAGTGTTTTAGACAGTACGATATCTATACCACAATTTAATCGACGTGATTCCGATCAGAGTAGTACAGTGCCTAAATTCTTGACTGCAAATTCACGGGAAGGGATAGATTTTGAGAGTCTCGAATCAGAACTTTGTAATTTTGATTCAGAACATTCAAATGATAGCTCCATTTCCAAAAATTCTTTAGGTTTGTTTCCAGATAATAAATGTAAAAAATCTCCTACCTCTTTTGATTGCGTTAGTGGAATATCAGATGCGTGTTTAAAACAACGCACTTCGCAAGTAGATCAAGGTTTCAGTTTGAATTCCTCTTTAAACAAGAAATCAAAAAGTAATGAATACTTGCGTAGTTGTGAAGAAGATCATATTGATAATATTAATTCAGTTATACATGCATCTGATTATATACAGGACTGCGAGTGTCAGAATTCACAAATCAATTATGGAGGAAAAAAAAATTTAATTGAATCCCTAAGAGATGATCTTTCCTGTAGAAATTCTGAAGATGTGAATACGATTACTTATACATCACCTAAAACCTCTAATGTTGAGAAAATTTTAAAGAAGAATGATAAATGACATTGTATTTCACAAAGATAAAGATGTGCATATCATTCGTAGACGCGTTTCACGAAAATGTCTTCTTTCTGTTTTATATGTTTTAGTAACAGTCCTATATTTTCTTTACTGCAGGCCTTTCTGAGGAAAACATCTATCCCACTCGTAAGTCTCTTTATATTGCTGCGCAATTATTTCACGTTTTATAAGAGACCTGATTGTTTTTCTTCTATATCACAGTTAGTCTTGGACAATGATATTTTTATTTTTTCTTTTTGCATTATTACAAAAGTAAAGATCTCAGATGGATAGTGCCTTTCATGTTTATATTTCCTTTTCTTTTTTTTCTTTTGCTAAATTGTATTTAAGTAGATTATGCTTAAAGTTATTTTTATTGGAGTGCATGAATATGCAGTTCATACATAAATTTTTTATATATGCTGGTTATCTAAGAAGGATATTTTTAATATATACATATACTTTTAGTGATACATGTACAGTACAGTTGCAAACATCTAATGATAAACTATGTTTCCCTTTTTCATGTTGATAGTATGTTTAAGATTATTTTATTCTGTTGAATTTTTGGAATGGTACATATTATTAGTATGTATCATATAAGAAATAATTTTTAATTTCATTACGGATTAAATGAAGAATTGAAATATGTTTTATCTGCTTAAATTGATAGTCAATTAATTAATTTTAATCAATGTTTATAAAATATAAATGTCTATCAAATTACATAATAGATATATTATTTTAGGATATTTTAATAAAGGGTAGCCAATACCCTACATTAATCTAAAAACTATTTATCCTAATTTAAACTGATAAAAAACTTCATATTTTGAACTGTAATTTAATAAGTACATAAAATGTAAATGCAGTCTTTCTGGTGTTGGTTCTTTTCTGATGTTATCTGGAGTATATAACAATCTAACAAAGCAGAGCTAACAGCCTCTTACTATGTCAAAGAAAATCATGTGCTTCTGCCACTACAACAAAAAGTTCTACATTGAAATTATTTCTTTTATTTAGGGGCGTTTATGGAAAAGTGTGTTTTTGCATTATTGTAATTCCGAAATTAAAAACAAATTAAATCAAAAATATAAAATTATTATGCAAAGTATTACGTTTTGATTGCGGAAGTAGAGTTGTATTTTTTCTTTATTGCTTTATACACATCTAAATCAATTCCAGATTTTGTTAATTATTCAGCCTAATTTAACAGCGATTTCATTTTTGTATTATCATAGATTTTCGACATTTTTTAGATTCAGAAATTTCGCACACGTCACATACAACACATGGAGCGACACGCACACTTGTATTTAGAAATAGAAAGTTTTTCAATAAAACCTTTTCAGTTGGACACATTGAATTTTGTTTTTTCGTTTTCTGAATTTTTACGCTCGGTTTGTGGTAATATTTAAAATATTAGATA
>NIJG01000123.1:6181678-6192896 GCA_002201625.1 Euglossa dilemma
TTTATGGTCTCATGTTAAATAAGAATGTAGTGGTTTTGTATTATATTAGAAATAAAATAGCTGAATGATATTCTAGTATTTCCATATATTAAATAAAAAATATTTATTTTATTTTAAATATAATAGAATGAGCTTTTGTTCTGTAAAACCGCCAGTAATGCACCTGCGCAGAAAGATGCGCGTACTCTCTGCGTCTATAAAAACTATTCACATTACATACTGCGGCAGAATCCGAAACGAGGAAGATCCTCCGGTAGTCAGTAAACCATTTTTCTGTCGTCAAACGGATCAAGCTTTTTGTGAGACTTGGATCGGTCACAAAAAGCGGGATTCGCTTTTCGCATAGGAATTGGCCTGTTAAAGAGCCAGTTTATATATATAAAACGTTTGAAAATTGTAAGTAAAGGTAGTGACATTTTTGATTTTGTGTAGCTGACGATTCTGTGACCGGTTGATCTATGCACTTCTTTATCATCGTTTCATATAGAACTATGTCAGCGATGAAGTTGTCATTGGCTCTATTTTCGGTGAAATCGTAATAGAGCATAACCTTTTGTTATTGAATTTTTTGTGCTTTATATACTAGAATTAATCAATGAATTTTATAACAATCATGGCCGCCAGCCGGTTTTCCTCCCGTTTTATACTGCATAGGTAGATCTTACATTCGTCATTAAGAATTTTACTAAATATTAGAATTTTATTATCAAACATTATGGTTTCATACGTTAATGTAATCTATATTTTCATTTTTTGTTGATCATGAGACTGACATAAAAAAGATAAATTGGGAATTATATATATTAATAGTATAAGTCAATAAAATATTAGAAAATTTGTTTGATCATAAAAAACATATCTTCAAGAATATTAAAATGAATATTAATAAATTGAAATAATTTATAAGGATTTTAATGTTGTATACTTTCGTTATTTATTAAAATTTGTTTGATCGGTTAGTTAATAATATGAAATTTAAGAGCTAAAACTAAGTTGAATGTTAACAAGTAAATCTACAATCTGATATTTGATAGTTCTATATGAGTAATGTGTGATAAATAAAAAGTATTGTCACTTATAAAATTTTTGACATAAAATTTTTAAAGGTTAAATATTTACAAAATTATATCTCAATTTATAGATAGCAAAAATGGAAGAAATGCATCAGCCACAACAGGTTGGGCCTAATATGATGGCCAGTGTAGGTGGGGTTCCTAACCACTCAAATAATGTTAATCGGCGTAACAGAGTTCGATCCTCATTACACAGTTTGATGATAGGAAAACGTCCAATAAGTGAGGCTGCTCAATTGGAGATGAAATCATTGTCTAACAAAACACCAGTTTCTGTTCTTCAGGAATTGCTTTCTCGTAGGGGCACAATACCAAAGTATGAATTAATACAAGTAGAAGGTGCTGTCCATGAGCCTATCTTTCGTTACCGTGTTACTGTTGCTGATGTTGTTGGTTTGTATCTAATTTTGATGATATTTTTAGTTTTTAAATAATTGATTTAAATCATTAATCTTAAACTTCAGTTGATTCAGTTTCAAATTATAATGCTTCTATTTAATTATTAAATTAATTGTAATCATTAAAAGTAAATTACAACTTTGAATTAATTATACCGTTCTAATTCTACTTAGATTTTTGGTTTTTTAGAAAAATTAGTCACATATTTACCATTGAATGAAAAAGGTAAATGATAAGTATCTGATGATTGAAGTAGATCCAATTGTTTCAGCAATGGGGACTGGAAAGTCAAAGAAAGTGGCAAAGCATGCTGCTGCAAAGGCTGTATTGGATAAATTATGTAGACTAAATAGTGAAGCACCAGATTCTCCACTTCCAAATAATCTACCAGAGTAATAAATAATAACAATGTATATTTTTTATATTTTATTGTATATTTATTTTATTTAATCTATTTTATTTTATGTAGTTCTGAAAATTTACAAGAATTGTCTGGATATGGAGAAGAAAAAATAATTACAAATCCAATTGGTGCTTTGCAAGAAATGTGCATGTCACGTCATTGGCCTCCACCAAAATATACAATAGAAAATGAAGAGGGTTTGCCCCATGAAAGACAATTCACAATTGTTTGTTCTGTGTTAAAATATCGTGAGGTTGGACAAGGAAAAAGTAAGAAAGTTGCAAAAAGGTATGCAGCTCATAAAATGTGGCAAGCTTTACACTATATGATTACAGAAAACTCTAATATAGATGAAGATGAGGTAAGGATATTCTTTGGTTTATTTAATTTAATTCATTAAGTATTTCAATCATATGAAGTTAAATATAATTGTTTCTTATATATTCAATTATATTACTTTTATACTTTTATTAATGTATTTTAGTTGTTTAATGAAATAATATTAATACATTATTTGCTTAAGCTGTGTACTTGTATGTGATGTTTTTATTGTGTATGTGTGTGTATGCTTAGTGAAGTGGAAGTGATTTGGAACTGCAAGCAGTATTATGAAATATAAGCTACCTTTCCGATCACCCTGAATCTATAACGGATAATGGTTATGATTTGAATTATACGTAATTTATGTATATTCTTGTACTATAAGTCATTTACATAACAGTATATGTTTTCAACAATAACACACTTGGATCATTTCCACTTCATTTTACTCTTAATGTAAATGCAGTCATTGGTAAATTTTTTCCAATGATGAGCATATAACTAAATTTTTACATATGTTAATTGTCCGTTATAGGTTTTACAAACAAATGCAAATGTGAGTGCCCATTATGCTGATTTGAAAGGTAGCAAAATTTCAACACTAACCACTATTCATAGCCTTAAAGTTTCACAATTTCATAAAAGTCTGAAGTCATCTACTGGTGTTAAACTTTTTGAATTACAGGTTTGTAGTGTAATTAATAGAACATATCATATTTAACTGTTTTTAATTACAAAAATAAAGAATAAAATAATTAAGTTTTCTAATTTTAATAAATTTGTTTTATTGTTCTTTTTTGTTACAGAATACATGTTTAAACGATGGTGATGTAAATTTGGTACAATTTTTGCAAGAGATTGCTTCAGAGCAGCAATTTGAAGTAACTTATGTTGATATTGAAGAAAAGTCTATCAGTGGTAAGTAATTAATTTTCTTTTATCAAGTTCTATTAATTTATAATTAGTATATCTTATTTACATTTAATTTATCTGTTGAAAAATAGAGTTAACTCTTTATGCTATAATGGCAATTCTACTAATAAACTTGTTATGAATTTTTCATAACATTGTACATTGATGAGTGAGTTACATTCTTTATGTGACTTTTAAAATTATACTTAACATATTTAAGAAATTAACAAAATATAAGAATTCAATTTTTATAATCAAATTTTAGCATAAAGCGTTAAAGATATGAAAAAAAGTGCACATTATTTTTCCGTAATTACTAGATCCAATGATATATCATTTTCAGATGTAGGAATATCTTCCCATATTTGTTCATTAAATGCGACTGCAATTAAATGTGGTCTTTTCTGTTGTTTCTTTAAACATAATTCCAAAAATTTGTCATAATAACCCATTCCATGTCCTAAACGTTTTCCTAATTAATGTATATTATTATAGCTTAAGAAAAGGTAATGTTTCTTTAAAATAATTTATATAAATTACATTTTACCTACCATTGATAGTAAATGCAACACCTGGTAAAAGTATTACATCTAATCCACCTAAAGCATGTTTTCTAAAATATTCGTTTTCGTATCCTTCTAGTTTTAATGAGGAACTTAGATATGCAGATAATAATGTTGTGATAATTTAAGATTATATATGTTTACATAAATTAATTATTCCAAATCTTACCAGTTTCTAATGCATTTTCTCTAGGTTCATTAAAGTTTGGTTGTTTAATATTCCATTTAGTTAATGGCAATGTCTCATAATCTTCCATTGAAAATAGTTTTACCATTTCCATAACTTTTCCTTTATATCTAGGAACGAACACTTCCTTTTGTGTTTCAAATATATATTTTAATATTTGAATTGTATCAATTTCATCTTTTGTACTTAGATATAAGGAAATTCTTTTACTATTTTGGATTTCTGGTAGAGAACATAACTGTACACATAAAAACATTTATTAGGCATGATTTTAAACAAAAGTATAATATAATCACTTATGTACATCATAGATAAATTGATGGCATTTTTATATACTCACTTTTTCAAATACTTTCATTGATTGTCTTTGTTTTTCCTCCATACTAAGTTGTGTAATGATATTTTTCATTTTTTTACGTAAAGCAAGTTTAGCAGATTTTATTCCATACATGGTTTTAATATCTTTATATCCTTTACAAAAAGAATTCCATATGTAAATACAGGACGGATATTGTAAAATAAGAATAAGATAAGAAATTTGATCACTGTTTATTATGTGCATCTTAATAGTTGCTAACCAGTGATTTAGGCTTTAACTTTCAGGAATTCTTTAGGAATTTTACAACAATAAGTGACTTTATGTAACAAGTTATTGAATTTTTCCTAACAAATATTATTGTATTATTAAAAAAAAATATAGTTTGATTTAGAAAAATGAATTTTATTTTGAAATTTTATCTACCATTTAATTTCGAAGAAAAATAATTTCCACCAGATAACGTTCTTCTACATACCAAACGATTTTTATAAAAACATCTTTCTGATAGGTTTTATTTCTCACAAGATATTTCCTAAGATACTTAAACATTACGAATTAAGGAATCGCGTATAACCTATGACATTGTTATCATAACTTCTTACATTTTACCTTTAAGTTCTATAGAATACTCTATCTCAAATCTACTCGTCTTTTTCTTTAAGCTGCATTACGTAATTTTAGATAATAATATGTCTGTTTTAACATTTAAAAAAAATTTTTTTTCGATAACTAACTATATAAAAAACAATATTTTACATTTAGTAGTTACTCACTCCCTCCCAAATCCCTTCAAAATTCGGTACTGATCGAAGATATGTAATTTTTAAGAGAACATTCATAATATTATATGGAATTAGATTAATATTGCATTGATTGGATTAGGCAAATATTTTTTCAATTGTTACAGGTAAATGCCAGTGCCTTGTGCAGCTGTCTACCTTGCCAGTGGCAGTTTGCTATGGTTGTGGTGTTACTAGTAAAGATGCTCAAGCTAGTGCTGCTCAAAACGCTCTGGAATATCTCAAAATCATGACCAAAAAGTGAGCCAGCGCTTTGCTCCTGCCAGCTGTCACTATCAATTGTAAATCTCATAATATTTTGCTGTCCAAAAATCAAAATAATAGTACAGATTCCAAAATTTTACCAAATAATCAAGTATCAGACAAGGGTAAAAGCAGTCAAAAACTTGATCACGTGGGGAACAAAAGTAGATTATCAAAACTGTCTGTTAGAGCAGTAAACACTGCAATGAGCAGTAAAGACACTACATTAAGTACAGTTACTACAACATCAACTGTTACAGTTTCTGCAAATAGAATGAATTCGTCTATCAAAAAGAATAGTGGAAATAATGAGAATTTAAAATCTAACGAACAATTAACAAAGAATACATCAATCGTAACTACAAATCAATCTAGTTCTACTTTCAGTAGTGTACGAGGAGTTACTGCAGCCTGTGTTAGTGGTAATGTTCCTCACGAGAGTACCTCTAAGCCCAAAGATTATTCTACTAAAAAGTTTTCTAGTGAAATCGATTCGAAAGTGAAGAACTATCAAATACAACCTGACTACAAAGAATCGTCCATAAATAATCAGGATTACAAGGCGAGAAATAGCACAACTATTAATAACTTATCATCGAGGTTTGTAAATCAATCGTCTGTTCAAGTGATGCACAGGGAAAACCATGGAACATCTTCCAGTACGCATCAATCTCGACCAGCGTCACGGAATGATAATACCGCGTTTGCTGTAGGTAGAAAAGCATTAGAGCAACACAATCCGGCGTCGAAGATGACACCAATCAATTTTCCACCACTGCGTGCTCCACAAAGTATCGTAAATGTGCGTCATCCTTTTGTCACAGAAGCGAGAACTAAACATAATGAAATTGGTGGTTCAAACTCCAAATCGAAATTGAATATAGGAAGTTCTTTGCAAAGTGGAGTGAAAGATCTCGATCATAGTAGACAAACCTTTCACAGCTATGGTACTTCACAAATTGCTGGTATCCCTAGTGTTCAAAATTTAAGCAACGTTACAGCGAATATGTCGCCTTATCCTAGGCCGGAAAGTTTCCCTCAACCAACCGTTGCAAGTGTGCTATTTCCCGATACTTCTCAGTTTCCTCAGTCACCCCCATTTAGTACAACGCAAATTGGACAGCTGAATCAGTATCAGACCTATGATCCTGGCAGTTTTGCAACTACACCAGTGAATGTAAACCCAGTAATCCCACAATTCTCTGCAGAAAGTTCCATTCCGTATCCGCAGTATGATAATCCTCCTCAATTCGTGCAACCTAATCATTATCCGACGGCGGATATAGCAAATAGTCAATATCAATATCAAGCCGCGGGTGTGGGACAATTGCAGGACTCACCAATGTTTATACAAAGCCTGCAGAGTCCAATCGCCGTAACGGATCAATATGCTGCTCCAAATTATGCTAGAACAGTAAGAGCAGAACTGATTCCACGATTGAGGAGGCCACCAAGATTTAACAAGTAAAAATGATTTTTTTGCAACAAACCGCGCACGCGTGAACGTACACTTATTAGTGCATAAAAGTCAAAATAACAGAAAAGTAAAACGAAGAACAACGTAAATAAAATAATAAATACACGCACTCGTGAAATTTTATTTATGATTTTTCTATAGAAATAGAAAGCGTTCACGTGTATTTCCTGCATGGAAATTGTAGGCAAATTTGCCAATTTACTTAGTTGAGCTATCGATATGCTATGTAGAGGAGATTTGGTAAAAGTTATTTCAATTTTTGATCCATTTTGAAATAAATTTTAACCAGTCCATGCAAATAGGTATAGGTACTTGGGAGTGGTAACTGGTATTTTGGCAAAGTTGCATGTAGATACACGATTAGTGATCGTTATTAATAATCATTTGAACAAATTCTGTCGGAAATGGTTTTATATGTATATACGTGTACAAAGAAAAAAATATTACACAGAAATGTGAGGTGAAAAAATCATTTTGACTTGTTTCCATCATTCAGTGTGACACGGCAGGGCATAGTGAGTTGAGCTCGATTATAATTTTATGACGTAATTTATCTAATATCATTAAAATTTGAGAGGGAGAAAGGAGAGAAGAAAAAGTAGAGGCAATTGCATCCAATTCATTAAATTGTATATAAATTATGACTATCGATAAGAATAGTTTCATTTCTATAAATATATAGTATTTCCGAAAATGGTTCTGGACAAATTTGTTTTCGTTGAAAAAGATCAATGAAAGCAAATTTGTTAATAAGTGAAGCAGAAGCCATGTTGCGCGTAAAAATGCATGGAAAAAAGAAAATTTTTGAAATAAGAAGGAAAGAGAAAAAGAAAAGAAGTAACTGAACTATGATTATAATAACGATAAGTCCTAGTTTTAATGGATGGTATCCTACAAGCTATACTTTGCATAGAATTAGTGGAGGTTTTCCAATATTTGCATATTACTTAGCTTATTGCTATGTTTTAAATATGCTTCACTATTTATATATGGAATGGCGATGCAACGATGTTCATTGCAATGCGATCACGTACGAGAACGATTTGTTTCTAGGAAGGAAAGAATGAAAATTATGACTTTCGAGATCTAAGAATAAAACGAAACAAAAATTTTTAGTCCTTTTCCAATAACTCGCTTAATTTGAACATTGCATCTCCACCAAACGTATGCACAGTGCAAACGTAGCTTTGGCGATCCGAATATAATGAGGATGGTCGCGATAAATTAACGACATAATCTTTCAGTGGTGTATGTTTTTCCTTTAGTATGATAGCTCATAAACTCATAAGCATCACATATTAATACGCGTAAAGTTAATTGTTAAGGAAAATCCTCATTAAGTACGCATCTGGTATCGAGCGAAACTATATACTCGTATGTATTGAAATTTTGAATTGCCTACATGCGTTAATGTCACTTGATAAGACATTTATACTAAATGAGAAAAAGAATAATGTCGCATATGGACGTATATAGCGTCAGGAGGATATGATCATAAACTAAAAAGAAAAAGTGAAGGAAAGAAGAAAAAGAATGGAATGAAATAGAATGAAAATAGATCATCATCTTGTTTGCGAGTAACATGATTATGAAAAAAATTGATTGAAAGAATGATTGAAGGAATAGGCACGAAAAAATGTTCGTTGTAACATCGGTCAATGAACACTACGAATTTTTATCTTGCTTTCGATTACTGTTTCGGCGTAACAGGAATCTGTGTGTGCATACGCAATTTCGTCCAGGGATAATTTTTATTCTCGTTCTCTCGTGATGAATGAATTTCATTGATTATCGATAGTCTGTTAGGATTATTAGATATTAAACAGAGATATTTTTTATTTATTTTTCGAAAATTCGAGAGTGAAAACGAATTTATTTGCATACTGTTTTCCTTTCTCGTGTTTCATATTAGAAAGTTCAATATATTCATTGAATTTCCGTTCATATTTGCATCATTCTCATCATCATCATCATTACCACCACTATTATTATTTTTATTATTATTATTAANAAATTTAAGTATCTGCTATTGTAATAGTTGTTTTCTATTATTATTATCATCATCATCATCATCATTATCATTATTATTATTATCATTATTGTTACTATCACCCTTGCAAGTCCTCAAAGTTTTTCTGGTTTATGCTGATGTTTCTATTGTAGAAATTTTCTTATTATTGGTATGCTTAGTATGACTGCTTTATGTATGTGTGGATGTACCTATGTCGGTAGGCTTACTGATTGCATGTTTTGTATGAAGGATATCAGGGTGATGCCTCTTGCTAAAATTATGAAGGGTACTGTTGTTACTTTCTTCTGGTTTTTCTGGATACGTACTTCAAGATTTTTCCTGCCTCTTCTGTGAAGTTTGTATTATTCGAAATCATATATTATCGTCATCGGTGTTATCATTCTCATTACGATCATCATCATTGCCACCATCACCATTGTCGTCATCTTCATTATTATTATTATTGTTGTTACTACTACTATTAGTAGTAGTGTAGCAATAGCAGTAATAGTAGTAATTCTCTAAATATCGAGTATTCCAGCCGAATCTAAAGTGAAAGTAAAATGCAAATAAAATGTGAAATGTTCCGTATAAAAATTTCACGTATGAAATGGTGTATGCATACTGCATTAATTGTTGACTCGATATAGCAATGTAATAATAAGTCGATGGATAGTCCCGTGTAACTGCGATACCTTGCCTCGCATCTAACTTATATCGATAGTACAAAAAGTTAATTTTCTGTAAGGGTAAATTGTATTGCAGATCAGGGTATCACAGATATGCGTAGAATTGCATGGAAGAGAGAGCGAGAGAAATAAGTAGAGAAAGCGAGTGAGTGAGCGAAACGAGATTGTGCCTCGATACGAGTATTCGGAGGAGATAAAGAATATAAATGAAACTGCCCTAAGGTGATGTCTCAAGAGTCGCGACATAATTTTCTTGTCGGAGCATATTTCATACATTTGGAAAATAGGCATTACTTTCATGCAAAGTATAGAATGTGTATGCGGAATGTGTAAACGGAAGTACATTGCTGGGTTGATACCGCAATCAGTTATTTCTTTAAGGATACAAAAAAACGATAGAAAGAAGAGAGGGAGAGAGAGAGAAAAGTGAGATAAGCATTGTAGAAAGATAGAACACAGTGATACGATTTATAAATCGTAATTGCTGAAACCAACTAAATTCTTTTTGAGCGAATAACAGTTGTTTACGATGACGATATGAAACGCTTAATTGCTACTACGGGTGATGATAATTTTTCGTATACTTATTATATTTATTTTCTTAGAGTTTATAGAAGTAGAAAATTCATTGTATCTTCCAGTTTTTCATGGGATATTCTTTTTATTTATCTATTTCTTTTTTTTTTTTCTCGAATTGCAAAGCATTTCTTTGCATGTTGAGGGTTCAACGATTTTTACGTATATTCTCCACCTGTGAGCAACTTTTTGTGCCAATCGAGATGAATTCACTGCGAATTCTGAATTCAGATGGCAAAAACGGATACGATACCAGACGGCGTCTCGTCGTTCAGAACGCGACGAAAAATTGTTGAAACTTGCAAATTTCTAAGGGAACATATCAACGTGTGATGTAAAATTAGAAGAAAATGGCCTGTTCATCATTTATCCGGAGAACCAGCTTGTTTCTTTAACGAGCAATTGAATGTTTTTCGTTTATGAGAAAAAATACAAATTGACGACGACACGATCTTCTTGGTGTTCATCCTGTTTCAGAGTGAAGTTTATTTTTGAAATATTTTTCAAATCGTTTCTTTTTTGTTATTATTCTTTTCTTATTATCATTGTTATTGTTGTAGATTTTGCAAGATCGTGATTTCTTGCAATTTGCTGTTTACTTTTCTTTTGATAAGAAGTAATTTTATATGTAGTATTACATAATAAATTTGATTTATCAGAAAAAAGGACACAGCAAGATTCTTCGAATTTTACAGTCGTATATGCACCCTTAAAATAATATAAAAGCACGATCGTAATCGGAACGCCTCGTCGGTCTTTCTCAATTTTCGCTTTAGCTTTTCGTACTGCGAATATCAGGAGAATCCCCGAGAGCGTTTAAAGATCGAGTCGATCCATCGATCAAAATCATTAATCGATACGATTAGTTTACTTTGGAAATTAATCGCTTCGATTAATTGTTTCAAAAAAAAAAAAAAGAAAAAAAGAAAAAGGTGAAAAAGAAGTGTCGATTTATCGTATTCCAGTACTATCGATAATTTATCATTTAAGGGGAAGGGACGATAATTTCGAACGAAAAAAATTAGCGAGTGATCGGGCTATCAAACGGCGAACCAAAAGCATACTGAAAGAAATATTGTGATGCATAATGAGACAAAATATTATAATAGAGAGAGAAAAATAGACTTCCCACCTTCTTCGACTACGGGAAAGCACTTCTTCGTGGACCAACCTAGGAACGAGAAAAGGAGACGAGAAGCTTTTGGTTCGATCCACGAAAACATAGTAACGAGTGTAATATTATTA
>NIJG01000123.1:6192931-6315920 GCA_002201625.1 Euglossa dilemma
TTTTTTTTTTTTTTTGTTCTCAATCATAATATACATATACTGTATGTGTAGTTCGTTCCTCTTTTCTCGTTCGTATCCTTCACCACGGAAGCGGTCTTCTTAGTTGTGCAAAAGAAGAAAATGATTTTGAGCGACTTTTGAAAACGATGGATGAAAAAAGTGAAAAAGAAAAAGTACGTTTATTAGCATTTTTCAACGGGATCTGTTGAGTCTCGTGTATTAAGTAAAAAAATAAAATAAAATTAAGGCAAATATGAAAAGACTACATAATTTACTTATGTTTTTATCGTTTGAACGTTGTCACATTTTGTAAGAGTTTTAAAAAAATAATACGAAGAAAAAAGAATGAAAACAAGACAGAAGTATCTGTAGTTAGGGAAGAACATTTTTGGAAGAATTTGAAGGATCTATCTGTATTATGTCCGCAGTTTTTTATCCTTCTTCCCCCATATACATACCCACGTACATACACGTAGACATACACACACACTCGTGCGATATCGAAATATAATTGTACAAAAGATAAAAACAAAACGCTAATCATCGTTTTCCTTAATATTCCCAGTACTACCAATTTTTTAAATGAGCGAGAACGAATGAGAGAGAAAGAGACAGAAAAGCCTTAGAAGAAAAAAGCAATATTTATCTACGATAAAAAAAAAAAGAAAACACTTTTATAAGATGTACAATATTAAAGGTTCAGCGTGTCTGGACGATAATTTGTAATTTTTATATGTGGAGGGGGACGTTGTTAGGAATTTCTTTTGTTCTCTTTTCTATCTTACGACTATCTTATGATTCTTTTCGCTACCTTTCATTCGATCATTTATCTTTGCCTTTTCTTTTCTTTCTTCCTTCTTTCTTTTCTTTCTTTTTTTTTTTTTTTTTTTTTTTTTTTTTTTTTTTTTTCGTAGGTTAAATCATCCTCGGTTTGTAAAGTAATATTGCCGGTTTTGTGTAATCGACACACGTGCCGGCACATAACACGGACATGGCATACAGATAACGACTTAAAACAATATAGCGAAGCTCGTTTCTATAAACGAGCGGCATACAATATCTATAATCAAGGTTGTTTTATGTATGATTGTGCGTGTAACATTGTTAATAAACTAACGATGCTTATGAAAGTTCTTTCATATTCTGTATCTCCATTTTCTTGTTCACTTTGTACTATACGAATTTCTTGATTTCTCTTTCTTTTTAATATTCTATCTTATATGTATAAAAATAAAATAATGAGGATAAAGTTTTATATTGTATTCAATTTTTGTTTATTTAAGACTCGAAATGTCGGTAGGTAACGAATTCAAGGTATGCTTTCAGTTTTAAAATCAATCCTTGTACCAACTACATTCTTCTACCTACAAAACGATTCTAATCGCAGTATATAAACTTAATCTGCTCTATTTACAGGTAACAATGTTACCACGCGAACAATCGAATCGTGTATCCAATAAAGAGCAGGTTGTTAGCCTAAAATTTAATTGCATTTCTCTTCTGCAGAAACTTACACGGATTCGTTATACAGCCGTAGCAGAAGATTGTCGTTGTACGTGTGACTATTGGATAGCACGCCTTGTGTGATCTTGTAACGATAAATGAGCTAGATTTGACAGTAACGACAATGACTTGACAATAAGTTTATGCATGTTAAATTGCTACCTTTCAGTTCGTACGCCTGTATAGAAGCAGTTAAAAGGATTTGTACGACTCGATAGCGCGATACTTCTTAACTACAATTTAAAGACGATTACGCGTAAGGAAAGTTAAACGTGCGATCTATTATTTAGCATGAATACCCTTGGCAAACTACACGTTTTATAAATTCAAAGTTGCGACTGAACTGTCTTTCTGTTAGATTGTTATTTATGTAATTTCACATAAAATTTTCTTATTATCTCGTATAATATTTGTAAATGTTCAATAAATATTACTTAAGCGAGTAAAACAGTGATTGATTTTAAATAATACAAATATAGGCTCCTGCAGTACGTATAATGAAGGCAATGCAATTATTCAGTTGTCATTTATCTGCGAGAGATTTGAATTCGACGCAGGTTAGCTTTTCGCGAGGTTTATTAAAGTCGATCGAGGAAATACTTTTGGCGGTATTTTGAATCTAGTTGAATTTTAGAGTATGCGCGGTAAGGGTTGAAACGACGCTAGCGCCGCCGCGCCGGTAATAGTTGCGCGCGCACTTCGAGTCACGTTTTCTGTCACTCGAAGTGTTCAGTTGTCGCTGCGCGGCCGCGTGATTCGCAGTTTTTAAAGTTCTTGTTCGGAAAAGTTTCGGTGTTTGTGTGCTCGTCATTTGATTTTATTATGAAATAACGATAGAAATCTTGTGCGACGAAACGATAGCTCGTCGAGTCATTCTCTTTGAATTTATCTCGCGCACGTGTATTTGATGGCGTCGTTAAATGATTTGTGGTAAAATAGTCGGTTTTCAAGACATTCCGTTTCTCATTTTGAATGTAACGGCGTTCGTAAATCGATCTCTTTATTGACGTTCTATTGCAGTGTTACGGAAATTCAGGTGTAAGAAGGATATTGCTACGAAGCAATTGAAGATTTTCAACGACATGTGAACATCGTCGGGTGTATGAACTTTAATTTCGACGCCATTTGGGTATGTACACTCTTTTAACGACCTCTATGTTCTTAATATATAATTATCACGATGTTCGAATACCATGGTGTTACGTATCAAAATGGTTGAACTTGATATTATTCCAATCCTTTCGATTTGAGAAAACTCTTTGCAATTCTATGTAAGCGTTTATTGTTTAAAAAGGACAATATTAAAATGCGATTTTTATACAATAAAAATAGCTTTCGATCGATTCGGATTATTTCTGTTAGGTGTATGGCTAGTGTGTTTGTATTGGAAGAAGCAACAGTTGCGTTTGAAGTGTCACTGACAATAAAATTTTGGTAAAATCGTCTAAGTGGATAGAAGTGTTATATTTTAGATTCCTTTTTATAGATAAATAGTTTATTTCCATAGGTGATGAAAATAGGCTTGATTTACAAACGGTTTGGGTTAGGTATATTGGGTTAGGTACAGGTATATCAGGTTTACCCTTTTGTATTATTGCACAGTTTTTAAATATTATTGAGAATGAATTGTGATAGAAGCTTGAAACTTTGCGTGTTCTTTTATTATTATTTTGTTTGAATTGATAATAGTAAATGACAGGTTATATTTTATTATCGTTTATTAACAATTTGAAAGTTATTCGCCATTTTGAGATCTTGCTTTTTACACAGAAAATCGGGGAAAAAGAATATCTTTCGTAGTGAAACATTCGTCTGACATTTCGTGTGGCTTCATTGTTCCTTAGTCGACAAGTATTTCGAACTTCTTCATCAATGAAGCTTTCCGATTGCTAAGCCGGAAATACTTCAGAACAACGAAATCTATTCTACAAGAGGTCGAATGTCGCTTGTCATGACTTCTTTGTACGCTATTCAACGTTTAATTATATTTATCGGTAATATTTTTGTAAGAAACAACTTAACCGATTTGAATTCCAACTGACAAAAAATTCAGACAAACGTACGTGAGAAAAATTTTCGTCCATGTAATTGTTCAGTGTATGACAATATTTTGTGCGACGAAATGTTCATTCGGCTTCGAAATCTTAGTTTTTTTTTTTTTTCTTAAGAAAGGAGGCATTAGAAGCGAAAGGGATTTTACAATAACGTTTGGTTACGGGTAATTTTGAAATAATCTCGAGAGGGTAAGATCGAGACGATGATATATTCTTGGTAAAGCAGATTGTAACACGTATAATTATAAATTCGCGTTCCTCGTTCTCAAAAGTAGAGGGAAGCACGATTTAATATTTAATGTGCTCTCGTCGGGCGACAAGATTCTGCACTTCCATGTGATACAATACCGTAGTGAACCTGGTATTCGTCGTACGTTCCACCGGAATTAATTTTTCTCTTGAAAGATACACAAAGCGAAAGAAAAGAAGTGGGGAAAAAAGTAATATAGAAACAAGATTGCTAAGCAATAAAAAAAAGAAGAATGGAAATAATTTGATAAATCATGAGATTGATAACTAAAGCAATACAACTGATCTAGAATATACTTTTTAATTCTCGTTCTCTTCGTCGATCTTACGATTATACGAATCGTGTGATGCATGAAAATTTAAATAGAGCGCGCCTCGGTAGTTTCAGCGTTGGCGGCGCTCTGGTTTTTTCGAAATTTTCTACAGCTCTGTAACGTTTAGTTATTGCATTACGGAACGAGTAAATATTTCTTTACTAACATCGAGCATTTAAGGGAATACGTGTGCATCGCTGAATTTTCACGTGATGCTTCGCGATGCAGTTAGTTTAGGGGTTAGCTACAGCGATGTCTTAACTCGATAAATTTGTCAAACGATCAATCCTCTGCTGCTTCGAGAGATTGAAACTCTCGAACGGTGTGCTCTGCAATTCCGTTTGGATCTAGACCACGACCGACGGTAATTTAACCGCTGAGAATAATTAAACAATCGTTCAAATAGCGACTATTTGCACCAATACTGGGAGAATACCTGAGTATTAGAATAAGAGATGATTCTAAACACGGTTTAAACCTGACATCCCTCTATTTAAAAAACGCTAACTTTCTCGTTTCAAAACGTGCAAAATATTTTCATCTTCGTATATATATATCACTTTTATAATCTCGGATATAATAAAATACGAGAAAAAGAGCTTATAATCACACGAAGAATTGGAATTTCGTTTTCTTCTTTACGACTTGACTTTACAAGGCGAGAAATTATAAATTTTTAAATTTACTTTCCACCGTGTATCTTTATAAATTATCCGATAGATGATGCGAGTTATAAGTTCGTATTGTTCACGGTATTCACGTAAAATCATGTGATGCTTAACGAAGAAAGAAAATAATGAGAAGCTCTCGTGATTAAGTAGATCGGAGAATACCTTCGTTAGTTTCCAATCGCAGTATCCACGTTTCGCAGTGACGCAGAGAGATCAAAGAAAGATCCGATCCATTGAAAAATCCATTTCCGGTAGGCGTTTGTGTTCAAACGGTACGCGAAAAGCGCGGATCTCGATGAGAACGATAACGTTATCGTTGCGTGAAATACGGTGCCTTTGGGGGTTTCGGAGGTGAACATTGGGGCTAGCGACTGGAGGAAAAGTAACGAGGAAAGTTTCGTGACATGACATTGCTTCTTCGTGTCTAGCCTACAATTTCACGGTACATGGAAAATTCAAGGAACCTCCGCGATTAAATATCCAGTCTCCCGTGAAAATTTCCTTACCTTAAACATTTCCTGCCTTTCTCGCCATCATCGTCAAGAACAATTGCACGTTAACCCTTTGCCTCCGGAATATTGCATTGCGTTCAAATTTTCTTATCTCGTTCGCAGTTTGCACAGCCAAATAGTTATCTCTTGTCTAGCAGATTTATGTAACTTCGCTAACCCGGTTGCTTGTCCCTCGTTAGAGATTAAGGGATGGTCTCGATCCGTGATGCCAAACACGCGACTCAAGGACTAAAGGTTCGAGTTGATTTTACTGAAACGCTATAAAAGAAAAAAATAAGAAAAATATATTTCGTTACTTCAGCTATNAAGGTTCGAGTTGATTTTACTGAAACGCTATAAAAGAAAAAAATAAGAAAAATATATTTCGTTACTTCAGCTATAATATCAAATAGAAATACGGAGACACAAATAGCAAGGAAATTTTAATTAGTTTAAGAACAGGCTAAGAAATAGATATACCTTTGTATATTTTCTTCCTCCGAAATAAGTTTCTGGATCCATTACTGAACGTACTTTAAGATATTCAAGGTTGAAGATGATTTAGACGAGGATTTCACGAGAAATGTAGTTTGACGGTAGTACGAGACGAACATTGTAAATATCTCGACAAGTAATAATAAACATTCATAGCAAACTTATGGCATGTGTTTGGCAATAATTTAGTAGTATTATGCTAGATCTCAGGATGGATGCTTCGTTTTCGCCATTCGTTCCGGTTACCGGTGCTCAAAGGCATTCGGATGTTCTCTAAAGAGCTCGAAGGACAGGGTAAATTTGTTTTCAGAGATGAAATGGGAACCAGGTTCTTTTTCGTACTTTAGAAACGATATTTTTAACTTTTATCCTACTTGCTTATCGAGCAAGAGATGGCAGAATTTCATTTTCAATGGAAGAAACGGAAAGCGAAGTTCGTATTCCTAGGTATAACTCGTCGAGATGGAAGGTTAGTTAAATTACGCGTAACAATGTTTATTCATCCTTCTATCACCTATACGCGAAGTAGTTAAAGTTGGTAAAGAGCTTATGGTCTTATGCTACCTTCTCGTTAGGGTTCAGTGGGTTCAAAATGGGTTATTCAGATCATAGACAAGAGTTAATTCTATGTCGTTCGTAGATCGGAAGTTTGTTGCATGTGACTTCTTATCACTATACTTCAGCTTCCGTTTCTACCCCTTTTTCGTCTATTTCAGAGTTTCTAAAAATACGATATTACATAATGCAGCACGTAGTCAGAGTTAAATGACTTTACCATTCGCGAGAGTGAAAAAATAATACACAAAACTCCGAAGGAATACTTATTCACGGTTTCTTTAGAATTTCGTTTCGTAATAAGTAGAACAAGCCATTGATGATCAGCCGCGTCGAATTTAAATCATACAGCCTTTACGAATCCTTTCGAGGCCTCGAATCACTTTTGTTCTATTATTAAAATAGGATAATTCGCTTTTCGAATATCACTCTCTCCTCTTCTTCGGTTCTCCGAGGGATTTGAAACTTTTAAACACGAGCAAAGTTGCGTGAAAGTCGATTTTTAGTCCGATAACTGTGGCAGTTTGTTCGACGTTGATTGCTCCTCGGTTAGGCTTCAATTAAATCTCGATTGCCTCTCAACTATAGTGTTTGGTCGAATCATGGTTAACCTCTGGTTCAGTCTTCGTTAGATCCTAATTAGATACCAGTTAAATCTCGGCCCGTGACGAAGTTAGGTCGTCGAATTCTAAAATTCCATTTGTTTTCCCTGTTTTAATTACCTCTTGTATGCCTCTTCTCGACGATGCTACGCTGCGAATACGACGAAGTTCTTAATCAAAAGCTCAAATTTAACGTCGAGTTTCCTTTCAGGTTCCACGTTTCCGGCCCTCGAAGTGCCAAATTAGCTACGAACAATTTACACCAAAGACACTGCATAGAGTGTAAGATGATGACTAATACCTTCGTTTCGTATTTAATTCCATAAATTCCTAAAACTTCCAAATTTTACGTCGCATTCGATATTCGTATATATTCTTTCCTTTCGCAAAAACCTTTCGATATGACGACAGATCTTTCTGGCATTTACACGATCGCTATTCGAGATGATGCTTCGGTAGAAAAAGATTTCATAAATTCGAGATTAATAAAAAAAAGGTCAATTTCGTCCGGGTTGTGTGGATAAAATCACTTTACCCTTATAACTTTCTGAACCCGGTATCACGGACCAGTTACCGTCCGTCCCGGCATTCAATTACCCATTTCGCTGATATTTATACCGAGATAACACGCGGAATTTACCGCTCGTGCATTCAAAATTACTTGGAAAAAGTTCAGATTGGAAGGTGAAATTTCTACGAACTTAAAATATACGCTGAAGGCAGGAGAGAATGGAAGGATCCTAAGCTGCACACGTTGCGTCTCGGTGTAACCGCGAGAGAGCGTGCAGTTCACTGATAAAAGTATACCGGTGTAGTCTTATAGATTCGTGGTTCTAGTGTGCCATAGAGATATTCCGTGGCGTGCATGCATGGTTGCAACCTCTATGTGCGTCATGAGAGTACGCAGCTACTCCCCCATGGTTAATGGCCATGTTGAGAGCATTATTGGGTGATCTTCGTTGACCTGCACCGGCATCGTCTTCGTTCGTGGCAGGCGTATTTCTGCCTTCAAAACAAACGCGGTTCGCATCAATCGATCTGATCTCGAAGTTTCGAACCCGACGTCTCTCGATACGAATAATTTATCAGGCAGCTCCGTACGCGACTTGCAATTCCATATGGCCAGTTAACGTTCCTTCGATTAATCGGTCCGATTAACGGATTAAACCATCTGGATATCCGATGAATTATTTGGCCGAGGTTGGTGGACGAGTGGGATCAAGAGTTTTCTACGGAATTGGGAGAGATGAGAAATTAAGGAAGTGACTTGATCTCTTCAGAAAAAAAAGAAAAAAAAACGAAATGGTAAGAAATAGAGAGAAGTGAAATTGGAGAAGGTAATGAAGCAAAGAGGTATTTTTCGCTGGTTCACCGAGTTAATAGAATCAGAAATTGTAATACCTTACGTGTCTCGAATTAGTGGAAGAAATAATAAGAATTTAGGACGCGGAGCTTAAAAGTTTAGAAATAATACGGTCCGAAATGATACGTTCTGCTTGGAAATAACAGAGTCTGTAGTCGTGATATACTGGAATGCATAAATCGCTTTTGAGGCCACGTAAAATAGGTGTGAAATGATTTTGTGCTCGTATTACGATTAGGCGGGTTATTTTCGGTTCGATTTGCATAGCTCAGAAGTAAATCACAGCAACCTTGCCCTACCCTAACCGACCTGAAACTTACGAAAATGGAATTGCTGTTATGCTGATCAAAACGTGAGCGAACTATTAACTTTCGACGTAGATCTCTGGAGCAATAAGCCTCGGTTAGGTTACTTGGTTTACCGAAGACGCAAATGGAGTATATCAAACCTGTTGAATGGCACGCAAATAGTATAAACGAATTCTTCAACAGTGTGGAACCCAATAAAATATTAAATGGGAAACGAGATCAAGGGGATTTCGATAATTGTAAACGATGCAAATGCTATTGATAACAAGTTTTAAAAATACAGAGAACACATGTAAAGGAAAGAAAAAGATGGAAAAATTCCAGCAATAAGAATAAACATTGCAAAAATAAAAATAGGGGGATCGCGGTA
The DNA here is from genome assembly GCA_002201625.1 of Euglossa dilemma. Classification (NCBI taxonomy): domain Eukaryota; kingdom Metazoa; phylum Arthropoda; class Insecta; order Hymenoptera; family Apidae; genus Euglossa; species Euglossa dilemma. The sequence goes on from NIJG01000123.1 coordinate 6,201,907, forward strand.
ATAAAGAAAGGTTCAGAGGTATCAAAAAGGATTCCGGCGATAAAAAGAAAACTCTACGAAAACATGGACCTAGGAATTCCAGCAATAAAAAGAACAGAGGCTAAACCGAGCTTTAAGATATCCTCTCGACGACCCTAGCCGAGCTACGTACCCACATTATCTCGATTCACTCTGTCAATTCCCTGGCACAGCTTCAAACGCGCAAACTTGACCGGCGTGTCATCTACTGTATCATCGAACACGAGATATTCATCAGGGTAAAACGAAATATGAGAAGAATTCGGGCAACGTTGACGCAGGAAGCTCATAAAAAACAGTGCTAGAGGAATTTGGTTACCGAAAGCCCTCGATTTTCCTCACGGTACGATACACGCTTAATCGATAGCCTGGTTTCGATAGGATTGTTGCACGTGCGGTCGCGTGCTATCGAATCAGGACGAAGCCGACAGAAAATCCCTTCGCTTTGCTCGTTTTTCTCTCCGAGGAACTCTTGACCGTACGAAAGAATCGTGCCAGAACGGAGAGAATCCGTATGGAAAGGGAGACAAAAGCTGACCGGCCAGGGACAGTGATAACCGTCGACAGACCATGGCAGCTTCCTTTATTTGCTTCCGAGAAATTCCACTGGGTCATCTAACGCGTCTTTCACAGGCTTGAAATAGAAATAAACCGTTCGAAGCTTCGGGACAAGCTCATGGACTTACGTTCGCTGATATCTCGCGCGTGATTCCGATGGAATTGTTTATTTGGGCTATCGAATGCTTTTGGAGGCCAATCCTTGGCAGCTTGAAAGGGGATAGAAGGTTTGTACGATTGGTCTCACCTTGGTCGAAATTCAAAATGAACCGAGGAAACGTTCGTGGGATCGTTGTTAACGCGGAGCGTGGATCGACTGTCGCATGGTAAGCGAATGTAAACAATTCCGCTGGTTTTTATACCGTATGTTTTTTTGTTATGATAAGTCGGCAAGAGAAAACAGATGCATGCGATCGACACGTGGATAACGATAAGTCACGGTCAAATTGATAGTCTGTCTTCTTTTATCGCATGAATTTCTCAGAGATGCCTGTTTATTTTTTCTCTGAGTCGCCTTGTTTGGTGGAGCATAATGAAATCGTTACGAGATCTGTTTTCAGTGAAAAGGGTACCGATTGAATAAATTTCACGTACACTGCGATGCGTATTGAATTATCGTGTCATTTCGTGGTAAATGAATAATATTAAAAATAACAAATTTTTAGAGATAATGTTAAAGAGGTTTATTTAACACTAGATTTACGGGACCCTTCAATTTGACGGATGGGTTGCTTCAATTATACGATATTAACAGATTTAATTAACTTAAATTAAGTCTGTTAATATCGCGATTGTTTTCAACTTAAACCCATCGCTTGTTTTTTAAAGAAAATATGTGGTTTTCTTTACCCAAAATCTGACGGGTGTCCGTAGAAAAAGGTATACAAAAAACACCTGTAAATCTAGTGTTAAAGGTGCATAAAACGTACGTGTCGTGCTATGTACACTAGAGTTAGCGTAGCGTTAACTTTTTTCGCTTTCAACGAGCTTTCTATCTTTGAAACTTGCTGACTCACGGACGAGGGAAATTAAAGAATTTCGTGAAATATCGTTGCGTTTGTAGATAAATGCATGTTTCGAAACGTAGATAGAGAGAGGTTGACGGTAGGATTTAAACGTTGGTTAAATCTACTAGAATGAATGACATTTGATGTTTAAAGGGTGCAATGAAACACGATTTTCCTTTTGATCTGCTGGAGTAACTTTCGTCTCGTTGCTTTGAAGCTTATCCGTGACAAGAAATTCTTTGATATTCGAAAACACCGGTGGGTTATGAATCAATCGGTTGGCACGGTAGGGATACAAATCAGGAGTTAAAAGCTTTGTTTATTCGAACGAACGTAAAGCTTCAGCGTCGCTTTGGTATTCATGCAATTCAATATAATCGACTTTGACGCCATATTTGCACGACTGTTATTAACATAATTTTATATTCAGCCGATGCACCGTGTAAATTATATCCCACTTACAATAATCAAGATATTTTCGTTTAACTTTTTATTAATTTACTTTGATTTTCAGTTCTGTGATCCGATCAAGTAAATCTTCATGTATATAAATCCACGAACGTCAATACTCCGAAATAGATAGGAAAAAATAAATGTTTACGAATTCGTACCGCACAAACAGGTTCACAGGAACAATGCTTTCTTGAAGCAGAACGAATTTACTGATTACCATTCGGTTAACAATCGTTTAATAGTGATGAATAGTTCGTTTATCCTTTGACCTATAGATAATTTTAGCTCGTTTGACGTATAGTTTAGAAGACAAGTAAAGAGTTGAAATTTTAAGTATTTTCTTGCATCATCAAGGAGTCACAATTCACGTAAACGAGCGTTAAGAACTTCAAGAATTCCATCTCGAATCTTCCGAGTCTTTCTTCATCCTGCTAGTCCGGGGTTGAAAGTTCCCTAAGTCGTGTAGTTCATAAAAATTCCCTCGTGTCGCGGAACGAGGAAGAAGTTGGGCTAATATCATCAGCACGTTTTTAACTTACCGAGACACCTATTAGTTTGTTCGTTATGGTACCTAATTTCAATTACGAAGCGTAAGGGAAGAATGAAATAGGAGCGCTAATAGAAAGTTTAATAGGAAAGTTAACAGAAAAGCTGATAGAAGAGCTAATAGAAACACGTGGCAATTATTTCTGCAACAACACCTGAGGGTGAGTGGGTTGCCGTGAAATCTCGTGTTTAAATAGTCGTGAATCGGTACTGAAATTAACCAGAGCCTTATATACCCGGTTCCACGACATATGATACACAGTTGCGCATACCACGCGTCCTAATTTCGGAGAGGGAAAATTTATGGGACTAAGTTGAAACTCGATGTGTATTTCTAATGTTACCCTGGGAAATTTAATTAGGAAATACACGCGCGTGTTTCATTTTAAGCGTCTGTTTTTATTATTATTTTTTATTATTATTAACCCTTTACAATCCTGTTTATCTCGTGTTAACACGAGAATTTATATAAAATTTATATGAAGCCACGTATATTCGAATTTTTTGAAATACTAAGGTCGTTGTAATTTCGTTCGTGTATTATTAAATAGATAAAAAAGGATTGGAAGGAGAGGGATGTATACTATAAAAAGTGATATCGATGTAAATACAATTTGAATTGGTCGTTTTAGGGTTTTCAGGTCCTATTGCCAATAGCTGAGAAGTAATCGATTATTTTTCATTTAGAAAGATACATGAATAAATTGATTGCTCGACGATTCGATAGAATTTGCATAAATGTTGTTGCATAGGAGTGTACGAAGTGGCTTTTTAGTAAGCAAATTTGGTTTATTTATGTAGAATTAATGGAGCGTTGTTCGAGCGGTTTTTGAAATTGAAAGTAGTCGATCGATCGAGCAGCTATATCGAATTATGAAATTCAGTTGCGATGCTTGGCTTGTTTTCTTGTCCCACGATGAAATTACTTAATGTCTTAGCAGTTATTTACAATTAGAACCGTGTTATGTTCCCGCGAGTTGAATGATAAGAAAAGATTTGTCAAGTTTCTTATAATTCGTTTTATTTCCCTACGTTGGACAGCTCCATGTTGAACCGAGATTTTGTATTCATAGAGAGAACTTGGAGTTTGGGCCATGAGGGAGTAAAAAAAGTTTCGCTCGAATGATCTCGACCTTGAAGTACAAGGAAAAGAAGAATTTCAAGAATTTCAAATCTAACAAATGGAGAAAATTTGCACGTAAAATATAGAAAATTTCGAATACAATAGGTCGAAATATAAAGCGACAATCAAAAAATCAAAGTGTTATACGAAATCTCAAATTAAAATATTCGAATATGATAAATCGGAAGAGGAGAATTTTTCAATATGAAAAATATAACTTTTAACTGTTACGTAAAATAGATTGCAGGGCTTTTAATTAAAAATATAACGTACACTGCAATGCCCCAATTACAGTGTCCCAAATTGAAATTATAACGAGTGAAAAATTGTAAATTTTCAAAGCCTATGATTACCCCCGATCTTCATCAACGGTTTCATATCGGTAAGTTATTACGTATATCGGTGTATGAAACTCGTTAAAGTTCGCGTGAAGATTACGCTTTAAAATCTCGTACCTACTTGTCCTGGCGTGGAACGCGACCGGCAATTATACTTCTCGCAGGATATGTTACGCTCTTCGAGGCCTCTATTTTAGCTGACACGAAACGCTTTGTAAAGTATTATTCGGGCTTCGCGATGCTATACCGGTCGTTGATTGATAAGGGCGAGAAGTCTCGTGAAATTCAGAATATACATTAGCATTCCTCCTTCATTTTGTTCCCGAAGTTTCGTGGACGCGACTTGTATGGAGTTTAGGCTGGTAATTAAAGCCGGCAACGAAGAAGTTTATAATTCGTTCGTTAAGTATCATGAATTCTCAAATGCACTGCTATTTTATAAATACAGACGCGAGAGTTTCGATTGTTATTTCGAAATTGAACGCTCTGTTATTCGTTGATTCATATTCATAACTTGATGCAACTATTTCTTCCTTTCCTCTTTCTTCTTTAGATATTAACATAGACTATGGGATTAGTAAATGAGAATAAAAATTACGGTTTTTACGTAGAAACAAAGGAACAATGGCATAAATTTTCCGACTTCTCAATTTTTCGTTGAAAAATATGGAACACGTTACGCAGGATATTTCCGTTGATATTCTAATGAACTTATCGCGGAAAATTAATGTCCAAGCAATTGTTGCATTGAGAAAAATAGAAGCGATCTCTATGACGCTTTCTGCGTGAAATAAGGTGCAATTTTGAATGGAATAAAACACCGTGGCGGCGTGCTACAACTTCAGAAGTGGAAAGTTTAATTAAACGCAGTTGCCTCGGGGAGAACCTTTAATTGGAGCATTTACGCACATTCGAGCACGAATGTTTTCCAGCCACGGTGATGTTCCCATATATTCAGGAATTCGCATTCGAAATTTCTATGAAAAATTCGTTCCACTTCAGAGAGATGTGTCAACTCATTGTTCCAAAAATATATTGAATTTTCCCGACTAAACGATGCGAACGCGTTTGATCGATGGAAACGTAATGAACCGCGAAACATCGAATAGATGAAGGTGTCGCTAATTGAAAATCGAGGATATTAAATCATAGAGATTTCAATCGGCTGCCGAGCAATTTCGTCCGAATTTTTTCCGCGGAATATTTTAAAGCGTAAGAATACCGCTTCTCGCGTTTGATGATCATATTTATCCACGATTTATCGAGACCTCGGGATGAAACGGGTCTGCCGAAATTATAGCGGGAAACGCGATAACTCGTATATTTGGTTTTTCAGGAGAGCAGTTTTAGTAAAACCGTGTTTTTACTACTCACTTGAATATCTTAAAATACCGATTGTTTGAAGATCAATTATACGACTTGGTTCTCTTATAAAACCGTTGATTTATTATTTTTATTTTCCTTTTAAAGTTATATCACGATTAAATATTCCTCTCTAGCCAATGTGAAATATGCTGTCACATAGTTTTCAATTTAAGATTATCGGCTTTACGAACATGTTCTAAATATTCGTTCTCTCGGAAATTATTTCGCACGTGTGTTGTACGTTTTCGTGACAAATCAGGAACGACATTAGAATATTTGCCCATTAAAATACGCGACAAAATTAAATCGCGAAAACCTGGAATTTCAGAGCGTTGTAGTGAGTCGAATTGCACGAACCAGAGGGAATTGCAATTTTCTCCGGAATGAAATCTCTCCGAATTCTAAAATTTCTCACAAGGAGTGTATCGTGTAATCGATAGTTAAATTACAACGCTTTTCTTTAATCCCGTTCTTTATAACAGAAATTCTTCTCCGAATTTCTAACTTTAACGCATATTTCGCTTAATTAACAAATAACCGAGACATAAACAATCGAAACGACCGAAAGAGAAATAACAGACAACTATACGATAACGACGTGGAAGGATCAAGTAACTTTAAACGATTTTAAGACACCACGCGAGAAAGAACGCAACGCGTAATTGCCGATGGTGAAACCGATGCGAATATTTTATTCGAAGTGGTATAAATTTCGATTTCTACCACTCGACGCGGATCGATCAGCCATTTGACTTCTAGCCGTACAAAATGGCGCGCGGTAAATTGATTCGAACGCTGAGAAGCATGCACGCCGCTTCGTTGATATTTTCATTGGTGTGTGCCGCTTACTTTTCACCCGGATTCGATTTACGGCACCAGCTTTCGTTTCCCCTGGGATACGGATATACCGAGATTGAAAATGTCCGGGAAATGAATGCCTGTATCTGCACGCGACCAAGAGCAATGGTGAAATATGTCTTAGGGATGTTGAGGTCGATGCGAAAGCAGTTTGTCCGAAACAATGGACACGATGAGTATCTTTCTTCTCCCTTCGTTTACATAACACGCTGGAACTTTGACGCGATGATATTTCCTTTTAATCCCGTTCGATGCATGAAACGGTTCCCGAGGAAACCCGCACGGAGGTCGTGAAAAATGGCCAGAGATAAAATATTCCCTTGCCATTTTCACTTCGACGTTCTCCGTTTAAATTGTCTTCTAAGGCGGAATTTACGCCGATAGAAGCTCCGTATTTCATAAAGCATTACACGCTGTAACCCCGAAGGGAAAATTTATGAAAAAGGATGCTGCTTCGGCTAATGCGATAGGTCAAGTAGTAATTTAATTCGCATCGGAATTAATTAGCTCCTGACGAGGGATAATAAATATTCTATCGCAGCAACGAGCATTGTTATGAATATTTATAAGAAGTGGCGGAGTTTCGAGTGTCCGGAGTGTATGAGAGGATTGGATATCAAGATTGCAAAGGTTTATGTAAACTCGTCAGGTTTCGGGTACATTAATGAATTCGTCAGTAAGATTAGAACGAGAGTTAGTGTCAACCTCTACTGAAAGCCGAGGACAGACGAGTTTCAAACAGTTCTACTCATAAAAAAGAGACCGTCAGACGATGAATTTTAGGAATCTATATTTGAAGGTCGAAATAATTATCGATTGTTGCTAGCGATCTAGATATTGATACCGCGAAAAACTTATGGTAATAAAAGAGAGATCTATTGTCGATATAAATCCTTTTGAATATAGATCAAAAATAAGCTTCTTAGAGGCAGCAGTAAGTAGCTTAGAGCTACTAGCAGATAAGGGCGGAAAATTTAAACCGCGTTTTGGAGAAGCTATAATTTTGCAATTTACGCACTCGTGGAAGGGAAACAGGCGGTTGTTGGATCGCGGATGAAAAACATTTCGCGATCAATGGGACCAAGAGAATTGAACGAGCGTCGAGCTGGCCGCTCGAATTCAGTAGCTGCGAGCCTCGACAAAATGCATCTCGAGGCTGTTCACGATGCGATAAATCCGTGAATTACATCGTTGACGCCGTTCCACCACAGCTGAAATAATAACACACGGCATTGGCGGTATGTTTTATCCAGCTGATAGGCAAACATTGATTTTCCAATCGATGCTCCTTTCGATTCACGCGTCCGGTATGATTTCGTAATTTTGTTTTATTAGTCGTTCAGTTTTATTTTATTCGGCCAGCAGAGCGTGGCAGGCGAGATCTCCACGAAAGATTCCCGGTGTGTAACGTTTATTTTGCAGCTGCAATTATTCTCGCGTATTTTCTTATTCGCGTTCCTTTCGTTGGCGAAGAAGGCGGGTTTCAATTTCGTTCGGAATATTTTTGTTTCCCTCGATATCTTACATAAATTTTAATGCTTCTCTTCCTTTTGTCGGTAGATTATTATCGTTACTTCTTTTTACCTTTTCCCTTTTCCTTCTCGATCTTGAAGCAACTGTAATTCAGTTTCGTCCAAAATATTTTTATTCCTTTCGATATCTCGCATAAATTTTAACGACTATTTTGTTATCTCTCTTTCGCAGATTATTATCGTCAGTTCTATTTTTTTATTACCCTCCCACACTTTCTTTTGATTTCGGTTTTATTAGCTTTCGCTGGTATTTTCATTTCGTTCGATATCTCGCATAAATTTAAACGATTATTTCGCTTCGCGTTGTAACAAGTGTTGAATATAAATCCACCGTATGATTAACGGAGTTCGAAAATAGTTAATTTGAATTATTAACCCGAATGCGAGTCATTGAAGCGACGTGTTACCAAGTTCGCGAGCCGTGCAAATAGAATAATGCATATTCAAATTATGCGCTTGTTTAAAACGATGAATATGATAAATAAATCAAGTTTCGAATGAAACGTTCGACAAAAGCTTACAAGACAATTATGCAAGACTAATCGAGCGACTCGTTAAGCGATTTATACACTGACGCGTGTATAAACGTAGAATTAAAGAAAACAAATACAAATGAGTCTAATCAAGCTTACGTCGGCGTTGTGTCATAATAAATCCACTGTTATCAAAATTATTATACGTATCACGAAAACCGTGAAAATCGTTATGACGACAAACGGATAACGAAAAATTAGAGACGATTAATCAGATTTCATCGTAGAGAATGATACACGCGTCGCATTGATCTGGAAGACCAACGGTACATGCAAATATTTGCGAATCATGCGGTATTCGCGGTCTCATGGGGAACCTCCCTATCATAAGCCGTTTCGTGGAGGCAAATCAATTTACGTTAGGACTCGTTCTAGCATCCCCTTTTGACCTACCACGATTTAATTACGTCCTGTCCCTGGGTCGAGTCCCTTCGCTGACCGCTACCGCCGATACGTATCTATAATTATAGCGATTTACTCTCATACGCGTACCCTGTAATCGGCTTCCTTATCGCGAAAAAAATCCGCATGCATTGGACTCGATTTTTTTAAAGGGTCATTGGGTGACGCTCCATTATCAATCGAAGATCACACGTGAGGAACGTGACGAGTCGCATTTCCTTCTTGCAACGAGAACCTAAGGGTTAACCCTTAAAATTATCCTATAAATCGTATTGATCCCGGTTTTGAAAAGCCCATGTAACTTCCGTTTCTCAGTTTATGTACACGTGTTACAACGGTGAGGCGATTAGAAAGATAATTCGTAGTGCAAGGGTTAATTCAGTGGACTATCACCTGCGTTGTCCAAGCTGATTTCCTGTTTGACTGTAGTATCAAATACGGTAGTGCGTAAATTCGATTATTCAAATTTCAGTCAGCCGAATGATCGATTACCTAAATAGGCCGATAATTATGAATGCGGAAGTCAGATATGCTTTAGCTTTAACTCGTGTACTATTCTAACACGCAGCGAAGCGGAAAATACATCGGGTGTTAATGTTAATGTTCGGTTGAAATGTTGAAAAGAAATAGATTCTTCGTGTATACGTATATTTTCCTAGGACGGAATTTTGTAATAGCTATTGCAAGATTTACGACGGAGGTAAAAAATTTGGTTCACTCGGACCAATCGTTCGAGAGATATTTTCATCTGGAATTTCAAAAATAACCAGACTCTGTGTCGTAACTTTAATTCTTCGCGAACCTCTGGTTAATCCGAAATCCGTGTTATCGAAATTCCATAACTCCGATTAATCGTCTATTTTGGCGTCACGCGAAGCCATTGATAAGGTTAATGGCAAACAGAGTGCTTCGTTATAAATCAGACTCCTAACCCCGAAACCTGGAGCCGGCCAGGTCGACTTTCCAACCTCGAAGTTCGTAATCCACAACTTCGGGAACTTTCGTAATCCACAACTTTCTCCGTGAATTTTTAGTTCCGCCAGGATTCAGTGGACCCGCTGCTCCCAACTTAGAATGCGAAGTTTATAAAACCCTTCATAGTGTCGGAACATTGGTTTAATGCAACTTCTTAGGAAAGCCGTAAAAAAGACGATGGAAGATACCCGGTAAAAATTGACTCTCTCTCTGCTGAATCCGTTCTCGAGATTATTTCCCCGCCGATATCATCATAATCGACGATTTTATCGAAGCACCATCGGAATGACTTTCGATTGATCGTTCACGAAAGAATCGGAAACGATCGGGGATCTCAGGTGCGTTCCGTCGGTGTATTTAATGCATTTTCAAGAGAGTCAGGGTATTTCCGTTGTGTAAACGAATAATCGCGAATATCCATGATCTACGTGAATGCAGAAGTAGGCAGCTGCAACGGAACTGATACAATTGTCCGCTTATTTTCAGCCTGTTGCGTCACTGTTCGATCGTTTCGTTCTGGCCAGATCGTCGTTCGATCTCGGGTTCCGCAAGCAAAATATTCCACCGATTTTTCTCCCTTCGAAATCGTCGTGTCCCGTATAACGAGCTGTTTCGTGACTAGATCAACTTTATTACGCGAGTTATTAAAGACTTTGGAAATTTCGAACACTATCGTGGCGCAAATCGTGCTTTATCAATTGACATGCTCTCCTAAAATTAGACAGTCCTGAAAAGTACTTTTGTAAGCTAGACACGAGGATTTTAAATTTTATTTTTATCGCATCGTCTGGTTTTTACTACATCTAGTTGCGAATATTACGAAAGATTGGAAAACTTAACACGTTGTAAGTCGGTTCCACAGTATCGCGTGATTCCGTTGTTTGCAGGCACCTGTTAACGTTCCTTTTTTATTTAGCCTTAACTTCGGCACTTAGCACAAATGTAGTAAATTTTCTCCGAATATATACTACGCTCTATTCTACAAAAATGTAAAAATTCCTTAACAAACTTTCTTTCGAATCTTAGCCACGAAAAATAGAAGCGTCCTTCGACATCACCAACCGCGGTAAACAAAAATTTCTCAGAACCCCGAGGTCACTAAGTGACTCTAGAAATGATAGAATCCCGATGGCGCAAGAATGAAGGTAATTATCAGATTTAATCAAACGGTTATTCAATTTCTCAGACATGGTTACACGGTTTCTCAGAAAATAGTTTCATCCGACATGGAGGAAGCCAAAGGAGGTCAAATACTTTTGATCCATGCTGGTCAGTTAGGTATCGATCGGCTTGACAATCGCGTTCGTTCGGAATCGAAGGCAATCAGGCTTCCAACGGTTTATTTCACGAAGCAATCAGGCTTCTAGTTAGACGTTAGTTGGCTGTAGCGACAGTCACCTGCTTGTCAGACGAGCTTTAGACATCTTCAATAATCATCATCGCCTGTATATAGAGCGCGGCTATAACCGGTTGTAACACCTGTTTGTCAGTTCGTTCGAGCAAACGCGTTAAATGTCAGCTTGCAGCTCGAGATTTCCTGTGCAGCCGTGTCTAGCTTCGAGATTAGCTGTACTTTCCTGTAACTCCATGAGAAATACCGAGATCTAACGAAGCGAATTAGATTAAAGCGGACGAAGAATCACCGTGCGAAAGTCGCGGCGCAACTTTCTCGTGTCTTTCGTGTTTCCGGCATTCGCGAATCTCAAACTTTCGCGTGTCATTTAACGGTGAAACGTACACGTACTTATTCGGCATATATTCGATGTGCATCACTGCAAATGCATTTCCCGATGTCCATAAAGCTGAAACCCACTACGCTAGGAACATTCATCGTGGCCTTATCGCTGTGTAGCTTTGACGTCGTGAAGTTCATATCTTAAATGATATTTCTTGCCTCGCAATCTTAAACTGTTACGGAAATTCCGCGATACGAGGGTATCAGGGATCATTGATTATCCCCGGACTGACGAGGTGACCATAATCGCAAATCGAATATTGCATCGACGTCAGCAGGTTCTTGCGAACGAAAGAGACGAGAAAGACCAATGCTTTTTGTGAAATTCTTAGAGGTTTCTCAAATCTCCGTCTTCTTTTGGAGAAGATACGAAGCGAGGAATAACAGGGTCAAACGTTTCGATATGCCAGTCATTCAAGATCATAGATACCATTGTTGGATTGAAGCTGGGATCCTGAGATGGAAATATAAAGGTACAGAGATTTTGATACGTAGTGTATCCGAGTGGACAATGGAATTTTTAAAAATACGAAATATAATATTGGGATATAAGTGCTTTCAGGATTTTGACCAAATCTTTGAGAATTTTTTTCACGTAGTTCAAATTGATTTGTGTTTGAACTTCCAGCTTGCTTTCAGTGTTCGATTCTGTTTCGTTTTCTTTCTCAAATTTCTTGACACTTCTAGAAAATAAGAAAAGAAGACATCTATCGTTCTCGATGATCGATTTCATAGTCAGATGTTGTTTGTTAGAAATTCATTCGAGTGGTGTGTTTGAGATGTTAGATACAACGTGTTGAACGCGATTCGAAGGCTGAACACTTAGTTCATTAGCTAAAGCATAGCGATAAGGTTGGGTTATTTGTTCACACTTGGTTCTCTATGCGTATGGGTATGTCTACTATCGTATACAGAGGCTTGGTAATGCTTTCCTTGTATAATTGGACGAATAGATCGAGGTGACGTTCGTTAATGAGCCGATCGGGTAATTGGTATTTAAATAAGGCTTGTAATTAAAATTACCAATTTCGAGGGGAAATTAATTTGCAGGATTATACTATATATATCGCAAAGCTATGCGAAGGGGAGATGATGAAAATTTAATAGATGATATTGAAGTATTATCGAGCGAAGCGAAATTCGGAACACGCCGGAGATTAAAGTTGCGAAGAAATTAATTAAATACGAAAACATCTTGCGAGGATAGAATTTTAGCGAAACCGAATTTCTGAATATTTTTCTCGTTCATCGCAAAACCGAGACTCCTGTTTCATTATAATGCAAAATCAACTCGTTGGAAATTCCGGAAATTCCTACCTTATGATTTTTATCGGCGATCTGCAATAAAGTCCCTTTAATCCAAACAATTTGTATAATGGAAAACAAGGTCGCGTTTAACGTGCAGTTACTTCTCAGACTGCAATTTTCCTCGGACTTTCGGGCTCGACGAGCTTTATTCCAAGACGAAAAAAGAACGACGTTGAAGTCGCCGAGACGGTGTCTGTTAAGACTCAATACTTTCTTACAAAATGGAGATTACGTACGACGTCAAGTGGCTATTGTTCGTGCGGCTCGAAAGCGGATACGATTTTAGATAGAGAAAGTTTAACAACCGATGTTTGGTTTCACTGTTGTTTCCTTAGATATCTGTTTATTAAATCGGAATCACGTAAATTTAAACGATAAATTAAAAATATATTTAACTAAAATATGAATTTAAGCGAAGCACTGAAATTCTGGTGTTCTTTAGAAGAATTATTCCTTTTTTATTTATATAAATCTTTCGTTACAAAAAGAAACACGATTTTGGCAGACAAACTCTTTTTTCCAGATAGTTTTTCTACGGATTTTTCCATTCTCTCGTCGCTAAATTATTTTATTAGATATTTTCTATTCGTGTTTTTTTCTTTCAACAAACAGAATTTATTTTTATTTACTTACGTTTTATATCCGTTATTTATTAGACGTGTATTTCGTTCAGTCTTTCGTAGGCTTTCTTGACCGTGCATTCTTGACCGTTTATCGTTTTTTCGATTATGCAACATTTATCGCGGCTTCGAAGAAAATTGGATAGCAATGTTCCCGGCTGATTTATGGCATATTCTCATGTAAGCTTCTAGACACGATATCATTTATCGTAGCCTTCCTCGCTTGCCAAAAGCTAGTTTTCATCTAAATCTTCGCGGAAATTCCCGAAACCTTTCGAATCTTAGTCAACGATTAAGAATTTCTCCGAATTCCAAACTGTGACAAAAATATTCGACAACATCAGCTACTTATATTTCTTGCGATATTTACGTTATCTATTTAATTTTTCTACGTTGTAAGAAGGCACGAAAGCACCGGGTACACGATAACGTTCGCTGTATAAATAAATTCTGGGTATAATTAGACGATCGAACCAAATTGGCTTTCGGTTCTCAAGTAACCGCCAATCATCGAGCAGCGAATTTGTAAACGCGAAAGCTTCATATCGGCTGAACTTCTTGCCGCAGCTGTTGCCATAAATCTATTTTAACATACATACTCCGGACGTTTATTGATGAAGTACACCCGCGTCGGTTTTTTCCCCGAAACCAACCCTTCGTCGCTCTTCGTTCTCGCGATATTGTTTACAACGCTTCGAGTCTTCCTTTATCATCGAGCATCATAAGCGTTTCGACCTTTCCTTCCACAAACTTTCCAAGAAAATCCAACCAAAACGAGAAACTGCGAGTATGAAGTTTTCAAGCGCGATAAAGGAACACTTTGTTACGCGCCGTTCGATTTATCCGTTGTTTAACTACTCGGAGACGTCGTTAAGAGGCGAGAAGATTGACCGATATGAAGGAAAGAGCAAACTGAGGAAAAAACTGCACGTTTAAAGTTTTTGGGAATAACAGAACGATTCGTTACACGGTGTTTGATTTATCCACCGTTTTTACTCGCGAATGTTGTTGTAGATCCTAGAAAATACAAATAAAATTTCAGTGTAAATAAAAACATATATTTTCGATAAGGTGTAGGAGGAAAGTAAACGAGAAAACTCTGATCACTTTAGATTTTCAGAAATTAGGAGAGAACAGGATGTTACAGAACGTTCAATTTGTCCATTGTTTATTACCAATCATCAGAGATCGAGGATGAGAAGAGGGTAAGCTCTCTCGCGCGTGCCACGACACGCTATTTTCGACTTTATAATTTGAAAAAAAAATGTTCACTTACCGGGAACGTGTGTCAGCTGGGCTATGGTGACGAATGAAGGCCAGATTCGCGCTATAGCAACTCATGGTCGGTGGTTAACTTGCCGGAAACTGGCAGACGGCCAGACGCTTCTACCAAACGTTGTTTCTACGATAAATCGAAGATCGCTCGAAGTTCGTGGAAAGGTGGCTGTGGGGAACGTGACTGCTAGCCTTTGTGGAGAATATTTGGGATTAAGGCGTGTTCGTGATGGTAGATTCTCGCCTCGGGAGGATTAAGTCGGTGAAGAATTGGTTACCTTGGTACTCGGAACAGTTATGTTGGAATTAATGTAGTCTTCCGAGTTTTTGTATACGCCGATTCGGTGACTGACTAATTTTTTGTATCTTGACGGTAGCTCCCGAGTTTTTGTTTACACCGATTCGGTGACTGATTAATTTTTTGTATCCTGACGGTAGCTCCCGAGTTTTTGTTTACACCAATTCGGTGGTTGACTGATTTTTTTTCCTTTGACGGCATCTTCCGAGCTTTTGTATACATCGATTAGGCAACTGACTAATTTTTTTTTCTCTGATGACATCTTCCAAGTTTTTCTATACACCGATTCGGTGTCTCACATTTTTTCCCCTCTGATGGCATGAATAATAACAGAAAAACTTATCTTCAGTACCCATCGCGCTAGGACGTGTAAATTGCTGCGATTTGGAACAGATACATAGACCTCTAAATTAACTTCTCAAAAGTATTAATATTACGTTGCATTCGAAGAAATTTGGTACCATCGTACGCTGGATTTTATTAAAGACAGTAGAACTTCTAGAAACTAGATTTCTTAATTTACCTCGTTGGAAATCTGAACCAACAGAGATTCCTAAACGAAAATTTCCAAGATTCCAATTCACTTCGCCGAATTCTTCGAAGAACTGATAGTATTTTTCGGAGGAAAACACTTGGAAAATCTGGATATCTCTCGTTTTAACAAATTTTATTCACGTACCGCTACGTCAAGACATTATTGCTTTCTCCTTCGCTGATTTGATATCGCGGAGAGAAAAATGGCGAACGTAACGCGCAAGCAGAGACGAAATTGAGAACGTTCAACTATGCCAAGAGCGTAGGAACGATTTCGCTGCATTCAGAACTTGACGGACAATTGCACGGGATCGTTTTATCGGAAACTTGCAGATTTGCCCGATGGTCAGGCCATCATAATAGATTGGAAGTTGAATGTACCGCGTGCGGAATAAATGTCGAGAAGCGGAATACCATGTAACGAATCTCCATCCAGTCACTCCGATCCCTTTATACGACGTTCCAATAAACTTCGGTAAAACGATATCGATCGACGCGATTACGTAATTACCTCGAAGATCAGAGTTTCGAGTCATAGATGAACGTAAGAATATACCATTCATGGTAGAATACGAAGATAATCAAAGTTTCTTACTATAAGAGCCATATTTCAACTATCAGGGATAAATAAGAGTCATATTTTCTACTGTAATAGTATTTTCTTTAGGTTTTAATTAATTTTTACGTGCGATTATTTTTTAATTATTATTTAATTAATTTATTATATTGACTAATTATACTGACTTTCTTTCTAAGAGCAATAATTGTATCTGGAAGTCAGTTGGTTAATAATTATTCTATACGATGTATAGCATTCCTTTATTACGCAATGCTTTATTAAATCGGTAATAAAAAAGGAATTTTTTATAGAACTTTTGTAAAATAAAATTAACGATATACCACCGTTGAATTTAGTTTCCCGATCATTCACTTTAGCCTCGACTTTGAAGTTCGAACGAAGCAAGGGAAAAAGTGTTATATTTCGGATCCAAATAAATCTTCGATCACGGATTAAGGCTCCCATCGTACTGCTGTTGCGTAATCGTTGAATTTGCATTTTTATCGTACTCTGTTTGTCGCAGAGATCGCCTCGATACTGCAAGCTATTACGTTAACAGCGAGGGAGGTTTTAACAGCGTGAAAGAGGACGAGACTTTTCCTGATAATAATCATCGTCCGTTTTATCTCGCATTCCTTTTCCCTTTCCGACGCTTATGCCATTTAGTAGCATTTTGCGACAACGGTAATATGGGAACTTGAAAGTACGATTCGCATCGATGGAAGTTGGCTCGAAACGACGATCGGGAACAAAGCTCGGAAACATCGTTTAGAGTTTCGAGATAGGTGAAATTGGAGCGGATTTCTTTTTCGCGACGTGTGCTGGAATTTAAAGAAATATTCACTTTCTGAAAATAAATCGACCCGTCCTTGAGATGAGGTTTACGTGACGTAATTCATTCTTTCAGATTCTAAATCTTTTTCGCGAATTTTTATTACACGTTTTTTACGAATTATTTTACGTCTCGTTTTATCAGAATATTTCCATAAAACCGTATTCGAAACGAATTTCCTCATACTCTTCTATAGATAGGATTCTCAAGAAATTCGAATCTCTTTACATTTTATTCTACGATTAAAGAATAAAAACTTCAAAGATTAATATCCTTTCACACCAATCACGACATTTGATACATATTTATCTCCTATCGGAGCTAACTTGTTCCTTTTCTCAGCTATATCATGTCAAAGCATCTCTTTCAGCTACCAACATTGACATCAAACATATTCATTGTCGCATCATTATTCATGCCACTGGATTCTTTATGAAAAATCCGTATAGATTTATCATCTATCGCAGCCAGGTCGTTTTCTTCCGGTTATATCCTACCAGGGCATCTCTTTCAGCCATCAGCATTGACATAACATCAGTCATGCCACTGGCTTCTCTGCGTAACCTCCTCTTTCGCAAGAGAACAGCTTATTTTTCATCGAAGCAAAAGTTCCGCAAAACTAAACTGATCGCACCATTTTCCAACTCTTTCTCGCGTCACACGCAACAATACCTTTCACAGCAAAATTCGCCTGAAATTTCCACCACGTTTATTCCCTAACACGCCTATTACACGTTCGTGCTTCGGAATCTGCGGAGCAATGAACATTATAAGGCACGATTCAATTTCAGCGTGCACTCGAAAGTTTGATTAAGTTTCGCACCGATCGCCCGACTTTGGCAACTCCATCCAACGCGAAAGCCGTGTGCCAGTATTAACGTTAATGCCAGCAATAACATCGCTAATAAACCCTGCAATGGCGGACGTGTGTGTCCGTAACAATGGGAACCGCGAGCGGGATTAAGTCGGTCTCTCGTTCGAAAAGACTGTTTATGATTAAATCAATGGCTAATCTGTTATCCGGATTACTCAGAAGTGGAAACGGCTTGGCGGATTTATCGGTTACTTTCGAGGCGATTTACTTTTCGCTCGTGATTTCTGGTCCTGTCGATTATTTACCGCGACGTTAATAATCGAAGTGTAAACGGTTTAGAGTGAAACGTGATCCAACGGCACGGGAAGCTTGATTTCGTTAAATTTATGCAGGAAGTTGAGGCAGAGGTATCGGGGATTAGTTCTTCGTTAATCTCTTTAACGCAATCCATGTCGCTCGTATTTCAGCCAGGCTTCCGTTCACGACAATTGATTTCTACATTGCGGCGAACAATGATATGCATAACCGAGTACAGTGGGCGTTTCCTGATCTATGAGATGGTTTGACAGAGGGCAAGGTGGGGAATATAAAAATGGATAGAATGTATATTCTAATTTTAGGAATGATTGAAATAACCATTTTCATCTCAAGTGCAAAATTAAATGCAAGTTTGTATCACAGGGTTAAATTGGAAACGTAATGATTTAATAGATTAATTTTTGGATTGTTCGCACCTATGTTTGTAATTCAGTAATTTTTTCGCTATAGAAGAATAGTAATTTGAAGATTTTCCATTAAAAGGCCAATGATATCTTTTAGCGCAGTAGTTAAAAAATCACACAATAATCAACACATAGATTGATTTAAACTCAATATATTAATTAATATCGGTTTTCGAAATTTTATTACATGGTGACTGAAAGTCGCTTTCCGAGTGTCGGGATTAAGTGTCTTTTTATCGTTATTAAGTTAAAAAATGGCACAATAATCAACACATAGATTTATTTAAATTTAATATATTAATTAATATCAGTCTTCGAAATTTTTTTAAATGGTGACTGAAGGTCGCTTCCTGAATGACGGGACTAAGTATTTTTTTATCGTTATTAACTCATTTGCATCCACGCTCTGAAGAGAGTCTTTCGAGCCTTTGATTGAAATTAAGCGTAACAAACAAACTCTTGTTTATATTTAATTCAAAAATTATACGAACTCTAAAGTAAAATCATCTTATACGACGTATTAACTTAAATATTTATTTTCGCAGGTAGTTCCACGGTAAATAAATTTCAAATAGATAAGTTACAATTATTGGGCGCAGATTATTCCGATGCAAATGGGTTAACTCCTTTGTATACCATATATATCGCTTTCGACTAGTAGTAAGGGAGTCAGACACTCGTATCGCGACTGAAAGCACCGTAGGTAGGCAAAGCTTGATGGAAAAAATACCGACGAGGCTCGCAATCTATTTCCGCTGATGTCTTCCTGTCTCATTTACGTGTTATTCTTCGACAAAAAATGGCTCTACGTGTACCGATCTTCTGGCCGATGCCTTTCCAGCTCAGTTACGTATTGTTCTTCGACGGGTTCGGACACGAAATGGCTCTTCGTGTGACCAACCTCGCTGTTACCTGTGACGTAATAGGAACTTACGTCGTACAAGAAGGAATTAAATAGTCATAGTCTTGCAAATGTAAATTGTTGATAAGTTATTGATTTAGGAAATCAATTTTCTTGATATGTTACATACATATAACACGTGTTTTCTCTGTTGCAGTGGCCGCCATAGCTGGAAAACTTCCGCTTCGCTAAGGATGGTGAATATGGACATACAAACCGAGGTAAGTAGATGTTTTATTCGAAGAAATTATCACGTTTATTCGTGTTGTCTTATATGTATCGTTTATTAAGAATATTCGAGTAAGGTAAGGTCGAGTTTGCGATTATCCCATTACGGTCGAGTATTAATGTTCGGGATACTGGTATTACATACCAAGCAATGGGAGAATAGTACGTGCGCGGTTCTATACGTAAATCAATTAAACCGTGAATTGCCAGCAGCTGTTAAATTAATGCAGATTGCGTTAATCGTATTGCAGGAGTTTGGGCGCAGTCGTTTCGTAGTTTGAAATAGAAATAGTAGTATCACTCCGTAAACATTCGCGGTGTTTAGAATGAATCACTTGCAGTAGATTAATTAGCGTAATAACACGATGAAAAAAGTGGGTAGAAAGTTTCTGGAAATTCTTTGTTCCGTAGCGCAATTATTAATTTTTAATTGAAATATTATCGGGTGATTAGATGTAAGAAAGTTCGAACGTCTGCGCAATTTTAAATTGATAATTAATTCTTTATTTGATTTTATTTACCTCCTATTCGAATTTATCTCGTTTTCCGTGCAAAAGTCCGTATACGACGAAATTAACGTTGTCAAAATCCTACAACTTTCACGGGGAAATGAACGAACGAATGAAATGGGTTTCGTTTCAGCTTATAATTAGAGTAGTTCTCCGATCTCGTCGCTTTTCGTTTAAGAGCAACGATAATTTACGCGGAAATAACGATACCGTTTAAAAATAAGGAAAATACACAGAGCGGAAGTAAATCGAACAGAGGATAGAGGAGAAGGGGCGAAAAACGAAGGTGGAACGGGACAGAAAAATTGGAAATTACATTACGAGGTCAACACGGCGTCGACTGACCAACTCGCCTGGTTTCAATTTAGTTAACTCTGTTTTAAACTGAAAATTCGAAGTCTGTATTCGCGGAAGACACGCGTATATTCTTCACGCGAAACACGGAAGGATCACGTGCTTGTTTTGCGAATACGTAATCATAAAATGTGTTAATAAAAGAAAATCTAGTTGAAAAACGAGCCGCTTTGAAATGAAAAACGACGTGTCATTTGGTCTAGATCTACCATTTTTTCAACGTTCTCGTCGATTTTTATTTATAAACTCCAAGGCAAATCGGAATTTAAACCTGACTAATTCTTCTCCACAAAAAAAAAAGAAAAAATAGAAGAAGAAAAGAACGAAAAAATATATACAACAAGAGCTATTCTAGTTTCAGTATTTCGATTAATATTTCCTAAAATTCCGCTTTTATCCGCGTAATCGCGATTTCCTAGCATCGTTCAGAGAATTATGAACATTTTCCGCGTAGTCTCGAATTTCTCGAAAATTCCCAATCCGAATGGATCGGAACGACTGGATTAAAACGTGCCAGGCGAGGAATCTAATAAAAAGGCGATAGGTCGTAATTGGTAAAATAGCAGCTTCGCCGTCGATGAAAACCGATTACAAGCAACGTGAAATCGATTCGCTCTAATGGAAGGATAATAGAAGCATACCACGTGAAGTAATGGAATCTTCTCCAAGATGGAGTTTCTCCAGATGTTAATTTTCATCGTGGTTGCGACGAGGGTCGTTTCCGTCGGGTTTTAAATCGGGAGGCATTATTAATACAAAGTTGCGAATTAGCGAAGGAACAAGGCCCGCGATGTATCGTTATAGGAACGATGAACGTATCCTGTTACAGCTTTCACATTAAAATGGAACGAGTCATCGTAAATTCGTTCGAGGATCGTAAATGTCGCGTTTCCGCGAGTTATAATGTCACGGGGTATACTGGAATTTGCACATCTAAATTATCGACATACAAATCTTTAAACAAAACAAAATCTATCAACGCAATTGAAGATTTCCACAGCCCCTTTGCCTCGTAAAAATTTATTATTTCCGATAAATTATTTTTGACTTACAAACATCTCTTATACAACTCTATAACACGAAATTGTGATAGAAAATGACACGTAACACGAATTTTTAGCGCGAGTAATTCGATATTTTTCTATTGTAAGATTTGGATATTTCACATTTATTTTTATTTTCCACGGTATCGACTATTTGCTACTTAAAACTTCCTTCGTTACACAGGAGTCATAATGCGAAACTTTCTTCGTGGAAAGATCAATGATATTTCTTTGATTTCATCTCGATATCAAAGAAATAAAATAATTCTCGGATTATCGTGGAATATCGGCGAATAATAATTTTGTTCGGTCACTTTATTATCAGATGATTAAATATAATAAAAGTTTGGCTACTGATAAAATGGAAGAATAATTTTCACATGAGTCAGCGTGAATAAAATTAGACGTTACGATGTTCGAGTTTAATGTCGTGTAAAGAGGATGTTTGATATAAAGGTGCGGCTGTTTGAACGAATAAAACGACGAAGTTGCACGAGATGGAACGATAACGAGCAAGCACGTCTTCATTCATGATACTTAGACACTAGTTTAAACATGAATACGGGCTACGTTACTATCGTTCTTGCGCCGCTTGCATCTTTCATGCCGTGCTTTCATTCTCCGTCGTTCGCGTTCCCCAACATGGCACTTAAGGATATTACGCTCACCGTGATCGCGTTATAACAATCTTATGAATCTTTAACAAGTATGTTTCCGTTCAGATTTCTCGTTTCGATGGAGCTTGCACGTTGTTTCGATCCTGATGTCGGATTGAACGACGCCGCGAAATACATCAGTGAACACAACGAGGATCTTCCTCGGGTTCTATCCAGAATTTTCGTTTCTCCTTTCATTCGTACCTATTTTCATCGTCGATCAATTATTACGAGGAAATAATTTCGCTCAATAGCCAATTAATTTAAGTTCATATGTTAATTTATTCGCAAGCCAAACCTCATCCCAAGAACCGATCATGCTTATCGTGGTTTATTATCAGAATTTACGTCCATTTAATAAACTAACGAATTTAATTACCGAACGTTCGCCGATGCGAAACCAATATTTTACAAAACAATTTTCCGAAAATTGGAATCCTCATTGTTTGGTAAGTCGAGGACCGTTTCAGCTGAACGATGATCGATGTTGATCGCCGATACAATTAACGAGATTCGCCGATCCTCTGTGCGTCCCATTAATTATGACATCGACGAAGTATGGTCAGTTCACTTTGCAGATAGCGAACGTTGTCAGAAATGTCGGTATCAGAGGGAATATTCGAACGTGATTCCTCATTAACAGGAGGCCCTCTGATGTATGATGATACGCGCGTAATTGCATCATACTACGAGGCAGACGCGAATTTCGTCGGCGGGAAAATAGGTAAAAATGTTCCAAAACTGAGCTCCTTGCGCTATTCTGTGCGTAAAACCTTTTTCCCAGACGAGCAGAGTACGACCCTATTTTTCTTCGCTTTAGCGACTTCTTTAATTAAAATATCTCGCGGAAGGGTGAATTTTTAAATATCCTTGACGAGAAAATTGGGTAAAATTTGTTGAATGTTCCATATACGAAAATTTCCGCTGGAATAATTTCTAAAATATGTTTCGGCTTTGTATCCGTAATTTTTATAATTCAATACCACTAGGAATTGAAAATTTTGAAATATTCCCAGCAGGAAGATAGAAAGAAATTTTTCAGTAACGCTTTTCATATCGTTCCGTTGTTTCCTATCTAAGAATTTTCTCTGAAATTATTTCCAGAGCAAGAACCGATTTTTCTTTACACCCGCGACCTTTTTAACTCGATATCTCACGAATGAGAGAATTTCGAAAGCTTCTATCCTGTTAGCGCGAACAATTCAGAGGGAAAGCTCGCAGGTAATGAAATATCGCGTCTACTTTCGCGTTATCGCCGTGGATATTTACAAGGAACGACTTTTACCACGTTCAGGAAACGTTTCTTCTCCTCGACGTGTATTTCGTACGATTTAATCGAGTTCGAGATGGCTTTATTACCGCGATAGGGACGTAAAACGATTTTATTCCGATCGCCATAAAGCGAGCAAAGAAATAGACTCGTCGATAAAACACACCATTGATAGAATTTTAGCGGCGTGTTCATAAGCTATCCTTATATTCGCACGTGGCCTCGTCGTCCACGGCCATTATGCCCTTTCTCACGACGATGCTTCGTATTTTAGCTTTAATTGGTCTCGGTCCATGGTTGCCAAGATACGACCCTTAAAGTCTTCTCCTTCGATAAGCAATCGGAGGAGTTAGCTCTCATTTTGCCTAGATATCGCGAATTTTTACCTCGAAATTTCTGATCGTCGGAAGATACACGTATCCCGAGGCAAGAGATATCCTGATCTACTAATTATCAGACATCGAATCATCGAGACCTCGAGTTAATTGGATGAAAAAGTGCTTGGTAAGCGACGCGTAATCTTTCGATTATTTTCCGAAGAATTAACGACCCAGAATTGGATCGATGCTGGATCAGATGGTTCGCGTGGTAGACATTGCAATTAGAAACATGTCCAATGGTTTGATCTCAAGGCAGCATATGACAGTTTTACATAACAGTGTTGGTGAATTGATCGCGATGACTTGATCTATAAATTATTCATTCGTTGCGCGACAACACTATTTATAAAGGATAGAGATACACGGTGGATCGCTGAGTTTTCCTGCATTATGAAATTGATAGAGA
This sequence comes from Euglossa dilemma, assembly GCA_002201625.1. Taxonomy (NCBI): domain Eukaryota; kingdom Metazoa; phylum Arthropoda; class Insecta; order Hymenoptera; family Apidae; genus Euglossa; species Euglossa dilemma. Next base: position 6,226,059 of record NIJG01000123.1, read on the forward strand.
CTGCGTCGTATGACTTCATCTTAACGCGTAGAAATTAGTAATAGGTTTAGCAGAAACGAGAGCAGGATGAAATTAAGCTACGCAACCATGCATGACCTGTATGTTATTACCAAGATAACAGAAAATTAGAAAATGAACCGATTATTGAACTGCGATGAAATCAATTGAATTTAAGACGATTATTAATCTCTAGGAATATTTCAGCCGTCGATTTGCAACGTCTTGTTAATTCCGCGAAGCAAACTTATTTTAAATGTAAAGCTACGGTGTAATTAAGTAGCAAGCGTTGATTAAGCGCTTTGATATTGAAATTAGGAGAAACTGGAAGAAAATAAAAAGAAGCGGAATTAATTACATCGTAGACGAGGATGGCATGATTACTCTTCGACACCACGCATCTTTATTCCGAGAAAAGGAAGCGGAAATTTTTCAACAGCTGTTCCAGTAGTTTGATTACTCATGTTTCGGACTCGCGTTGACGTCAGGAGCACTGCGCCGTCCAAAACAGTTTGTCCATCTATTAATAAAGTGCATCGTATCGAACTTTGCATACCAAAGTAAGCTCTCGGCCTTTATTTTTGAGACTGTCGAAAGTTATAAGCTCGCTAATGACTCCGCGAGCATTATCGCGCAACTTTACAAGTATATTAATGGTCGTGCCACGAAATACACGAGAGAGGTATTTTCTCTAAATTATTCATTCCTTTAACAAACATAAAAACAGTCAGGTTTTCGCGAGAGACTTCAGTTCCGGAAATAAGAAATTTAATATTCGCTCGATCATTCTTAGTACAAGAAATTAAGATGAAAAAAAATAAAAGGTAAAAATTCTCTTTCTTTTTAACGTAATTTGATTCTGCGACATATTCCTGTGAAATTTCTTACATTCTTCGTTATTTCGAGTCTTCTTTCGATTGTCGTTACTGTTCGTGTTTTATTTTATTTATTTAGAGACATTACGATGTGAAATTGTAACAGTTGTACATTGCAGAATAGTTGCATAGCGTTTATACGACACGTTTATACGACAGAACGTTCTCGTAAGTTTTACCATAAATAGATAGGTTTATTCGGGCTTAAAAATATTTTTCGATCCTGTTAAATATATTTTTCGATGCTTCACTATTTATATTCTATCTCGAATTGTCCACCGGTTCGTGGATTTTCACGCACGAGCACAGTTCGATTTCACTAACCGAGTCCCGTGAAATAATTTCTTGGACGAACGAGTTTCACGCATCTGCGACACCAATTTGTCCAGTAATTTCGTTTCTTTCTACTCATATATATATCGGTTTCCAGCGAGTACATGTCTTCAGGCAGACTTCTCACGTGTTTCACCGTTTTAATCAAAGCTGGTATAAAAAGTGCTTTTGCATAGGCGACTCAAACGATTTCACAATTTTCAGCACTTTATCCTGTTCCTTTCATCTTTATGCACTCGGTAAAAATTTGCATCGGAGGATGAAATTCATCGAATCGATTGAAGGAATTAGAGAGACGAAAGACGCGCCCTTTCTATTGTTGGCACACTAAACGAATTGGAACTTCCTAAAATGGGACAGAAAATTCAATAATTGGCTGAAGAAAAATTGCAACAACTCAGAGGATGTTCTTTCGTACTCTTAAGGTTTATTTGTTAATATTAAAAGTAGTAAATATAAGTATTTAATCGATCACGTTCTCCAGAGATCAGATCGTAGAATTATAAGACGAATTTCGGATGTTAAGGAAGAATTAATAGATAGTTAATAAGAAGTTAAGGAAGAATAAGAAAGAAATAGTCGAACAACTTTTTTTTTTAAATAAAAACTGTTTTTCCAACTGTGAGTTTGTTAGAATCGCGGTCGGCAGTTCGAATTGGAACACAAGGAGCCATATTTCCCGGGTGAAGTCTCGTAAAAGGAGACTCGGTCTTAAAGGGGGTGCAGAACTTGTACGTGTCTGTTCGTAAAGGGTCGTCTGTCCTCTGAATCTTCTCCGTTTCCTGCACGTTACCACGGGAAATCTGACGAGTACAATCCTTGAACTCTGTTCTAATAACCGACTCTCCTTGATTTACCATACGATCCCTGCAAAGTGTTACTACGTCAAAGAATTTGGATCCGATTCAAGACAGTCGACTGTCTTCCCTGTTGTTCGTACGATCATTTGTATTACTTCAGACAAGGAAGAATAATAAATCATGAACGTTGCCGATAATGTAATATTCGAAATGAACGAAGAAATACTGAAAAGTTCTGTCTAAATTTTAGTATTCAGTCGTTAATCTATTTAATGACTCTAACCACTCCAAATCTTTGACAACTGTATAATCTCGAGTACTCGGCATAAACACCCTCTTTCTCGTTTCTAGTACTCTAGTTCAAGCACACTTTATTCGCACATCTGTCTTTCTGTTTGGAACACACTCGACTGAAGCCACATCGATTCAACATTCTCACGGTACCTATTCGAAGACTCGAGAAATTGCAGTTTCGAGTAGCAAAGGCAATACGCGCGGATTATTCCCGTAATAATTCCACGATAATTTTCTGCCTCGTTCCACCGGCTTATTATACAAATAAGAGTAAAATTTTACACTTTACGTTTCATTACCGCTACTTTTGCACGCGAAGTACAGTATTTCCGGTCAGCCAGTCCCTCGAGTCTCACATGTCGCGTGGAATACGAAATCAGGGCTTATTTCCCGCGAAATATTTCACGGAGTTTCGCTTTCGGCTGTGCTCGCTTAATTCGTCTCGCATAATCGTAATTTCTCCGCTGCTTCTTTCAGCAACGGTCCGATAGCTTGAAAATGCAGATTATTTCACGCATGAGTTGAGAGCAAGCGAATCGCGAAGATGCGAACATCGCGAATTCCTTCGTTCATTTCTAATTCCGATTTGATACGTGGTAGATTCGAGGTTTATCGAAGTATGAAGGCAGCCTCGACACCGATTCAATGTTATTTAATTACCTGTCGTTCATATCGTAATTTCCAACGCGATCTCGAATAATGCAAATGGACGTCGAGGCCGACGTGTATGAGAATCTGTTGACACACCATATGGTCGCGCTTTGTGAAGCTATATGGGACATTGATAAGCTGAATCGACGAGTTAGCCTTTGATACGTGTCTGTGTTTGACGCGGAAGTTTCTTCCCTTTTTTTCATCCACGCAACCGTGCTTTTGTTGCCGATTAATCCACGTTGATCGCGCGTCAATTTCTGCCAATCTCTTTCACGTTCTCGATAACTCACTGCGCGATGTCATTTTCTATATCGCGTCATCAAATTCCTTTGTCAGAGTCTTATAAAACGGAACGATTTTTCCTAATCTTCTCTACAGATCAGGAATAGAATCGCAACGTGAGAATCGAGAGGGTTACAAATTAACGTGAAATTAGAATTAACGTTGGTAGCCACAGTTTTATTTGTAGTTTATTTACAGGATCACTAAAGATTAACAGTAGCGAATACACGTTTATTGTAAGAAACTTACCCAGAGTTCGATACGACGAGATCTCGAGGGACTCCGACAATTTTCTCTTGACCTACGACACTCCAAGGACTCTTAACACGCTCTACTGCCGACCACTTGCAACGCACTTTCTCCACCGGTGAAAATTGCCCCTTTGACTCTTATCCGTGCTATATTCTTAACGGCAGAGTAAACACGTCTCTTACCTAGGTCGGAAAACACCGTCGACCCAACACTGGGCCTTTCGTGTCACAGAGGATTTCCCTACGGGTCGAGTTTCTTTCCCTCGTACGCGTATTTTCCTCTTACACCCTTCACTGAAAATTACGAGAAAGAAATACACTTTCTCTCACGTTTCCTCCATTCTCTGTCCTTTCAATAACGAGTATTCGTTCTTCGAGTAACAATTGTTTCCCTGAAATCTCTTAGACAAGCGATATTCCATAGAAACAACCGAGTTTAATCCGAGGGGTGTTTTAAATTATCTCGGAAAGTGGATGAGCGAGAGTGCGGGCAAAGAGATTCCGCATTCCTCTCCACTCGGAGAAAAAGTTGCCAGAAGGGAAATAGATCCTGTCAACGGAGTGATGAGTTTTAAATTTCTCTCGGCTACACTCGCCGACGAGCTTCCGCCATTTTCTCGGGCCCGGTATACGCGTGTCAAGTGAAACGGCGCTTTTCAACGCACGTGTTTCCTTCTTGGCCATAAACATTCTCGTTTCTCGCGTCGCGCGAAAGGGATATTTTATCGAATGAAGGCCTGTGACTTGGCAATTTTCGAAATTTGTCCTGGTCATTTATCATCCGAACGACGATCTTCGCGGCGAATATATGACGAGGGGATTTAACTTTTTGCGAGAACCTTTCGCACCGACAGGACGTTATGGACGACCTGTTCCGAGTCGTAATAAATGGTACTCGAGGTAAAGAGGAAGATTGGTCTGTTAGGATTCGAAGGTTAAAAGTAATCACGTTTAAGAGCTGTTAAGTCAATTTGCTCCTTGTATGGGTAGATGTAATTAGAATTTCATTTGTTCTTTTATTTACTGTACTGGATGAGAATGAAACGTTCTTTCTTTCCTCGTCGAGGAGCTTCTCGTTCTAATAGACCAGTTTCAATCGTAACGAATGAACATTCAAATGAAACGAGGAAGAGTGTATTTATTGCTTCTGTACTTAATGAATATTTTAAAATGCACCTCTTTCGAGAGGTAATTTAACATCGTTTGAGATATTTTTCAACAGCGCCATTTCAATGGCAAAAGATGTCCGAGGATATTTTTGCTCGAATAAATTCTGCGTTCATAGGTCTATCCGTATTGCAAATTAAAATCGTTAAATTTCATCGAGATATTTTAGATCTGTTTTGCATATTCGTTTATTCTCGACGTTTGTATAGATATTCCCCTCGAGGCAGTTCCACGGTATTTCAGATCAGGATTATTCGATGCGGAGTATCGGCGTAAATCTTTGAAAGGAAGAATTCGATAAATATGCATTGTCACAGTCGGATCTTTTATGAATCGTAGGCAGTCGGCGAGGAGTGTTCGAATTTCTCCCAAAGGTGTATTCAGCGAAAGAAAAATCGAAGTTCGTGCTTTCCATGGGACATCTGAAAGCCAGCTCTAATTAACTAGAGTATCCTGGGAGTCGCTTCTGAGTAACCGAGAAACCTGTCCAGTGTCTCGGTAAAGAAATTTTCAATTTCTGTTTTGACTTCGTTGATTGAGAACTTTTAATAAGATCCTATGACTTTTAATTTGCGCGAACTTTTAATTTGGCCGTGCAACGGTGGTAAATTAAATTTCCATCTAGAGAAAGAAAAGGAGCCTTTGGTTACGATCGTGAGAGCAAAGTTCTGACGACTGGAAGCTTGTAATTGTTCGGTCTTGATCGGAACGTTCGAGTCCACGGTGGAATAAAGACAATTAAATCCACAGCGAACGGAGAAACGAATATCGTTATGTCAACAACATAATTAAACATCGCGTAATTACTCTTATATCGATTTCTGGTATAGTCGATAGGAGATCTAAAGCAGGGTGAGCAAGAGTAGGTCATTCGTCGCAACCGGGGCATTTATTAGATTGAAATGATCGATGGTTGACACTATCGAAGATTCAAAATTACTTCAGAACATTATCATCATTCTTGCAAACTAAAAGATATAAAAATTTTATATAAAAAAAAATTACCACTTTGGCTATTCATAAAAGACTCACTGTCAAAAGCCACAAACCGAAGTAAATACTCGTAATTTTCGTTCAAGAACACATGTCAAAATTAAAAATAAAAAAAAGTTAAAAACATCTCATATCTGAATTAATCAATTACCCTTAATACCTATAAATAGTCCCAGCATCTCTCGTAAATTGTACATTTAATTCTCCATAGAAATTCATAATTCATAATTACTAAATTTCGATAAAGCTCCAAGATTAAATTCGTTATTATCCAAACAGACAACTCGACGTTCGAAATATTAATCACTCTCGCGCATACCGATTCTCAATCAAGGGAGATCAGTCGAAATTACGAGGCTCGCTAATTAACCAATTGGTAATTTGGATATCGTTATCACGCACGCGTGATGATACCCGGACGATAGTATATCGCTATTCGTCGCGTTGCGCGTCAGAAGTGTCGGACGAATTTGCAACTTGTTATCAGCGACCTCCAGCAAACATATTAAAGAGGCAATTTACGACGAGCGAGGGATCAGTTGGAAGGAATGAAAGCAATCGGGAGAATCCACGGGGCATAAGGAAAACCGAATGCTGTCGGAATATGGAGGTCGGATACTTGAGATGCCTTTGGATAAAGGGTGGAAGGACGAAGCTTACCTTGCTCGGCGTAATGGAATTTCATTGCGAGTTATTGATGACGCCCGAGGTGGACGAGCGTGAAGAATCGAAAGACATCGGACCGGGATAAAAACATAATTGTAATTGAATTTGAAGTGGCTTCGATGGCTATTATTCTTCGTTCATCGACCAAGTAGACCGAGGAAATCCTGTAGAACTTTTTCGAGCGAAACCGAGGACTTGGACGAGGATGTCCAATAGAAGGAAAAATAGAGACGTATCAGGCTGTGGTTCCATCACATGGTATCATCTAACCATCACGGTCAGAGTGCTTTCTTGCGATCACTCGCATTGACCTAATTGGTTACTGTTACTTCAGTCCAGACCTTAGAAAGCTTTACACTTAGTCGATTGGCCGTTATCTGAAATATCTACTTTTCACTGCTATTCTTCTACTTTTATACAGTTCANCGATTGGCCGTTATCTGAAATATCTACTTTTCACTGCTATTCTTCTACTTTTATACAGTTCATTCTAAAAGCTTCATCCTTCCTGCATACGGTCTCTCATCGATGTTAGTGAGTTTTTACACGCACTTGAATCGTCGATCTTTAACTCTAAGTTTACAGGAGTTTTTTGTATATCTATTTCTACGGACACCCGTCAAATTTAGGATAAAGAAAATCACATATTTTCTTTAAAAAACAAACCATGGGTTTAATTCGAAAACAATCGTAATATTAGAAGACTTAATATAAGTTAATTCAATCTGTTAATATCGTATAATTGGAGCAACTCATCCGTCAAATTGACGGGTCCCGTAAATCTAGCGTTAAAGTCCCTGCTTCAAAACCGTGAATTCCAATTTCTCGCGAGGTTCAATTAAATTCGGGAAATAGTGGTGCAACATTTTTCCACTTTCGCGACAATTTTACTGAGTATAGGATTGAATTATTGAAGTTAATTGAATATCTAAGGACGTAGTTGCTCGTTATTTGATGTCGTATTACGCTGTTGCTTTCCAACTCGCGTCGGAGAAAAAGAACCAGAAGATTCCTGGTCTCTTCGCGGTAATCTATCACAGACCTGTGAAGTGACGTTCTAATTTCGTTCCTTCGACATATATACAGAGAACTGCGGATGCCGATAGATTCTCCTTCGTTTGTTTTTTCAGTATCTGTTCATCTTCGAGGTGACGTCGAGGTTCGCTGATGACCGCTACGAACAGCGGTTTTCCATGGTTTTTAATATTTCAGAATCTCTTGTTTGTAACTCGAACGTTCTCTCACACGTGTACACGCTTTATCTCGAGTCCAGTTTCGATACCTGAATTAATTTTTCTCTTCACCTTTGATCTTTTTGGTCCTTCTGATTCAAGGTTTAGCGTTGTTTGCAGTTGCAATAGCGTTCTCGTTAATTTTCATTAATCTGATAATTGGAAATGGCAAGTTGACTCGTCATTCTGACCGTCGATCTAACGATCACTGATTTTATTAGCGTTGTTTAACGCGTCACGCGATTTGCCAATGTCGTTATAGCGATCGGTGTCCGGTAATGTTTAGATTTATATATGATAATTCATATAAAATTGTCACTATTGTTACAATACTGCAAATTAATTAATTTACAATAGCAATGATGAATTTGAAGAGCAAATTTTTTACTTAAAAACTCGCATGAAAAATAAAAAGGTACAAGTTCTGAAGAAACTTCTATTTCCATTTGCGCAATACGCCTATTTTCATACATGCGGAGTGTTTTTATATTTCAAGAACAAACTCTATGGCTTGTGCTCGCGAGAGGTGCGTTTTTAATTAAAATGCAGGAAATTACTGCGACAAAGAGGGTGAAATTAAAGATTCCATAGAAATGAAAATACGAGACGAAGTTCTTTAACGAAACGTTATGAACTCTTCTATCGAATTATAGTATAATAAAGCTATTAAAATCTAAATTTGTCTGATTGCTATATTGTATCGAATCTTCTTTCAATTAAATCTGCATTAAACTACACTACTCTTTCAACTGATGAGTTAGTTCGATTCACCTGCGGAACGAGCCTGAACGCATCACTATGAAAAGGTTCAGTCGTTGGCAAAGAGGAATCTCGCTCTTACCCGCCAAAGATGGAATCTCGCTTTCGTAACAGAGAACTTCCATTCGCGTACAGAAAATGGCGTACTCGCTTTGGCTTTTTTCGTCCTCAGATCCTCTGAACGTGCATCCTTTCGCAGAGGTTGTCACACAGATCGCAGTCGCAGACGATATTCTATTAAAGAGCAAGCTTATGCTGTGCGATCACGTGCCGTTACCATTAATATTAATAAACCACAGACTCTAGATACCTTCTTTACGGAATAGATACGTCTTTGGACGAAATATGCAGGACAGAAAACACGGTCCTTCTCATCTTGCATTCTATAAGCTACTGAGAACCTTCGTGATAAAGCATTCAGGAATAATAGTTAGTTACACTCGTAAATACACGATCAGAAATTCAAAGTTACGAAACTACGAATTAGAAGTCGAAATATGAGTTCGAGAATGGAGAATCGGAGGGTCTGAGCCAGTGAAATTAGAGTTGGGAGTTTAGAATTTAGACTGCCTGATTCAGGGAATTTAGGTCGTCCAGAGTCGAGTATAGGAACCATTAAAAACTTCGAAATTTATTTAAATTAACAGTCAAGGATCTAAGTACGGTTTGGAATAAGAAATTTATAGATCTGGTTGAGAGTCTTTATCATAGGTCTGCTATTCAATGCGAACAAACGTAACAGTATGAAGAATTAGTAAACGTTACTTACACCGAACATTTCTCATTTTTAACGCTTCATTAGCTAAGAGTCGTATTATTTCGAATAATCGATATGGCATTCCATTTATTGGAAGCAGGCTTGCGACACCTGTCACGAACGCGCATAGGGAAATCAATGGATTACTTAATTGGTCGACGGGTGAAGCGGTAATTAAAATTTACGAAGCGTTACGAAGCAAGGTATAATTTTATCACATAATCAAATTTCGTGCAATATTACCGTTACGAAGTTTCACTTGCCCGCAGGAATTTCCGGGCTTCATTTCATCCCTCTCTAAACGCAGTCGTTTCTTTCCCTTTAGTATCTCTTTAATATCTGCCGGCCTTTGTAATCCCTTTCGTAATTCAGCTTAATAAATTACCTCGCTATTGTGCGCGTATTATCTGAAATGTAACTTTGCCACGGTACAATATCTATTTAAAACTCGATCCATGTCAAAGCACATAGGTAAAATACACACATTGTTTTTCAAGAAATTCCTCGATGGATAATTCCTTATTTTTCCCTTGTTTAAATGTAATCTTTTGTTTTCTATAAACTTATTCTCCTTCAGTTCTCGTTTCTATTTATTTGTTTATTTACTTAATCTGTTAGAACCCCGTCACCGTCGTTTTATATTATTCTGTTGCTCTATATGAATATGAAAGTCGAGTTTTATTAATTCTCGATAATTCCACGCGAAAGTCACTCTCGACATCTGCTGGTCGCCATGCCGACGAAATGAATAAAAACATAAATCCCGGAGAAAAGGGAACTGAAGTAAAAGCATAAGTCGAACAAAAATGCAAATTGGAATAGCAACGAAGAAACAACAAGGAAGGAAACTCAACTAGAATTACAAATCTAGCGAAAGTGGAACTAAAGTAGGAACATGAATCTAAGAGAAATAGGAATTAAAGTAGGATGATAAATTGAAGAAAAACAGGAACTAAAATAGGAGCAAGAGTTTAACGAAAACCAGGAAAATAGCGTGGATTCTAGAAAAACTGAAAGAAAGTTTCAGAAACAGAAGTTTATCGCACAGCTGGATCGTGATTTATGAAAATTTGCCTTTAAGTCGTGCAAGACGCGGACACGCGGGACTTTGGAGACCGGAAACGGCATGGAGCCGGTTTCAAAGGGAGCCAGCATCAATCTCGCTTGGGTCAGAGTGCATCGAGGTGAAACCGAGTGTTTGGACAAGCAGGGAAATCGCAACAGGTTATACGTGGCATCTGTTGCTTCGCAATTCGATTACCGGCGCTTCTGAAAAATTGGAACGCGCGCTGTTATTGATAGATGGAAATTTCACAGCGGGAACAGCTAGTCGCGATGATTCTTAAAATTCTATCTTTAGAAAAAAAGGAATATTTAATATAAGAACAAAATATTGTACAGGACAAGTGTGGTATATATTTCGATTTAATCTATAATAGTTCGATAAACAGAATATTTAATCATTTTTCCGGACGAATATCGAAATCTTCCAATTTTTATCACGTATGCTTCATACTGTGATAATGTATAAATTATTTGTCATCGGTAGATTACAGGTAAAGACGTCGAAGATTTCTATTTTTAGGTAGATAAATATCTCTGAATATTACTGTTAAAGATACCGTACGTTTCATCGGTGAGATATAGAATACATTTTCGTAAGATATTTCATCATCGAACGAAGCAAGTGAACATACTCGAGGTGTCAAGTACTCGAAATTAAGTGTTAACCGAATGTTTGAAGTAATAATAGTGAACGGAGAAACTAGGCCTTCTCGTGTTTCACAAGTTATTTGGTCAAGAAATTATCCAGCGCAAAATTCGTTCATCTTAACGATCGAAAGAAAAATATAGATCTCACGTGTCCTGAATGTTTATACGTATATGTATATGTGTGTTACATCGCGTAACTTCTAAATAGGAAATATAAATAGAAAATATAAATAAAAAATCGGAAACAAATTATTAAACTCTTCTGACAAGCATTACGAACGGAAAGATTAATTGCTCGTCTTTCTCTTGTCTGTGAAATAATTTTAAAGACATTGTAGAAGTTGCGAGAACAATCGCAGGCCACGGTATCAGGGATTTACACGTCTTACGGGGTAATTGACGTACTTAACCTGCACCAACAATGGCAGCTTGCTGTAGCTTAAGTCTGTTTTCTCGGGGATAAAACGCGACTGAGAGTTTATGAAAGATAAACAAAATATTATCCAACGCGATATATAACATCCATCCGACAGTCAATTTATCTTTGTATCTCATACTTTGGCTAGTTTCACTCTCGCATAATCAGAAACAAATTATATTCAACCTATACTCGAATATCGTATTTCACTATTTGTATCTTTAATATTTCCCTAATAATTAAGAGTAATTTATTTAAAATTTTCTTTAATACACGTCGAATTTGCACAGTTTTCAATTTCATATCGAACGAGATAGAAACGTAAAGTTTAACCGAAATTAAACTAAAATTTTCTCCGGGGCATAATTTTTCCTAATTAAACCACAGCACACGCGGTTAATATGGAAATTCAAGGAAAATTCTTGAAAAATAAGCTTTTCAAGATTCTCCTTGAATATTGAACAGTTCCAGTAATTCGTGCACTCGTGCAAAACGTTTTGCACGAGTGTTTATCTGGCGATCTTAAATTGAAGCGTGAACCGACGCGATTAGGGCATCGCGACGCACGATCGCGATTCGATCGACGCCGAGGAAAACAGAATGCAGTCAACAGAGTGGTTCGTCTGCTTTTGTAATGGGTACGGTGGGAAATCGGATGAAATCGGACTGCTGATACGGTGGCTTTTGAAGTATGCACATGCACACGTGGCGTATGCAAATGACGTTTGCGTGACACATCAATACCGGTATCGATAACGCAGTTCTGTTGCTTGTGATGGAATTGATCACGACGATCGCACGGGAAACTCTCAACCAGGTTTTTGTTAATCACGCTCCGGGTAATTTCATTTTCTATCGGTACCGAGGCCGAGGATCGCATTATGCCACGAGCACCTTGCACTTTTCTAAATTGGACGCAATCCTTGCCACTTGTGTTCCTAGAATTAATTATTTCCCACCACGCGCTTCTCGAGCGTTTTTAAATTCCTCCAGTAATTTATTCTATTTTTATTTTTATTATTTCTTACTTTTTTTCTATAGGAGAATTCCAGCCTTCTGTGGTACTCTTTTATTTTCCTGTTTTCTTTATAATAATAGTATAAATAGTAATTTTTATAACACGATATTATTGTTATTCTTTTTCTTGTTATTTCTTCTGTTTATTTCTATGAGAGTAAGTGCTTACTGTGACGCCCATTTTTTATTCTTGCGTTTCCCTCGCTTCATTTCCTGCACGATGAGTCTCTGCTGAGTGAAAGGACAGATAAAATCGGATTGAAAGTATCGAGAGAAACAAGTATTTATGGGAAATAAATTTACTAGACTGGAATGAACATGAAGATATGTTTATTGTTTATAACTCGCTGTATCAGATGATGTCTCGCCGAGCAGAAACGGGGCTAAACTTATAACTAGCTTAATCTATCTTAATATATTATGTATCTCGATAATATATCTCGGTGCAATAGCCGATACTTCGTCGAGATCTAGAAAGAACTTTCCGAGTTTCGAGTATCTTAATATTTGGTATGCGGTACAATTTCCAAGTTCTTTGAAGAACCGCATCAAACTAAAAATTATGCCAATTACTAGAGCTTACCATGGTTTCCTAACTTTCTTGGCTCGTGGCTTCTTTTTGGTCATTTGTTATCCTCCATAGCCTCTTTCCCTTATTTTCTTCGTACCTTTCAAACGTTACAATTTCTAAAAAAATACACACAAACACTATAGAAGTGTACCATAGGGTACTGTTTTGTTTTTGGCTCTTAACTTATCTACTTTTACAATTTTTTCAAATTTCGATTAAAAAATTCAGTGTCGTACGATCTACTAAGATACAAGATATCGAGTATTTTCGATGTTAACGATCAAGTTAGCCACGATGCAGTCGATATAGTAGATAAGAATTAAATAAAATTCCAAGTTTCGCTTCGAGCCAGTAGCTTAATCGCGGCAGTGGGTTTCTAGGTGTCAGAAATTTTCCGATTATTCGCCGTGGGATCCGAGATTCCACTTATCCGATGATTTACAATCCAATCGTACGGTCAATTTGTACGCGTCGACGATTTCAGTCCATAGAGCTTGCCACGGGACGTCCGCGTTTATCCGACGCGGTTGTTGGCTGAAACGTAGAAACGTTTACGTCGTACTTCCGGAGAACGGTCGTAGAATGATCGTCACGTTTGATCGTTTTGATCGTCACGTTACATTCGTCGCGAATAAAAGTTTGCGGATAATTCCTCAAGTGCGCGCGACGTATCGAGTGTTTGAATGAAAAATACTCGAACAAGTTACAGTTAAAGTTACATTAAGAAATCGTGAAACGAAAACTCATCTCTTAACGTTGACTTTACGTTCAACCAACTTTAAGTATCGAAGTTAATATCAGTGACTCTATCGAATGTTTCGTATACAAATTTAGAAGAATAGGTGAAATTGTTTGAAGCTCAAGAAATTTTATAGCAAAACGATCGAAGATTCGTATATAAGATGATCGTTTCGTGTAATTTCTATAGTGATGGTTGAAACTCGAAAGACAGTTAATTAAAAATAATTGGAGGATTAAAAAGGAATCGATGTTCGAAGTTTGAAGCAAGTGCGTCGAATAGCGAATGTCTCGTTGCAGCTTATCGACATTTTCTTGCATGACATTCCCTCCACGGCCTTTTGCTAAAGCTACAACAAGTTTCAATGTCACTGCGCGAAATAGTGACAGGGTGACTAATTACCACATGCTGTTCGTGGACTGGAGTCTCGCTAACATATTGACGCGAATAGCTGGTATAATAACAGAATTGGAACGCATGTGGCGTGCAAGTGCAAAAATAAAACCCATAGTGTGTTCAAGGCGAGTACTCGGAGCTCTTTTATATAATTCGTGCACCACGGTCATTTTTCTCGCCACTTTCCTTATCCAAACACTTCGCCATACTTTCATCCAAGTTATTTCCGTGTTTTACGATCGCCGAACTTATGTTTACTTTCGTTTATCTTATTCTAAAAATCTAAAAATTGGCTAAAATTACTTTCGTATTAAATACGTAATATAAAATGGAATGAAATAAATTTCATTTCCAAGTGACGATTACGAACGAGGAGAATATCCAGTCGCATCCAACGATGCTTTTGTTTAACCATCGCTGAAGCGTTGAACCGCAAATTCGAGAGATTGAAGTGGCGCGAAAGATGGTTGGAAAGCGGAAAGCGAGGGTCGCTCGTTAAGGATCTTCCTGTTCCACTTCGAGAGACGCTCCTTTGTCCCTTAAATATACTTAGTTCCCCGTTTCGTGTGCCTTTTGTCTCGCCAAGCAGATAGAATCGAGAGGGAGTGGTCGTTGAATCCGAATCAAGGGACAAGCGACTTGGATTCGGCTCCGAGGGTAAATTACCCTTCGCGACGCGTCTGGCGATATCGGTTCGAGTGAAATTAGTCGTAATCGAAGTTAGACGAACGTGTCGTTGGGATTGCGGACTATTTAACGGCGAATGAATCGGTTCGATTAAACGGCGATAAATCAATTAAGCTTCGAAGACGAACAGCCTTCGTTCCACTGAAACGCGACTTCGTTGCTGCTTTTAAATCGCGTAGAATTTTCATACAGTTTGGACGAAGATTCGATAGTTGGAAGTAGTCGTTAGGAATTTAAATAAATACAGAAATGATAAGAAATACGTATCTTGAAAATATGTCCGATTCAGACCGAGTTAGTATTGTTTTCGTAACAACTTGAAAAAAGTCGCAGGTGTTAGCATAGAGAGGAACGTTTAAGATTCTAGAACTCGCTTTTCCCGACACGTCTCAAATTACTTTTCTTTCGCAACAATTTTCGGGTTACCCTGTCAAACACGAAGACGAAAGTTCGATGAGTATAGAAATCCAGTGAGTTCCAAGGCGATTTTCCGAAGGCGAGGAATTCGAAATATCCTGGGAACGAAATTTCATCGAGTTATTCGACCGTGTCGCGTGCTGACGAAATGTTTCCTGATCAGATCTATCTTTACTTTCTTCGACTTCTTTTCCGTCCGCGAACTTCAGCGGGAAAAGTGGCCACGATCGAGCGGGCGAAGTTTGCTATCGGACCGAAACACGAGGCGAGAATCCCTAAACTTCCTACTCAATTTTCGACCGCGCAAGTCTCACGAAACACTCCATCTTGCCAGGAAAATTAGGAGCTGCGCGTAGTCTGCAAGTCTTGGTAATAACCGCTTTAACTCGATGGCGGTATCTTTAACGGCGAAGCCATTATTATCGAGGAAACCAATATCTCAATTAAGATCGCGGTTCAATGATGTCTGGCGAGGAAAGAGGACGGGAAATTAGCGAATAAACGAAGACATAGCGAATTTCTATTCAACTTTTCGTTTACTTATTTGTATTTACACTGTTATTATTGAGTATCAAATAATAGCAATTAATTTGGTAATTCAATTATTTCTAGACTTTCCCACGTGGTTTATATTTCACCGAGATATCGTGTAATACATTTCAAACTAGTCATTTTATGAAAAAAAATATAGGAAACTAGCATACATTTGTTGTACGCTGATAGATGCGGTATATTTTGTATAAGATATTTTTAAATTAACAAATATCTCGTTACTTTGGATAATAGTTCTNATATTTTTAAATTAATAAATATCTTGTTACTTTGGATAATAGTTCTAATATCGGAAAAATTCGGCTAGCGTATCGTGGAAATCCCGAGAAAATTTCCACGCGATTATTAAATTTCGCTCGGAACAACGGTGGCCCGAAGTTTCCGCAGCCCGAAGAAAGAGATCAGGCTCTCGTCAGAAATTCTGAAACTCTCGTTTGGGGAACTGCGGCGAAAAGCGACGATAGATATCGATTTTCAATTAGAATCTGCCGCCTTGTCGACAGTTTCCTAACTTCTTTCCCTTTTCTTTCTCTTTCTAGTTTCGATTCTTCGCACGCGACCCTTACGTTCACGGGATGTTTAAGTGACCCGCCCGTCCCGGATTAAACGGTAATTTATTTCCGTCGATACTATCTCTTGCTTTTACTTTGCGCCCCGCCGTTACGCTAACAACTTCCTTTTCTACTTTTCCATTAAGCGAAACAAAAATCTGCCACCCTTCCCGTTGCTCGCATCGATTTTTCTTCCACCGACACCGACTAACGCCTATTTTCGCCGCTGTGCTTTCTAACAATTCAACTGCAAGCTAAATTTCAGTTTTAATTTAGCCACTCGTCACTTGTCACGTTTATTTTCATCTCGACTATCCGGGAGGCCAAAAAATTTTGGAAATATTTCCTTTCTAAAACGAGAAATGAAAGCGATATCGTATCGTAGAACGCGGTGAACAGAGAATTCCGATATTTTAAATAAAAATTCAAATATTTAGGGTTAAAAATGTTTTAGCTACTTGTCTACCGCGTTTATCTTTTTCACGATGAATGGTAATTAAGGGTAGAATTTTGGAAATATTGGAATTCTTAAACGACAAACAAACGTGATGTAAAACGAGTCAACGAGAATTTTGAAGTTTAGCTTGATGTTTACCCATGTTAAATATGATCGATCCACGTCGACAAATATTTTGCTTGTTCTTTGGTCTCTTTCGGTGTACACTGTCGTAAAACTTCATCACAGACTCGATATTTATCTCTACCTGGGGAAAGGAAGCAGGGAAATAGAGGTATAATCGCTGATCGGATATTAAATTGCTGATTAATATCTAAAAATTTCAAGAAGGACCAAAACATGCGTTTATTAATACGATATCACACTTCATTTTTAGTTATCGGTTAGTTATCAGTTAGTTTTAGTTATCAGTTTAGTTATCAAGACGAAATACTGTTCCATTATAGCAATAAAAGAATAAAATATCAGAGGTTTTAAAGTGTCGAGTATTTTTTCCAGTTCGTATTAAACAATCGTCGGATTAATTACGAAATATTTTATACTTGCACCTTGATTCTGATGGAAATGGCTATTTGCGTGGAAATAACTTGGGAATAATTAATCACCGGAATAATGAAATATTAACTAGCATAGTTGGTATCTACATAGGATGGCTCGTGATAAATCTATCACAGGAATGACAGACGGACGTGATTTCTCTTCGGAATCGGGCCGAGATGCGTTGCAAAACGTTAGTCATTGTTTCCTGTCCCGTCTTTCATACAGAAATAATAACTTGCCTTCCAATGAAGCTGCTACAACTTCAGTATCGACCCCGGCGATCTCTATTCATAAATCCTGGACATCTCCGTATCGAAGGCCCTTCATTTTAATTTTACCTTTGATATCGGCAGAATTTAATTGTCGCCATGTCGCGTCGAATGAGACTGGACCTTTTTAAAATATTCTAAACTAGCGATCGAAAGGTCTAATCGAGAAATGCCATTTTCTGATTGAACGAGAAGTATCAGATCGTCTCGCAAATTCGAATAAGTAAATAATTCATTTCATGCACCTTGCGATATATCTCGTTACCTTTGCTTGCATATAACACCAAACAAGCATTATTAGAATATTTGTTAATGGGGTTAAGAAGTGAACTTAACAAGCAATTCATAAGGAAAATGGAGCTGGATCAAAGAAGAACAGTATTGTTATATAATACGGAAATCTCTGTTTCGTATTTCGAGTCCTCGAGAAATTAATTAGTTCAGAAATTAATTCAGACGCATCGTGTTTCATCGAAAGGGTTAAAGATCAATGGTCAATAGGGATATTCGGAATTCTCAAATTGGAACGAAGCAACGTTTGAACCATCTGACCATTTAACGCGCTTCGTTAATCTCTAGCAGCGAACGCAATATACCTGCGCCATTTTGATTGAGAGCTTTCGAAGCCTTGGAAAAGCAACTTCCTCTTTGATCTATAGCGTGTAATAAATCTTTATCCCACGTTTCTTCATTGTTGTGGATATCCTATCCTTTTCGTAAACCTGTACAACAGCGTTCCGAAATACAATCGTATGAAACACCGTGTCTCGGTTTAATTTCTCAAATTCGCCGCTAATGAATACGCTAATTAAGCGAAATTAATTAGCGATCGAGTGCCGCGATTGCTGAACCGCCAAGTGCAGGTATCTCTACGATTGCATCTCAATTTCCACGAATCTTCAATCGCGCAATTTCGAGTTATCGAAACCGTCTAAAATCCTAATCGCATTTCCCGTTGTTCGACGAAATCCTTTTCCACTTCGCGAGGTGCCATACTCGATTGTTAGTCGCCGATTTCGTTGAAATTTCGCACAATTGTAGAGTAGTCGAAATTATCAAACTCTATTCCTCCTTTATCTACGGTCGTCCATATTGAGAGGATGAAAATCGACTCTAAAGCAATGGCGAAACATATCCGGTTGAATATTTCGCGAACTACCGAATTAAAACAACGGTGTCAATTTTCTAGACTTTTTCACTTTTCAATTTTCTTACTTTTTTTTCATTTTTCTTCGCTTTTCAACAAATTAAGTAATTTCCTTTTTCAATTAATTCCTTT
Source organism: Euglossa dilemma (assembly GCA_002201625.1). NCBI lineage: Eukaryota > Metazoa > Arthropoda > Insecta > Hymenoptera > Apidae > Euglossa > Euglossa dilemma. The sequence continues at coordinate 6,244,725 of NIJG01000123.1, forward strand.
AATCAAACATTCGCGTATTTTCTCCTATATTTCCACGCGAGATTTCATTTCATTTCATTTAATTGCAAAAATCAAAATGTCGATCGCAGCAGAGTTTAATGAAAATCAGCGATTGAACTTCGGCGTGGTCCCTAGTTAGACATTTTAATCAAATTTCGCCTAATCGTGAGATCGATGAGGCATCGAGTAATAACGTGTCACGAATCGTTTGATCACAGATGCCTGGGAACACGACAGTAGGCAGCACCCTCTTGGACGAGGAACTTCGTCGCATCCTGATGGAAAGGGAGCAGGAATGTTTGCAGTTGCAGGCCATGAATTTCACCCCGCCACCAGGTGAGTTCCTTCAAACTTTCTTCATGCATATCAACCTCTTAGCGAATCCTTGGCAACCTTCGGTCATTTTATTGCATCTAAACGACACGCGACCACCAGATTTTATCGGCGAGTTTAGGCGAGGAAATATCACGAGTAATAACCGAAGTGAAAACGTATAAATATCGTACCCGGCGCGTGCGAGGACACGAATTTCAAGCCGACGAAGTTTATTAAAATTTGTCGCGTGTGCTGATGCAATAACCCTGAGTCACACTCTCTGGGTACTTTCCTCCTATTTTTATCTTCGAGCTAGCCGAGCGTATTTCCGTGTTTGTTTGAAACGCTTGTAAATTCGCGAAACGAGGCAACGCGACGTGAAATTTCGATTTTGAAAAAGCAGGTCGCGTGATTTTCTCGGCTATACCGATCTTCTTGGGTAAAGAAGCATAATACGAGGAATTTACGCGAGATTTCTGGATATTCTTTCAAAGTCGGAAGAACCAGAACCGAACGAAATGAAGATGTAGCTATAAATAAAGCTATGATACAATTGAAGCAGAAATTCCAGTTACTTCTCACGAATATATTTATCAGATATTCGGTTATTGTACAAAAATTGCAGAGTTATTTATGTATTAATTGTTCATTTATCTTATGAGTTAAAATTATCGATAAACCTGGCATTCTCTTCGAGTCTCGAAAATGGTCGCGTTATCAATTGTACGTAAAATGATTCACACTCATACAACACTGGTGCACTCTTAGACATATACTTTAATACTGAGATACGTTCACTTCGTCTTCTTCGATTCGTGGGGTTGCTTTCCCTTCTTGGTGCACGTTTTGGTCCCGAAGAAATAGTTCTTCACCTTGCAGAGTATGAAAAGGACAACGCCGAGAGCGAGGAGCACACAGGCGAGTATGAACCCATAAACGTCCATGAGGTTCCGTTGCCACCAGGCGAGGTCGATGGCTGGCGACCGCAAGAAGAATCCATTTCTGGCCACGTATTCGATCCAGTAGATCCCGGTGTCTACAGCGCTCATCGGTCTGTCCTTGAATAGCTCCGATACCTTTTTCATGTTCGACCTGAAAATCCACGAATTCGAAACGTTGAAGTAAACCGACATAGAAAGATAATTGGGCAGTAACGAGAGATATTTATGCCAAAGGAAAAAGAATACGATAGAATTTTCACGACGTAATCTAATTGCAAGAATAGAATGAAAAAGAGGGTAAAACGAGTTGAAAATTGGTAGTATTACGTATTAACGAAATTATCTTCGAATTAACGAAGAGTAATTGTGAAAATGGGTAAGGAAACCGAGAATAAACGACACAGAAATGTATAGGGTTCGTAGTTAGGGCTAGATAGTTATGGAAAATGGAACAATATGGCGTTGGAGTACACAGCGGTAATAATAGAAACGCTTAGTCACGAGAAATGAAGAAGAAACGGGAGAAAATGGCGCTGGAATGTATAGTAATAGGAATAGATAGTCGTTACAAATGGCGGAGGCAGGAAACGAAATAGCAGAGGGATAATAATCGCAATAAAGACGGACAGTTATAAGAAGTAGAGTAAGAACAGAACAAAATGGCGCAGGAATACGTAATAATCGTAGAAGCCAGGGTAGTTACGGCAAGAGAAGGAAAGATAAGACAAAACGGTGTGGTTAAGCGTAGAAGACGAGAGACAATTACGCTAACGGCAGAGCGGTAACGACGTAAAATAAAGAAAAAAGCAAAAAATAGCGTATGCAAAGTAGAAGAGTAGGTATCGCGAAGAAGAATGTGGAAATGATAAGGCGGGAAAATTGGGAGGTAAAAGGGAAAGGCTAATAAAATTCGCGTTACTCGAGGCTGAACAATTAATCGAAAACGAGCAGGAAGCTGGAAGAGATAAGATAAATGCGCCTATGTAGATCCGAAGTTTGAACATCCGTGAATCTACGAATTTCGCGTCTCGCGATTTCGCAGAGTTCCTAACTTTGCGTACGTATATGAACATAAGCTGGTATGTGTGCGTATGCGTTGCTGAATTCGTGGAAATCCAGCGAAAAGTTTGATTAAAATAGGAGAATTTCCGTGACACCGATCTCGATCAAGTTAGAAGTTTCCTGAGAATTTTAATTAACAATTAAATCACGCGTACCTGTACGTTTCGTCGTGTAAGACCGTGTTGATTGCATTGTACAAATTCTCCTCGGTAACGTCATCAATGGACTCAAGGTTCACGGCAATCTTCATGTTAGCTGCTTTTCTGATATTCATGTACTGATCGCCGAACAGAGGTATTCCGATCATCGGTATTCCAAAATAGATCGCTTCCATCGAACCCATCAGGCCTCCGTGCGTGATGAACGCTTTCACGTTTTTGTGCTCTGAAATTGAAAGGAAAATTTGGTCTCTTCCCGTGTGAGTATTTCGAGTTGTAAATTAAGGAAATAGACGATAAACTCAGGCGTGTGTAACTTATAGATAATCGTAATCGATCACGATCTCAGAGAGACCGTGGAAGCAAGATAAAACGTATCGCGGACATCTTATCGAATATCTGATAGGAGAAATCGTTTAATTACGTACTGAAAACGGACACTTGAGAGTACCAGGGTTGTATCATGACGTTCTTCGGCAATCCGGGAATCAGATCGTTCGCATTGGCGATCTTCATTAGCACACGGACAGGTGCAATCCTCTCGAAAACTTTGTAGAAAGTTTCTATCAGTGGTTTAGGGAACGTCTCGATCTTCACCATCGATCCGAACGTGAAGAATATGCATCCGTGCGTGCTATCGTCTAGCCATTTCCTCACTTCCTGTTGGTCCAACGTGAATACTTTTATTTTTCTATTGCCGAATCGTAACCGAATAGGCACCGATTTCATTGGGAGAGGGAAAGAAGAGAAAAATCGAAAGGTAATTGACGCGGAATTGAAAAGTAAAAGTCGCAGAGCAAGGAATGGTAAAATTCGCGTGTGGCGAATTGATTACCAGTTGCGTGCCTCTGGAGCACAAGGTCTTTCCTCCAACTTTGCGTGTATTACGGTGATTACACGTTGCATAATAATCTTGGTCAATCATTTTAATAACGCCACAAGATTATTACGCTTTGGACCGGGTAGAATAACAGACAGAAGTCTGTCGTGTTTTAATTTTCCTACTTTCCGCTTCTAAATCAAGAACGCTCGAGAACACCTGAGCGAGTTTATTTCGCAATTCTACATTGATTCCCCGAGAATTTGCAAATTTTGGAATTTTAGACATTTTAGCAAATATTAGAAAATCGTTATACGTCCCAGGTAAATTCTAGATTTCGCCCGATTATTCTTCTTTTTGCATCATAATCTTGGTCAATCATTTTAATAGCGCCACAAGATTATTACGCTTTGGACCGGGTAGAATAACAGACGGAAGTCTGTCGTTGTGTTTTAATTTTCCTGCTTTCCGCTTCTAAATCAAGAACGCTCGAGAACATCTGGACGAGTTTGTTTCGCAATTCTACATTGATTCTTCGAGAATTTACAAATTTTCGAATTTTAGAAAATCGATATACGTCCCAGGTGAATTCTAGATTTCGCGGGATTATTTTTCTTTTTGCATTATAATCGTGGTCAATCATTTTAATAGCGCCACAAGATTATTACGTTTTGAACCGGGTGGAATAACAAACGGAAATCCGTCGCTGTATTTTAATTTTCTTGCTTTCCACTTTTAAATCAAGTACGCTCGAGAATACCTGGACGAGTTCGTTTCACAATTCTACATTGATTTCCCGAGAATTTTATAAATGTTAACAAATTTTAGAAAATCGCTATACGTCCCAGGTAAATTCTAGATTTCGCGCGATTATTTTCCTTTCCACCCTGTTGTCATGAACCTCCTTTACATTAATACTCGGAACATCGACGAAACAAATCTCCGCTTGTTCATCGAACCCTGAAAATAGGGAAATAAGAAATAAATTTTCCACTCACCGGTGTCAAGGGACTCGATTTCTCGTTAATGTGGATGCCTCCGACCTCGATTACCCCGGTGGTCGTCGGTTTGATCCCGCTTATGCTGTGATGCGAGTTCACCAGAATGGCTGCGACTTCCTGATAGAGATCGTCGATCGTGACATCGAGGCCCAGGTATTTTTTCACGTAAATGTTCTGATGGTTGACGTAATACCGCATCTTCAATGCTATCATGTTCGTTAGGAAGGTATTCTGTAGCCTCTCCCAGAAAGTCATGTGCTGGCTGAACGGCGCGAAAAGACAGGGCATGAAGGAGGGATTATACGGATTTCCTGTCACGCTGCTGAGCCAGTCGTGGAAATCGGAGGTCATTATTCCGACTATGGGCGTTTTCAGGTAGCGACCGAACGCCAGGTAACACGGCATCATGAACAGCTGGAAAAAATGTGCGAAATAGTTTCGATTATCCGGTGTTTCCGGTCGTTCCTCCCATACGGGAACGATTTGCATCGAAGGTTTAGAGAACAAGGCGATAAAGGACAGTTAGGCGATAGGTTTATCGTTGATGGGTACACGGATGGATCGGGAGATCGATCTCCTGGTGGATTTGAAATTATCGTGAACTGGGATAGGTACTTTGGGAAATTTGTTCGATGCTGTTGTCTAGGGATGGATCGAAGTCTATCCTTTCGAGAGGGTGAGTTTATCGCGTAGTTTCGAGGAGAATTTGAAATTGCGAAGTTGCTGGAATTTGTAATATTAAATTGATAATAAAAATGAATAAAGTATGGCAACGATGGATAAAAATATAGATGTTACTGTAAAAGACAGGAGATCGATAAATCCTGGTGATTTTCGTCATAATGATTTTATAACAATATTTGTAAAATTAATATTGACTTTTTCGATAAAAGTCAACGCTAATTTTTCCAAGAGACACCTGTTTAATACAGGTGTATTTTTATTAATTGCAAAAACGAGAATTTAAAGTCTCAAATCTTTGGTTAATCAAATATTCCAGTCATTATATGCTAATATTTGCATTATGTGCAAATTTTTAGAACCACCGATAAAGTGTCCATGCGTATAATTTGAATTCATGACGAATGACCGATATTCATCTGATTTCCGATATAAATTTATCGCGTTTAATCGATCCAAGACGAGTATCATATCTAATAATTTCGATTTAACTCAATCGACATCCACGCGTTTTCAAACATTGGCGTTACACGAATAGCGCATTATAAACGAATATGAATATTAATTATGTTTGAAGCTAATGACGTTGGATATTATACGAATGTACGGTAGATAAATCCACGAAGATAAATGTTCGTGCATTGTCATCGACCGTGATATTCTGTGTATCTTTCGTATATTGTACTAATATTTGCTCCTTGGGGATATGACAGTGGTTCTCGAATAGCAGATAATATCGCAAACAGAGCAAGTAGCGCATTAAATTGAAGCATAAGCTCGATTAAAGTAAATTCTACTGCGACAGCAAGAGGAAGAGAGTGTCCAAGAGGAATTTCGGAATTAATTTCATTTACGCGAAACCTATCAACCAGTTGGAACAGTTCAGAACAGTTTACAATCACGTTGTCGTCCTTTGTTTTATATCAAACTTTCTCATTACACCTTTGAGCGGCTATGAATTGGGCCAATGTTCTAATCGAATCGTTCCAATTAACACTAGATTTACGGGACCCGTGAATTTGACGAGTGAGTTGCTCCAATTATACAATATTAATAAATTTAATCAACTTATATTAAACTCGTTAATATTGTAATTGTTTTTAAATTCAACGCATGACCTCATTTTTTAAGAAAATACGTAGTTTTCTTTACCCGTAAATCTGACGGGTCTCCATAAAGATAGGTATTCAAAAACGTCCGTAAACTTAGTGTTAAGCTTCGTTTCGTTCTTCGAGCTTTTTCCTTCGAATAGTTTAGCCAACTGAAATTGAATCGAAGTTTCAAGGGCTTTCTGATAATTCCTTTGTAATCTCGTTAAAAAATCGAATACAAGTGGCAGCGGGAATCGACGCGAGATATGATAGCTTTATTAAGAAAAGGAATTTACGGATTATCGCAGAACGTGCACTAGTTTTATTGTCGCCGTATCATTTTCGTAACGATTGTACGTACTATGTCAGGAAATGATATTTCGTAACAGCCTCGATAAGAAATGCAGCGCTTAATAAAGCGAGCGGTGTTTATCAACTCTACACGTGTCAAAATTAAGTCACGTTGGGTACGAGAAATTCTGTTGATCGTCGTTTGTTATTCCTGTCATAAAACATCGATTCACAAACATCGAATGATATTAAAGTATTCGTCATATTTTATTACGTAACGCTTTGAGCGACTTGGAGCGTGTGCCACTTTATTAGCAGTGGGAGAATTAATTGCATCGGATAAAATAACCGCTGGAGAACCACTGTTTTTCAATCTAACTTCTCGCGGACGTTCGTTGCGTTATTTCTGCTTCGTTAAAAGAAGTCTGAAAGAAAAAATTCGATGAAAAAGAAACTGGCAGAACGCAGGTATCGTTAATAAAATTCAACTTCCGAGATCATTTTAAGAAAATCGACTTTGCCGACTTTTCAATTACATCCACCATCGTTTTCCGAGAAAAAAATATTCGATCGAGGTGGTAAAATGTAAAAATAAAACTTCGCAGGAGGATAATTCGAATTTTTCATTGAAGAAAACGTCGTTAGATTGGGTAATCTCGCGAGTCTTTACTTTGTTAAAATATTCTTCTGTCAAAACGAGACTCTCTTCCAAACAAACTTCTCGCAAGTATTCTTAACCGTGTTTCCTCGAGGTTAATCAGTGTTTCAAGAAAAAAGTTCCATATAAAACCGGGAAGCGAAAAGTTAGAAGCGAATGTTTAACAATTTTTCGAATCGAAACGAGAAAACGTTAAATCGTTGAGACGTACCTCGACCACGATGACATCGTACGGCTTCTTGGGTGCATTCTTAATCAAGTTCTGCAATTTCGGGTGTTTCATTAGGTCGCAGACCTTGTCGCCGGCCATGTACGTGAGCACTTTCAGGTCGTTGCCTCTTATGGTGGTCACATTGGTCGCGTTCAGATTGTTTACCATCGAGGGCATGCTCCCTTCCAGAGAGATTTCATTGTAATTCGCCAGCGGCTTCTTCAGAGAAAAATGAGTAACGACGTCCACTTCATGGCCCCGTTCCGCTAGGCTCACCATCAGACGTTCTGCCATGACCCAGTGACTCTTTCCATTTAGCGGAAACAGGCCGAGAATTCGCAAGCCGTTACACCAGCCACACACCGATAACGTCAGAAGGATCGGTAACAGTAATTTCATCTCGACGAATTTCTACGACTGTCTACTACGAATTTTTAATCGCTTGCGAGATTTCACTCGCGTTAATCTCCCGATCGAGAGATTTAACAGTCCAAGATTTCCTTAAATATCTCTTCGGTGAAGCGGAAAATCTCTTCCCTCGCTTCAGAGGCAAATGGGGAAAAGAGAAATAAAATGGACGAACGAAGGTACACTGGTTCTCACGAGGTAAAATTATCGAGTCATGCCTTGTTTCGCGTTTGATACCGCTTCGAATGGAGTGCGAGATGTTACTGTGCTGCCAAGGCCTAATCGCCTACGTTTATAACGTTAGATAACGAGCCGATAGTCAAAGTGGGATAACGCATGACGCTGTGCTTTCCCCTGATTTGCTTCGCAATCAATTAGCACCTACGAGAATGATGAAATCACGACAGGTGTTCGAGGATTCAGACGTCTCTTTTGCATGCGACTTGCCGGCTTGTTGCATCAGTCTGGATTCGCCAAATTCTCCGTCTCCACTGTTCCGATTATGGAAATAAAAATTATTCGTAATAACGCAAACGACAACAGAGATTCCTCTTTGACCGTGAACTTATCTGTTGTGAATTTGGGGCTAAATATCGTATTATGTCGAGAAACGGAATTATGTATACGATTCTAATAGAATTGCAAATATTTACACGCTACTCTTGGCTGGCTAGAATGTTTACTTGATAAAAACTAGCAATTATTTAACTTGTCACACGAGTAGCAAAATATTAACGAGGTTGCTGGTATATGGATCATCGAATCGGATCGTCGATCAAGGTACCGAGAGATTCGGTCAATTAAGATCACTTTTCACGATCGAACACTAAATCGACGCAAATATTAACGCCGAATTAACAAGGCTATCGCTCGTTGCGAATCGTTACTTCTCGAACGACAATCAAAGTGATGTCATCGACAGATGACTCCGATGATTTGGCAGATTCTCAAATGTTCAAATTCTCGATGTTGTTTACTCCATTGTTAAAACTCGGTTTTACGGCGTGATGCACGTAGAATACACGACGTTTATCGTCGTCCGTGAAAATTATGAACCAACGGATGACGCGAAAGCTATACTCCGGTTGCGGTGTCCGTGAAAGACAGAGGGAGACTGATCTGAGAATCTGTTTCTCGGGATATTTGAGAGCACGAATTCTATTTATGAATCAGAAAGGCAGGAGCGTTCGAACAAGTTACACGCAAGAATTGTTAATCTCTTCTTCTCTCTCATTTTTTTGTTAATCATTTTCCAAATTGCTTTCCAAATTATTTGTGGAACTATTTACAGTTAGACTTGAAATTAAATCTGCTGTGATCTGAAGGATTTTTTTGGAACTTTCGAAAGTTGGAAATTCTGCATTCGATGTTACTTTTCTCATAAAATATTCGTTATGATCAATTTCTTAATATTATGTTGTTTCACGATGTAATAAATAAGTTATCTGCATAAAATTCAAGCGAAAAAGATTCATTTATTTCACTGTTGTGTTCGTTAATTAATATTGTAATCGTATCGCAATTAGATACGACAGGTTCTTCTGGTTTAGTGCCACATATGAAGCTGTGAAGATAAACACCGGAAATTATGTATCGTGACTTACATAAAATAGACCTGCTCTAAGCGTAAAAACAATTTGTTATTTTATTCAATTCGTGGAATTCATGAGGTAAATCATCGACGGTATCTATCCATTTGATTATGGAATAAAAGACGGCTAGATATTGCGTAATCTAGAGTGATATGTGAAATGTCGAGTCCACTAATAGATTAAATTTGTATGCGGCTGAAAATAAAAGAACGAGACACGAAACATTTGAAGAGAATGAACACGGGAGATCATCGTCTGCCATAAACCGGTTCCTTTCCTCTAAACCAAGGTCTTCCTGTATCCCATGGGGTCCGAAATCTGCGGTTAATTCTCTATAAATGCTATCAAGGCAGAAAGAATTTAAAGAGAAACGTAGAAACGAAATTTTCTACTTTCCCATTTTAAATCTTACTTTTAAATCGAAACTCACTTTTGTTAATTATCGATTTACATTCTCCTCGATGTAAATAGACGTGTATATTCACATACAGAAATTGAAAATATTATATTATAAATAATATAAATATTCCAAAAGCCGATTTATGGCAAGGAAAATTTCGGTTTCAGATTTTTCGCGTTATTATAATTGTCTGATTCAATATCTTGTTCCGAAATCACTTAGCGACGTGTTTCTCGTAGATTATCTGGTGTATCTTTGATTAGGTGCGATATCTGTGCAACATTTATTCATTATCCTGACATGTCAACGCGATGTCCACAGAAGACATTTATTTTTGTAACAGTTATTCCTCCATGAATCTGTCACTCGTACGGTTCTTTATATCCTGTTTACTCGTGAAAGCAACCTACTTTTATATTTTGCTTCGATTCTGTCCGCCATTAAGACGTGATGTGGCGCGTAACATCTCTTTTTTAACTTTGTCTACCTTATCATTAACAATATCAATTTGATTAATATACATTCGTACTATAATGGCAGGAAGTATCGGTTATATCCATTTATCAGATTTAATTCTTTTTCTTCCAAAATGTCATGATATCGCAAATTTATTAGTATAAGTATAGTTAGATACCACGTGATTAGGCAAAATTAAATCTTTACACGTGATTTCACGTTCTGGTGTAACTACTTTACCAATTGTCATCGTGAGATGGTACTTTTATTCAAGGAAAGATAATTTCTGTTGACCGATACCGTGTATTTTGGAAAATTTAATTCATAGGTTACAATCTACATCTCACGAGTGGGCTGTTTTTAATAATTTGTAGATTCCATCTAGATGATAAAACCGTAGTTATATTTATCAAAATATATAACAAAATATAATATAAGATATGAGTCTATAAATTTATATAATATTCATCTCTAGTCAGTAGATACTTTTATAATTTTATATCAACTAGTTGAACGTTCTTACTATCACTTTACTTGCTGATATCTAATTCTTATTTGATTAAAACGTTCATCAATGGACTTTAAGTTCCTCGATAAACTTAAAAAATAATAGATACTTAATACGTTTCGATAACAGATTTGATAACTAGCTAATTCGATCAAGTAATCCGGTCAAAATACGTCAAATTTATTTTTCTGAAGATGGAAACGATTAATTAGGCTACATACCGAACTCTGATCGACGATTTGATCTGATTTACCTCATAGAAATTGAGAATTCTTCTCGAAAATACTTACGATTACAATGCAGAAACGAATCTAATCTTCTTACAAACAAAACGAAAACGATTAGTCAGTGTTTACCCACATTCCGTGTTCGTCACAGTCTAGCTACCAACTAAATCACCATCTATTCAACAGTTAGGTTTAATATCGTCAGAGAAGTCTACATTGATGCAACGTAATTATCCTAAATAGGCCATCGTTCCCGGAAATTAATTTTCACGTTGCAAGAATATCGTAATCATTCCTAAAACGCTGAAAGATTCGACCTACCTTGGCTCGATAGATAAAAGGCCAAGAATTTCTCCAAACCTATCCAAAATACCCGACCAACCAAAAATTTATCTATCTTTTCTCATCCTCTGTTTCTTGCTTCGAATATTCTCCATTGTTCCCACTTTCGTGTGTGTAACACAGACGAATTTCCGGTCGATCGGCGAGGAATTCCTGTTGGGAAAATAGCACACTCCGTTTCTATCGTTGAACGTCTCATGCATCAGCCGTCTCGAGTCTTCTTTCCTAAGGATTCTCGCGAGCTTCGTTGTCTTTCTGTATTCCAGTTGAAGCTGTTGGTCGATCTGATCGATGGATCGATCTGGGCCGCGATTCGTTGGTTCCTCGATCGCGATTCGTTGGTCCCTCGATCGCGATTCGCGGGTTCCTCGATCGCGATTCGTTGGTTCCTCGATCGCGATTCGCGGGTTCCTCGATCGCGATTCGCGGATTCCTCGAACGCGATGGAGCACCTCGATCCAAACGCCATTTGCGGCTTGGCGCGTGAGAATTTATGGCGGAAACTAACTCTCGCGGATGTCCTATTGGCGGTTTCCACGTTTTGTTTCCTCCGTGAGTAGTTTACTCGAGTGTCGAGCAATTTTCCAGGATACACGTGCTCGCGACGGGCGCCAGAGACAACCACGGGTTAGAATCGATCTCGGTCTCGCAATTATCGAAATTATAGCTTGATTCGATGATCGACCGGTTGGAATTCGGACAAGTGAGAGAGAGAGATTGGAATTTAAAATCGATCCGGTGAAATGAAATTTTAATTCAACGTTTAACCGTTTGCCGACGAGAAACGATGCCATCGATACATTCGGTGTACGCTAAACGATTAAAAATAAATAAAATCGAGGGTAATTCTCCGAATTAAAAAGTATGTACGACAATGGTAGAATTATTTTTCGCTATATTCCACGCAGCTTTCATTCTGAAAAATTGAAAAACTTTCACGTGTATTATGATATTCTTTCCCAAAGGGTTAATAGATCGGCGATTTTTTTTTCTTTATTTTTGGAATATCCATGGGGCTTTAATTATGAGTAATTGCGAGTTGCTTTGTGAAATTAATAAAGGCTTCGAGTGGGTATCGTTTTGTTTTCCTTTTGCAGTGTTAACTAATAACTAACTAATAACTAATAACTAATAGTAATTCAATCTCGAGTTATTTATTTTTTTTCTTGGAAATTATTTTGTGGTATCTAGCAGATATTGTTCAACGATATCCATTGTGCGGCTGTTGTTTTGTAGACAAGAATCTTACGTTAGCCATGAAAGATAAAAGGAATTTCTTATTTCTTGGTATCAAGAACAATTACCCGATATAGATAGCAATTTTTCCGCTTCTAATGCTTTATAAAATTCTTGTAATGTCCTTCACCCGATGAAAAAGAAATTCGAGATTCTTTTAAGAATACGATAATCCTCGTGCAGTGAATAAAAAAATATTTCCATATATATATACACGACCGAGAATAGATAAAATTGTTTATTAACAAATAAGGAAATTCAACGTCGTGGTACATTATTTTTATTGACCGATGATGTGCAAATTGCGAATTTCAGCGAGCAGAAACGCAGGCAATAATGACGTGTACCACCGATAAAAATGTTTATTTTCAATGTTGCGCGTTGACGTTGATTTTTCGAGCGTACTAGTCCATAACACGGGAATACTGGAAAGCAAAAATATTTGACATGGTGTCTGTCAGAGGCGAAAGTGTGTCTGATACGTCATAGTATTTGCAAAGTCATGTTTCTAATAACAAAACGCGAGTATTGCATTTAATTTTCAAGTCGAGAGGTATTAAACGAAATTAAATATAAATTAAAAGTACGCAATTCGTTTAACCGAGAACATAATCGAAGTTACAATCGACGTTACGCGTCGACATGTTGTTCATTTAATTCAGATCCTTTAATTCATTTAGCCTGGACAGCTGCAAATGCACAAAAATCTTCGACGAAAGATACATAAAACGAGGTCTTAAAATTACCATCCCGGAATATAGGTGACTAATTATCTGCTAAGATTCATTCACTATCGGGAAGCGAACAGATTTACAGCACGAGATTCCAAGACTGTTAACTACTTGTGTGTCGATACAGCGAAAGCGTTCCCCAAAACCCAACAATTAATCGCTTGAACCAACTTCGCGATCTTAACCCTTCCTACAAATTAATTATTATCAGGTTGTAATTATTGAAATACTTCTGCCATCGTTTTGTCAAAGATAAACTTATCGCGCATTAAAAATGCACAGTATATAAACAGCATTGAACGTCGATACGTTCGCGTCGTTATTTTTTAATATATCGTACGAATAATTAATCAATTAACAATTAATAATACAACTAATTAGTAATACCGATAGTACGAAACGCTCGTTCGATACCGTGCAGAGCGACCACCTTAACGGAAGACATAAGACAGAAAAATGGCGTGGAATACTTTTCTTCGGACCTCTTCTCCGTTTCGGCGAAAGCGGGTCCAGGAGAAACGAATCGACATTTCGGATCGTCAACGTGACACGCGAGAAGGGGAAAGAGGGTACTTATGAAACCTTCTTCTTGTGCGACACAGTGGAACCTGTATAAGTTACGTAGAACAAGAATTGCACCACGGTCGCTATAAGATAAATCGCCGCGAGTACCGCCGTTAGAAGAAACAACGAAACATCCAACATGTTCAGTTGCCACCATGTCAGATCCATCGCTGGCGATCTCAGGATATTTGCACCGTGTCTTATTATGTATTCGACCCAATAAATCGCGGTCTCTTCTGCGTTTAATGGCCGATCCAGGAACCTCTTCGAAAATTCCCGCGCTGTGTTCCTGAAACGAGAACATACATCGTGAAATTACGCATTATTAATCCGGTATCTTCTCCATTATTCGCGAGATACCCCAATTTTTCTCAAATAAAAAGAAGCAGGACGAAATTGTCAATTTGAAATATATAGAAACAAGAAGATTTAAGATTTAGGTCTTTGATCTGAATCTGATGCTTCGGTTGAAAGGAAAATAGTCTAAGTACCGGTATTTGGGATCGTTTAGAACACGGCTCAAGGCGTTATCCAGCTTCTCCTGACTCAGAGTTTCGAGTTCCAGTGATATCGCAATCTTGAGTCGAACGTAGCCCTCGATGTTGATGAACTGATCGGCAAACAACGGTATACCGATCATAGGGACGCCGTAGTGGACAGCTTCCTGAGTACCCATCAGGCCCCCATGGGTGATGAAGGCCTTTAAATTCGGGTGCTCTGCGAGAAACAGATATCTCGTTAGAACGGTACCTCTTCTCTCGATTTTTTCGAATTTCGTATTATTCGCGAGACCTCGATAAGCCGAGTTAACCCTTTGCACTCGAAGAATTTTTCGCTATGAAGAAGAAGCTTTTCTTACGTTTCTATAAGCCTGTGATACACCATATGTGAAAATATGCAAACAAAATTATACGTTTGCCTTTGGAATGAACGGGAGTATTTTATTTCGATATTTCGCGTGTAGTTACTTTTAATATAGCGTAGAAAACCAAAGGTTGGTTTTCTTTCGCCTTGGTTTATAGAAAGGATCGAAGATAGATAGAACTCACGAAATTTCACTCTTTAACGAGTGAGAACACAAAAAACGCTTCTTCGAATTTGACGGCGATATTCTCGGATCTCTCAAATCTCTCTAGTCTCTGAAATCTCGCAAAAGTCTCTGCATATACCGTCGAAGGTCTCTCTTGTAAAGCTTTCGTCGATTCGAGCTTCGTCCTCCTGTAAAGCCCGCGAAACTCAACGTTTGATTTCGAAAAAGACAACATTTATCTATCGGTAACTTTGATGTTATCCTGTAATCCTACTTTCCTAAAATTAAGCTTCCTGCAATAGTTATTATCTCTTATTCGAATTCTAGCTATGGCATTAAAACGAATGGTGACTGAGGGTCACCACTCGAGTGCAAAGGATTAAAAAGCTTTTTTTCAATCTTATCTCTCGGCCGGTTTCCTCCGCGATGTACTTTCAACGGCGAGTACTTACTAAGAACTTTGACCTGTGGTATCCACGGTAGAGTAAGGACGTTCTTCGGCAAGTTAGGCGGAAGCTCCTCCGATTTCGCTATCTTCATCAACACGCGAACAGGTGCTAACTTTTTCATGGAGTTGTAAAAGATTTCGAGGTAGTTGGCCGGGAAGGACTCGATCTTCACCATCGATCCAAACGAGAAGTAGATGAACCCATGCGTGCTCTCGTTCATCCATTTCTCCAGGCTCTGAAACCAATAAGCCGTATCACGATTTTTCTCTCTTAACTCTCTGCTCTTGGCTTTCCGCTCAGCGGCCATTTGCCGATATCCTCTCACGCGATTTATATTACTGCCGGAAATGCCGTCGACGCGTGACAGAGAAGTTTCAGATTGCTATTTGCGTGGAGATGAAAGTCTTCGAAGAATAGTTAGGTGGGAAGATTAACTACGAATTAATTTCTAATTTCGATAGAAATCCATACTACTTTCTCCGAAAAACTTAATCACACTGTCATCCATCGTAAAAAGCATCGTTACGATACAATGATAAGTTCTAACGACACAGACGAAGAAAAAAGAAGGAATTAACCCTTTAGCTTACAATGACGCCTGTAGATGCAAATGTAGAATAATGTAGAATAGCAAAAGGACAAGAAGAGGGAGAAAGGAATTGTCTCTATATAAGAGTGAAAGTACTAATAAGCGATCTTATTGCCCTAAACGAGGCTTAACGAATCTCCTTCGGTTTATCAATAGTTCAATTAGTTAACAATAGTTCAATTCCATTTTTTCCAATAATCTCTCGGATCTTCCAATATTTTTGTAAAAATAGGATTCCTTATCTAAGGTCTTTGCGTGTAACGCAGTAATGGTGCAACGGCAACACGAGAGTAACAAAACCAACGAAGTCGCAGGAACAACAATAGCATCGAGATAAAATTTGCATATGCGTTAAGTGATTAACTCTAATTAAACTCAGGAGGATAGCTACACCGTTTATTGGAGTAGAGGCAGAAGAGGGGCTCAAAGTGTCGGGAATACAACGTAAGTGCTATTTTTCGCTAATTAACCCTTTAACTTACAATGACGCCTCAGAGGCGTCGTAAGGTTATCGGGCCAATTTGCAACAATAAATCTTTTTTTTTGTTTAATAATCAACTAATCGTAATTATTTATCGAACATCTTGCAAAGTTAATTGTACCGCGCACGTGTATATACAAATCATAGGAAGTTTTCGATTTGTACAGTTTCGAACGCTCAGCCAACGACCTTGGTGTCGCTTTTGTTTAAAAATAAATCGTAAGGCAAGGGGTTAAGCTTACAGCTGGTAACTCTACTCCTTCTTCTGTCACGTGCAGTCCTCCGATTTCGATGTACGCAGGATTGGTGTCCCTAATCCCGTTGATCGACACATGCGAATTGACCAGGATCAACGATATCTTTCTCTCTAATTCCCTCACGTCCACTGCATCCGGTTTCACGTACTTCCTCATGATCGCGGTCTGCTCGCTGGTGATCGAGTTGAATATGTATTTCGCGTAGATGCTGTCCACGACGTTGTGCAACCTCTGCCAGAAATTCATTTTCTGCGAGTAGGAGACGAGGTTCGTTGGCACGAATGCCAGATTCTCCGGGTTCGCGATGTAATCGGGAATCCATGGATAAGGAACGCACGTGCTGACACCTATTATTGGCACCTTCAGGATGTCGCTCAGTATCCCGAAACAATGTGCACCGAACACCTGGAAAAAATCCGAATTATTCTCGCGAATTTTCTTTTTTTTTCTGAGATGCAAGAACTTGAGAGTTAGATGATCAGAATTAGGAACGATGCTGATCAGATCAGTTATATATAATATATATTATATAATATAATATCGACGAATATTGCGAATGTTGTAGAGTAAACGTGAGATTTTTTACGATATTTCTAACACTTTCTTTGTAGCAGAATTTATCGTCGATATTTTGTTGTTATTCGGTCTATTTGAAATTCATAATCGCGCATGGTGAATTTTAAGTAAATCGTGGCTGTTTAATAATGTAAATAAATATTTGTGAGAATATCAATTGCTTCTGGCAAGGAGTTCAGTTTACAGCGGAGTTGTTGATTAATGCGATAGTTTGACGTGTGATCTGTGAACCTGTTATTAATGAAAAGTAACATAACCCAAAGGCGATGAATGTACACAGTTTAGCTATAATATATGCTAGGTGATTATGCGCGTTATTTAGATATTATTTAAGTGAATGACCAGAGTTAGCTTATTTAATAAAATTCTCATGAATGAAAGAGTAAGGAAAAATTTCGTTTAAATTCTGAAATGTCATGTTCTATCACGGTTCGGTGCGATTTACAAATTTGCGAAGAGGTTTATTCTAAATTTTCCCACTCCGTTTCTTTTTCTCTTTCCCTTTCTAAATTTTCCGATTCTTGTCTTCTTTGTCTACTCCAAAGAATATTTATTACATAATTTACACTCTTCTGACATTATTAGTTAACTCGATAGTTTTCCCTCTTCTTCATTTCGCGTCCTCTGTCCTTATACTGTAGTATATAATTAGTATATAAATAACTACTATTAGAAAGCGCTTACTAGTAGATACTATCACTATTAACGTTTATGCTGTACCGACAGTTTCGCTGATGACAGTTTATCAAGAAATAACAGAGCATAAAGTATATCTCGTGATATGCAGTGTTTATTGTCAGTGATACTGTTAGTTAAATGCAGCTACGTGTACTTTAAACATTTGAAATAGAACCTACAGGTTTATATAATGGCAATTACTAAATGCCTGTTGTCGTTTGCCTTCTTATCACAAATGATTGCATAACCCGTCGTGAATAGTGAAAAGAGGCTACTCATCTAAAAATTTCCGATACTTTGTGTCATGTTAGTTCATAGAATGGAAACATTTACATAGGAAATTAGCAAATGGTTAAGATATTTCATTATTTCTTGTTTCTTTTCAACCACTTTGCACAGAGATAAGGGAAACCTTTTAAATACGTTTGCGATGTAACTATAATCTGTCATTGATAATATGACGCGTACAAACTGCCAGGGAATTCATTTAAAGTTATCAATCAACGTCTGTTTAAAAAACGAAAAATAGGCACAAGAAGTCGTTGGTATAAACATTACAAAATTATCAATCGGTTTTTGAATTTTTGTGCTTTTTCGTAACAAGGTCGTTGCTTCGTGCGATTACCAGTTGGAAATAAACAAAACGTTGATCTTAATACGCTATACATTTCCTCGATGTTTTAATCTCATCTTTCGAGTGACTCGAAATTTTCTTCCTTTCTTTTCCCAATCGTAATATCTATTTCGCATTTTGCGGCATACATCTTCAAAGGAAAGATGCACGGTCTAAAAGTTTCGTTTGAGAATTCTATCTCCCCTTTTCTATTTTTACTTTCGTTTCACCTTCGTACCCTCCTCCATCTTTCAATTGTTATTTTTGTTCCTTTAGCACCTATTGTAAAAATAACCGCGAAAAATTCAAGTCTCGAGTATCTTTGTCGAATAATACTGGGTAATAATAGCGATAACTAAATAATGGATAATAATAATAACTAAGGATTTGGGTTACAGGTGAAAAATATCGCCTTTATCCCGAGGACTAAATAGATAAAGAAGAGAACAGCGGTAATTTTCATGATAACGCGATAATGAGTTAGATTAAAGGTATATAACCTAAATTTCGTTCGAACCATTTTGTTTCTCTTGCGTAACGCTTTATTTCGAAGTATCGCGCTAATGATGATATATTACACCATATTTAAATGTTTCGACATATTGGCCGTTTATTTTGAAAGCGGTGTAAGTCGATTTAAAAAAAGGAACGAGATATTGCATAATTCGTGATTAATTTAGAGCAAACCCTTTACTTGTAACTAGTTAATATTTAATATCTTAAAAAGTAGCCTACAAACATGTATTATTTTAATTAAATTCGCCTGAATGAGTAAGAATTTTCTCGAAGCGACAAAAAATGGATTTGCACCAAAATAAACGGTCCATGTACCTAAAGTGAAAGGTGTAAAGATAGAAAATTTGTTACGTCTCTTTGTGGATTAATAAAATAACGTTAATTCGCTCGCACAATCGTCAAGAAATATCGTTTTAATATAAAACAAAATTGTCACATTAAAATTAGAACCCTAACTTTCGTCAACGTGTTTGTGGAAAATATTGAACGATGGCATAATGTTTAAATGATTTATCAACTGACGATCAGAAAATTTATATTTTATCAGGAAAAATACGGCATTTGAACAATAATTACGACGAGAAAATTCAATGATTATGTTATGTGTCTTGTCTATCGCAGAATGAATATGAAAATCACTTATAAGTCACTCCTTTGGTATCACTTCGTTATTTTCCTGATATATATCCTTTACACCTATGATATTTTGCCATACAATTGTGCTTGAATCTAACTTCTTACCGTATATTTCCTACAAATTATCTTCCTCCTTCAGATCATCTTGCATATGTATATTTCACCATTCAGGGTTATCGAATGGTATTGAAATATAGCTATTGAGAGCAATGTTTGCGAAAGCGATTAAACGTCAATTGAACGTTAAAGATTCGCAATTTCAAACACGACTCGAGTCACAGAAAGAAAGTAAGCGATAAAATAGGGAAGCAACATCGACGTTATACCCGAATGCGACACTTTCGTAAATATTCCAAGTATCTAGCGCGAATTATCTCCCCAATTCGTTGTAAAATGGTCTTTCCGAGGACCATCCGTTTCATCCTTTCCATTTTACGATAGAAAAACTCCAGTCGAAGCTTCCTATCAAGGAAACCGTCTCGAATGCTCGTGAACTCGAAATTTCTCGCAATATAGCACGCGATTCTAATATTCGAGAAGCTCGATTATTTTATCAGCTCTAATAACCTTCGTCAATTGTTCACGTATGTCACAAATTGTCCGAAGCACGAACTACGGGTTAAAGGAAAATTCGAGGAATCGAATGATCAGAGAGCAAGATAAGGAAAATTACCGCGAAGATGGAAAATGTTCAGTTAAAAAAACATGTTTGTTTTACTCGACGACAGATATATCCTGAAATTCTGCTACGTTTCTCGAGCGTAGCGTTCTAGTATAACGATCAGATCGCTGTAAATCGTACCTCCATGATCATCAGGTCGTAAGGCGGGTCATTAGGCGGATTGCGAAGAAACTCTTGAACCTTGGAATAATTCAAATGTTCGCAAATAGCATTCCCTGCCAAGGTGGCCACAATGGTTGGCACTGCTGATCTAAAGCTCGTTACAACTTCCTGGTACGTCAAATTGTTCATAAAATCCCTGGACACCGGGAGCACGATCAAGTCTTTATAATTAGGATACGGCTTCTTCAAGGGGAACGTGCTGATCACATCAACCTGGTGGCCTCTCTTCGCTAGAACCTTCATCAGTCGCTCGAACATCACGAAGTGGCTCTTCCCGTTGAAAGGAAACACGCCTAATATCCGGTACCCGTAACATACCGACAATACCGCGCAAAACAACACCACTGGCAACAGCCTCATCTTCGAAATTGTTTTCTACTCGCTTCGAAATGCCAACGAATCAGACTATCACAAATTGGTCACGACGATATCGGATAAAGATCACGCGCCGATTCGATCCCGAAGTCGAACTTTGCGCGAAGTTAATCACGACGGTCTGCACTTCACAGCACCCGATTCGATCTCGACCGATTGGATCCTCGACTGATCTTCAGTTGTGGAAAATATTTTCAGGTCTCTGCACGCGGTTCGGTCGTCCTCGAAGAGAAAGTTTGTTCCCGGTAAAAAGATGATTTACATTACCGGTAACGCAGTGGCGAAAAGTGGATAGGTCCGTACAGTTGGACTGACAGATCTGTACAGTGTCAGTTGACCAAGCTCGCCCGTGCATAGACCATCCGAGATAAATTCGACCTTCGAATGGTCGACTTCGGTCGCGATTAGAAAACGAGATACGTGAGACGAATTTTTATGAGTGCCTGATATCATTGACCGTGGAAGGAAAATGGCACGTTACTTCACCGATAGTCCCTATCAACCAGTCGGGGATGCTCGTTTCGTCAGACCGATCACGATCTACTCGAATCGAGTACCGATAGGTCAACCATTCGACTCGAATGAACGCGGCAAACTGACAAGACAGAGAGGATCGTGACTCGATCATTCGACCGTTACTATTAAGTTACTTGCAAATTCTCTTCTTGACTCTTTAAATCGGCTGACGAGTATGAAACGCGATTTTATAAATACCGTCCCGCCCTTGGTGAGCCATATCGATGAGCGCAGTCATTGGTCTGTTATGACACGCGAGTTCAGGTGTAACATTGGTCGAACCATTGACAGTACGTATTCGATTTTATGACGTTACTCAATTGCTTCGTCAATTCGGCGGCCAATAGCCTTTTCGCAGAGACACTTGATATTTTCTTTTTCACGACTGCATCGATTTGTCGGTGATGTTTCGAATGTAGCAAAAATGTCTCGTAACTTTTAGTCCGTTTAATCTAAGGTAAGGTAATTGATACTTATGTATATAATTTAGGTGAGCAGTATATTATATAGGTAAATAATTAGAGTTATACTAATTGCTCCTTCAATTGCAAGGGTAAACTAAATTTCTCTACTCTATTCCTTCTCTCTTTATCCGTTTTAATTTTCCAATTCATGTCCTCTTTTTTTGAACAGCAGATCAGTAATATTTATTAAGTAACTCCATTCCGCGTTATCTATCCTTTGCGGAAAATTTGTAAGCATTTTTTCCTTGTTCCAGTGCGTAAAATTATGGAAGTGTATTGTCCAATTGGCCTTTGAGCTCCTGCTATTTTTGTATTTCATATTTGCGCGTATCTTTTTATGACCAACGTCACTAGTCAATTTAGTCTTGCATGGACAACGAAGAAGCGTGTGTAAGATTCGCATTGTGTTGCAGACATTGATCGACGAGACGATAGCGTAATTTTTATCTGTTCAACTCGTTATTGGATAGAAATTGTAATCGCTCGTCATTTCTCCCCATTCCTCGCCATTTCTACCATTTCCCGGTTATATTTTTCCGCCTGAGATGCAATTCGCTATCATTCGATGCAGTTCACCTAAGCTTAATCGCGAGCTTTGCGCATTCATCACGCTACGACGACTTCAATCGACGCGAAATACACGTCCACGCGTTGCGAAAAACCGTGAATAGTTTCGTTTGTAAAAGTCATTCTCGACGTTTATCGAGTTTATTGATATAGGAATTTTCGCGCAAAAATAGAGCGATGGTGGAATATCTTGGTTCGTCGAACGGAATAATTCGAATGACATTTTTCTGGGAGGAAAAAAAAAAGTACCAAGTTCAGTTCACGTTGATTTATTCGAACGCGTGAAAGGTCTGACCAGTCAAAGTCTCGTTTTAATTTCTTTCACGGTTTCGTGTTATTTCTGTGCAATTTATTCAATGAAACTTTAACAAGAGTCGATATGAAAATGATAACGAGAACAAAGCTGGTTATTAAGAGTCCGTAGACGTCGATTAAGTTTTAATTGCCACCAGAGTGTGTCTATTGCAAAGGATTTCAAGGTATCTGGGCCATTTCTGATCGCGTACTCGATCCAATAAATCGCGGTATTCAGAGCGCTGATTGGCCGGTCTCTAAACATTACTGACATCTTTGCTTAGTTCTTGGAGAAAGAAACGAGATATAAATTCATAAGCTTTTTATCTTAGGAATCTCTTCTCGATTTCTAACTGTTGAAATACCATTGAATTAAATAAAGCAAATCTAGATGACATAATAGAAAGCATCATAAAACAATTGTCTGCACTTTATGATCACGTAGAATGCATTCAGCGTATTATTTGTTCAGATCCTGTGGAATATTCGTTCAGATCCTCCAGAGGTAGCGGAATTCTCGTGTTCTGGTGAACCATAATATTATCGTTTCTCATCTGGTCATAGAACACAGATATCGCTATCATGGGAACTCCATAATAGGTTTCCTAGTTTGCCACGAAACCCCTGTGCATTACGAGTACTCGTGTATGCTTATGTCTAGCGCGAAATCGTATAATTGTAAAATCAAATTTTACGATTTGCATTAGCGTTATCGAGAAATTTGAAAATAGGAACTGATGATTTACTTGTTAACCACCGGAACTTAGGGTACGTCATCGCGTTGTCAGAAAGTCCAAGGAGAAATTTTAAACTTTGGAATTATAAAATTCGATAATTCAAAAATGAATCATAGCTTTCTTAACTTTTTCTGTTATCGTGTTACGAGTAAACTTATGGTACGAAAGCTGAATTGCAAATCGCACTAAATAAAAGGTTCAGCGATATTGAGAATAGAACTTATCGAAAGTCATAAATCTCGGGAATACCAGAATTGTAAAAGGATGATTCAGGTTAGACTTTATTGACACTTGAAAAGTCTGGTAATTACTCAAGTATCTGGTACGAAATACAAACGACTGATTGTATTTTCCTTGCAGCTCTTTTTCCGTGATTAATGTAAGAATATGGATAATTATGTAAATACAACCGCTAATATTTATGATCGGAATTGATTTGCTTTCATCGAGCGTATGTAAACTCGACCACCCGCGATAACCTCTTTTATCGCTTATCAATAATTACTTACCCTTCCTCTAGATACTTTATTTTATGTAAATGATACATTTCACCGCGAACGATGAATAATTTAGTCATCAGAACGAAAGCTGAGCTAACAAACGTTTCCCTTTATTTCGACAAATTTGCGACTTTATTGTCAAACAGAATCACCATTGATAAGATCTTGAGAATTTATGCTTACCCAGAAGAATAGAATATATCCTATCGGCATGGGCCCCATAATCAATTCTTTCGGTTTAAAATTTACCTTTGTTATTGTTATTTAAAGTTCCTTCCTGTTATGACTCATTAATTATGATAAGAAAGATTTATACCGTATCCTCGTTGATAAACCAATCTCTGTTGATATTAATAATAATCTCGTGTTGGTAAATTTCAGCCAATGTAAATATACTTTCGAATCAGTTCCTCTATTTACGTTCAATTTGTTATGTAGAATCGTAATTCGCGATGATGAAATATGTACATCTGATCAAAGTCGTAATGACGTATAGATTATCGAGCGCGGCATAAATTACAAGTTATTACCCTACCGATACAATTCATCTTATTCGCTTCTAAGACTTACGTTTATTATATATTTTTTATTTCTCTAAGCGATCACGCTATGTCCTCAATGTGTTCGTATCTCTTCTTCGTTATCCTCTACGCAATTTAAAAAAAACTTCGAAAAACTGTCAGAAACCGTATTTTAACGAAGAAACTTCGTTAATTAAACGTAGAAAATTTAACCCTTTGAACTCACCCTGGGTCGCCGTTTAATCAGATTCTAAAGATCGATGTTAATTAACATACAAAGTTAAAGATCACCCAACGATTTACCGTTTTAAAAACATCGTCGATTTTATAGCAGAAGGTGTTGGAATTGCTATGTTTCTCTAACGTAAAAATTCGCCGAGTGCAAAGGGTTAAACGATCGAGTATCCTGCTGTACAAATTTACATTTTCCCATGGGTACATTTTTCGAAACGGTTGCAATCATTCGTTGTCTGCGAATAGCTCTATAGCTCTCTTAACTTTCCGCATGGCGTGTCCCTTGGACGATCTCCGTTTTACGACTGGTTCAGCTCGACCTGACAAATACCGTCGTTCGACAAAACTGCGGAAATTTCGCGAGATTTCCTGTTATTCGCGGGACCGAAACGTTTTCGGACAAAACGCGATCCGCTCGAGGTCGGTGTAACTTTCGAGAAAACTATCCGTTCAGTCGGTCGCCTCGGTGAGAACGTGGCCAGAGGACCAGCGATGGTTGCAGCTTCGTTTTACACGAACGGTGAAAGGATAAGGGTGGAATAAGCCCTCGCGAGTGGCTTGGCAACTTACCCAACTTCGCGGCAAACTTGTCAAATGTTTACGCAATTTTAATGCGATTAAACGCGGCCCTTTCCGCGTTTAATTACGCCTGATCGATCCTGCGGCGCGGCGGTTCGTTTAATCGAGTTGAGAGTGGCTTTATCGCGAAGATCCGGTGCTTGCCTCTTTGCCAGACTCCATTAATCGGGATCTTCCTCGCCGGACCCTTATCATCCTGGCTTCTCTTGGTTTTCCACAGTTTTTCCTTTCTTTATCGACTTAGATTTACAGAGAAATCGTATCTCTATCCAAAGCGCAGAAGTCGAGGATTGCGTAGCCACTTGATCTCTCGTTGCCAGAATTTCGTCTAGATTTTTCTCGTTTTCCGGTCTAGTTTTTACTCGCTTCTTGCCTCGATCGAGGATTCGTATTTCTTTTCCCGCCGGAATACAAATTTATAACGCAAAGGTACATATACGAAAGTATACGCGCTGTTCGCAGTTGATTTTAACACGTTGACTGCCAGACGCATTTTTGATGGTTTGCCCAAAGCGCCAACTTTTCATTATGCATTGTATATTATGCTAAAATATTATTTGCAGACAGATAAAATGAGTCGTAAAATCATGCTTGAAGCAGTTCTCGTGGCGGAGGACACCAGTGATCCCGTGGCACTGGAATGCAATTAAATTATAAGTATTGTTATTTATATATCAGCGTCCACGATGCTGTAGCCAAGTCGAGTGCCGGTCACCGGTGACCCCCATGGCAGCCAACGTGTTAATGTTAAATATCGAGAGTGTCAGAGGAAAAGTTCGCAACGAAGAAGTTGGCGAGGTGAATAGACGAATGAGTCGAACGACCGTGAACCTTGTTTTCGTAAATTACCCAGCGGGTTTTCCTCATTTCAATTTCTTTTCTAACGAAACAGTGCTTCCAATAAGGTTCCTCGATAGAAGCTTCAGGAGGCGCCACAGCGAATAAATTAATAAGATCAAAGACACGGCCAAAAAGGCGAAGACGTCGATCATGTTTATCTTCCACCAGGGCAACTTGGTCGCCGATGATCTCAAGCTGTCCGGTCCGTTTCTTGCAACGTATTCGATCCAATAAATCGCTGTATCCAATACACTCATTGGTCGGTCTCTGAACAACTTCGACATTTTCTTCGCGGATCTCCTGAAATGGAAACACGATTATTTCGCATCCAAAATTTCTTTCGGACTTCCGCTAAGTTTCGTCAAACTTTCGCGAGGCTGTTCGCTTAAATTGGCTTTTATCTATTCTGGTTTCCGATAACTCAGAGAATATTCACCTGTATTTGGGATCGTGCAAGAGCTTATCCAACGCAGAGTCCATGGAATGCTCGGTGATGTCTCGTTGATGTAGCAAAATCCCAACATTCTTATGTTCCAAGACCCTGACGTTCTTTATCTGGTCCAGGAACACGGGCATCCCTATCATGGGAACTCCGAAATAGACTGCTTCCTGTGTTCCCATGAGACCCCCGTGAGTCACGAACACCTTAGTATTCTTATGTTCTGTGAGAAACAGGCAGAAGATCCATTAATCTTGCCTGGTTTCGTTCGAAAATTACGCGCGAGTTCTGTCTAACCTCGCAATCCCTTTTTCACCCTGAATCCAATCTGCTCGCGTGCAGTCTACTTCGAATAAATATACCAAAAAGCTTCCTTATAACAAATAAGGATATAAATAATAAATCGAAAATTCTTGAATTGATTTATTTTCGGAAAGCAAGTTCAGCGAAGGGAGACTGTCGTTAAGAAGATTGGAACGTAGCAACGAGAAGAGGGAACGAGGATGAAATCGGCGAATGCTAATTAATAAGCTCGACAGAGAACGAGAGTGAAATTCGTGAAGAAATCAGCTTCACCTACTCAGCACAGAAACCTGGGGAACCCAAGACAAGGTGAGGACGTTGCTGGGCAGACCAGCTGGCAATTTCGAGGCGTTGGCGCACCTCAGCAGGACCTTTGTCGGCGAAATTTTCGCGAACGACGCGTACAAGCTCAGCACCGTCTCCTTAGGCAACTTCTCGACGTTCAATATCGAGCCCAGCGAGAAATATACCAACCCTTGGTCCGCTGAGTCCAACCACATCTTGATTTCCTACGTCCATGAAACGTGAGTTAGATCTCGTTCGAGACAGGGAGAAACGGAAGGAATTGCGGGATGAAATTTCGAGAGGAACTTCGAGAGGTCCCGTGGAGATTAAATTGCAGGATCGGGAGATGCCGGAAATTGTAAAAGAGTTGAAAGAATTTCAGGAAACTCGAGGAATCGTAGAAAATTCTTTACTGGGCTCAGCTTCGGCGCGTTTTCTTCGACCACGTGTAATCCTCCGACATGGATTACAGCTGGTGTGATTGGTCTGACACCGTGGTAACTATAGTGCGTGTTCACCAAGGCCATTGCCACCTGTCTCTCCAGCTCTCTGATATCGGGTAGATGAGGCAAACCCAGGTATTTCCTCATCATGTCGGTTTGAACCGCCGTGTACTGCTCGAAAATCATTATTTGCTTGTAATTCAGGTAGACGTTCCACAAACGATCGAAGAACGTGTCTATCGTGGGTTCCTCGTTGAAGAAACCCGAGAAGAAAGCGTCGCTCAGAGGATTTCCCATAACGATGTCGAGATATGGGAATTCCAGGAACGACGAAACGAGGATCACTGGTACATTCAGTAGTTTGCCGAATCCTATGTAACACGGCGAGGCGAAGTACTGAAAGAACAAAGACTTGTTTCAGAATTTTTAGAACTCTCTTTTAACACTTTGCCGGCCGCATATTTCTCGAATCGCCATTGCGCCGCCGCCAATACTGCTCTCCAACGGTGGTATTTATGCAATCGTTCGCAACATAAGCAAAGTATTTAAAGATTTCAATAAAACACAATCTAGTCAATTGAGAGGATAAAACAGTTGAAACCACAGTTCTCTATTTATTAAACATTGCTCTGCAACAATGTGTCTCCCTATACGAACATGGAAATTAAGCATCACCGCCGCAGAAAAAAAAGTCACGCGTACGTGATAGCGGCTGATAACGGTTGGCGAGCAAAAGTCACGCGAGCGTGACAGCGGCCAGCAAAGTGTTAAAATCGAAATAAGTTTCGCATTTGTGCGAATTTTCGTATTTTCTGTTTAACCGTTTGAGTGCCAAGGAGCGATTTTGCGCTTCTTCTGTTCTGCTCGAACAGTGCAAACGATGCGCGACTTTACAGCTATCATTCCATTTTAGCTAAAAATAAAATAACGAGACAGCTAATAAAAGAACGAACTTTAATTTCAATCTAACATTTGGTTGCAAATTTTCGAACGGGAAATAGAGATAAGCGAAAAAGTGCTCCTTGGCACGATTGAACGTGGAAATGCGTGGCACTCAAACGGTTAATCTTCGCGTGAGTTTCTTCGATCGAATTAAAATCGTATCCGATTATATTTAAACAGTCAATAAAGAGTTACTATTTGCTAATACTCGCATACTTGAAAAAATCGTTCAGTTACGTTAATACATTCTAAGAAATCGGAATATAGAAATTTTCTAGAAATCTAAGATTGCTGAAAGTTAATTCCGTTTCATCTTGGCGAGTACATTTCTGTAGAACGCTTTTTGCTGATAAACTAATTCGTAGTCGGATACTGAGATATCGTTTGAAACGTTAATAAAAGAAACGAATGTTGGTTTTTTTACCTGAACAATTACGAGATCATACGGTGGATCGTTGGGTGGGTTCTTAATAAAATTCTGCATATCGTCTAGCAGCATTAAATCGCATACAGGATTGCCGAATGTTATGGCTAAGTGAATCAACATCTCTCGATTTATCTCGTCCCATTCCTGAATACTCCTAGCGGACAAAGCTGTCCTGCTGCCACTCAAACTAACGATATCCGTGTAATTAGCCGGCGGTTTATTCGTAGGAAAATGACTGATCACGTCGACTCTGTGACCCTTTTTTGCAAGACCCTTGGTGAGAACCTCAAACATTTGAAAATGGCTTCTCCCTTCGAACGGAAAGATGCAGAGTATCCTGTAGGCAACATCTATGCGTAGCAACAGAGCCAACACTAGAGAGAACAACGTTTTTTCGTACTTCATGCTCTTTTTCCTATGTTCCCACCTGTAACAAGCACTCGTTTCGATCATTCTTCGAAAACGTTTCACTTTTCAAGCTTAAATTTCATTTTTAATCCGTAAACTTCTGCAGCGTTACGAATTCGAGATTTGTTCGAAATTTCAGAAACTCGAGGATTTAAGGACGTCGGATATTCGAATATTTGGAAAGACTTTGATATAGAAATTTAGAAATTTAAAAATTAAGAAATTCCAAAATTCAAACGTTGGAAGATTTGAAAATTCGAGGGTTCGAAGCTTCTGAAATCTGATACCTAAAAATTTCACTAATTAAAATTCCTCTCTTCTTTATTTTACAAGTATCCTTAAATATCCTCGAAATCTTTTTCATTTCGCTAAAAAAAAAAAAGAAAATTAACATAATACACAGAAAGACTCTCGACACACGAATTTGTGTCAAGGTTTATTTATTTATCATCGTCGATTGAAGTTCTCCTCTCCAAAAAATGAGGAATACACGCACAATATTGTCGCATTGTATCAGAAAATGCGAGTCGCCTGCATTTAGCAACGTCAAACTTTATGATCGTACATCGGGCCGAAAAAATGTCGGGTGAAATAAAAACGTTTGCGAATTCGGTGCGTTTCTGTGCGCGGAATGTAAAGTGCAAAATAATTAATGCAAGTCAACGATTATTATTAAAACTCCAGATACAGTTGTTTATTGTCACGAGGTAAACGTGCAGCACAGAAACGAAAATAATAACGGTCGCGATCAATAGCGAACCAACTTGGCATCCTCGATGCAAGCAACCATTAATAGCAATATTCGAATTCGCGCTAAACGATGGTGAATTACCGCCAATCGACGATTTCCAAGGCGAAACGCAGTGCATGCTCTGCACGATAAAGTCTTAACTATGAATCTAATTATCGAGCAGCGAAATAATAAATCTACGCTTATTTTAGTCGTATTTTATATTATTAATTTTTATATTATTAATCGGTGCATCGTGGACAAGCTGTGCTATGCGATTTTGTTCCAGTTCGTGGGTCCATTAACGTTTATTAAATTTTTTCGAGGCACGGTTGGCCAAAAGTGACAAAGGTTAACGCCATTGTCAGCTTTCCACGTTGACCCGGAAGATTTTCGTTTATCCCCGTTCGTGTTACATCTCTCATTCCCTTCGTTAAATTATGCACGTAATTCCCTCGGTTAGTATCGTCGTATGTTTATGTTGCAATTTCCTCGGTGAACATCGCGTTCAAACAAACTTGGCCGAGTGTAATGCGACGTATTAATTTAAAAAATGTCCCTCCGTTCCTATTTTTTATTTTTTTTCCCTCGCGCGGCTCGTTTGTTCGTGATATCGCAACACGTGTTTCGTTATTCCGTGGGAGAAACTGGAAATATATGCGAGAGACGCGGATATTACTCGTGTAAATGTAACAAACAGAGAGGTCAGTGTAATAGAGGCATCACGGAATAATTGAATTGCTACCGTTGCGCGATAAATTATCAACGGAATTTAAATTGCGCGTTCGTATTGTTATCACACCTGGTGAATAATTAATCGAACTTTGTACTCGTCTTCTTAGATATGCTTCGAGCAATTCGAGTTGCAGAGATAAGAGTACTCGATGTCCTCGCGGAAAGAATTGAAATAAAAGTAACGTTCAAATTCACGATGACAACGTTACGCTGTCGTTATCGAGAATTCGCGTTTAATCGGTATTTTAATTCCTGTTCTTTTTTGATCGACAAATTTTTGTCCGGAAAAATTTGAAAATTCGAGCGATGAGAAATTATTCGAGAAATTCGAGAAATTTTGATACTTGCAACGTCAGGGACCGATGAAAAGCTTTCGGAGAAAATAGTTACCGGTTTCCACCACAGAGACCATTAATTCCGAGGTATTCTGGGAATGTTCATCAGGGAAATTAATGGTAGGTACTTACGTAAGTGCATGTATCGGGCTGAATTTCCTTATGGACGAAACGTGTAGAGACAAATTTTAATGAAACTTTGAAGCACGTGTAATCGGGATTCGATATGGGTCTATTTATATCGGCCATTATAACGCGCCGTCTCTACTTCCTGATATTTCACCCTTAACTCTTTGATGCATGGTAGGATTAAAAATGTCCCACCTTTTCGATGCACGATAATGCATGGTGGGACATTATTTACAGGCACACCTCGAAATATTTTAATAGCTGCACGCGTATAGTCACGGTGGGACTATTTGAGTCCCACCTTATAATTATTATTTTATTATGTTTGTATATTATGCGATACCTGTGTTAATCAAAAATATCAATTTTATTTAATTTAAATCGCAATAAAATTCCCGTATCAACATGAACCTATATTATTCTCAGAAATTCTATGCCTCAAAGAGTTAATACGTAGAGTAGTCGAATTATCGTTGTTATTTTGTACATATTTATTTTTTGAAAGAAACGTCACACTATCTCTGAATTTTACGTATATTTGGTATACTAATTCATAAACGAAGCTACTCGACTTTTCATCGATTGTTTAGTACCGGAATTTCGTTTTTAAAAAATTCACGCAGCGCTCTTTGACGGCAATAATAAATATTGGAAATCAGAGAAACTCCATGAGAAATATCTCTACAAATTTACGCGGATATTGCAGTTATTAATTGTTGAACCAACATCGGAAAAGTTTAGTAATGTTTCTGTTTTTTTTTTTTAAACGAATAGAAAGTCGGTCACACGACTGATCAATAATGGAACGCAACAAGAAAAATCGATGAACCTTTTGTCTATATCGGCCGTTGAAATTCTCCATCCGAGAGTAATATCGAACACCGTGAATCTGGAGAAAATGAAGCTTTTCTCTGATCCCATGGAAACATTTTCTTTTCACGAAATCACGCCCGTTTTCTTTTGAAATTAATCTCAAATTAATTCCAATGCTTCGTTCGACGATTAATTTATTCGCAATATCTTTGCCGTAATTTTTTATTCGTCAATAACGACAATGATACTTAATAATAAAAAGATATAAATAGATATCTATGTAAATAAAATTCAGAATTATAATTCAATAACTCGAATCAAGGCTAAATTTAATTTCAGTTCTTGCTTTACATCCTTCGCTTCTTCTACAG
This sequence comes from Euglossa dilemma, assembly GCA_002201625.1. Taxonomy (NCBI): domain Eukaryota; kingdom Metazoa; phylum Arthropoda; class Insecta; order Hymenoptera; family Apidae; genus Euglossa; species Euglossa dilemma. Next base: position 6,277,074 of record NIJG01000123.1, read on the forward strand.
TTTTCAATCGTCCTTGGTTAATGGTTCGAAAAGTCACACGTTATTTTACTCAAGGTGTACGAGTATACTAAGTATTCGTCATGATAAATGAAATTTACATACTAATAAAGACGATAAGAAAAGAACGGGCCTGACAAATGGTAACGGAACAATCGTTGAAAATTAATTAATAATAACGATCTTTCGTGATTTGCGGAGAGGAGTCGATTAGCGGTTTGGCAGAAATTTCAATTGAAATTGGAGGAGTTTATTAGTGTTTAACCCCTTGTCTTACGATTTATTTTTAAACAAAAGCGACACCAAGGTCGTTGACTGAGCGTTCGAAACTGTACAAATCGAAAACTTCCTATGATTTGTATATACACGTGCGCGGTACAATTAACTTTGCGAGATGTTCGATAAATAATTACGATTAGTTGATTATTAAACAAAAAAAAAGATTTATTGTTGCAAATTGGCCCGATAGCCTTACGACTCCTCTGAGGTGTCATTGTAAGCTAAAGGGTTAATTAGCGAAAAATAGCACTTACGTTGAATTCCCGACACTTTGAGCACCTCTTCTGCCTCTACTCCAATAAACGGTGTAGCTATCCTCATGAGTTTAATTAGAGTTAATCACTTAACGCATACGCAAATTTTATCTCGATGCTATTGTTGTTCCTGCGACTTCGTTGGTTTTGTTACTCTCGTGTTACCGTTGCATCATTACTGCGTTACACGCAAAGACCTTAGATAAGGAATCCTATTTTTACAAAAATATTGGAAGATCTGAGAGATTATTGAAAAAAATGAAATTAAACTATTGTTAACTAATTGAACTATTGATAAACCGAAGGAGATTCGTTAAGCCTCGTTTAGGGCAATAAGATCGCTTATTAGTACTTTCACTCTTATATAGAGACAATTCCTTTCTCCCTCTTCTTGTCCTTTTGCTATTCTACATTTTGACTCGTAAATTTTGTATATAATTTTAATGAAGCAGATACATGTTATTAACATTATCGAACGAATTGTTATTTTTGACCAAGGACTAACTCGCGTTGTACAGAATATTGATACAACACCGCACGTACTAGCGATTTACTTTAGCGCAGTAAAAACAAAAAGATTTACTCGCATAAATTACGACGCGAATTACCAAATAGTCGTTTTCTTTTCATTTCGAGAGACAACATACGTATACTATTACACGTGTAAATAATACAGTTCTCTCGACGAATGAATTTAAAACGATACCAATCGTCGCGATAATTATAATGCAAACAGGAGATAGAAAACTTGATAGAAAGATATGGAAGAATTCTTGAAAACTAGGGAATTATTTACGAACGCTTTATCTACTTACGGACGATTACTCATAGTCAGACTTGTAGTAGGTAAGTAACTAAACACATTGAGCACGATGTTAACATATCTACAAACTCGTATTTAATCATTTCGCTACGGCGAACTTTTCCAAAAAATGTGATTATGAATTTATGATATATAGTTTAAGTTCGTTCGTTTATTATATAAAAAAGGAGTTAAAATATTTTTTCATATGGTTTCCCAATCCTACATGTCTTTTTTTCATACAGAAAACATATATCTAATAAAGCACAAAAAATCAAATAGTCTTTTAATTTTCTTATAAAGATTTCTTATTTTTTTAACCCTTTGACTACGCCTATAGGCGCGCGTTTGTGATACCAAGAATGCCTATAGGCGCCCACAGTAGTCAAGGAGTTAACATAAATAAATTAAAATGAAATAAAATTAAACAGAAGAAAGAACTAGCAAGAGTAATACGTGACGAAAAGGAAACGTGGTGAAAAAGTAAATTTCCCAGCAATTCCTGCGGCTCCCTGAGCCATTCGTCCAGGAAACATCCATAGGACACGACGTCCACGTGACTTAATGAAATTTCCTGGTCCTCGAAGGCACACAGTTTTTATTTTCCGACGACGGAAACCGCGTCACGTCGTGGAAAGTAATCGGGTCTCGGGTCACGTTAATTACGAGCTTGGGCCGGCAATTTCTCGCGCGAACTGCATCCACGTGCATGATGTAAGTCGCAAGTAGAACAGCCGACGTTTACATTAATCAGGGATACCAACGTGTATATCGTTCATGCAACTGAATCATGCCGCGCCGTACTCGAAAGTACGGCCGACCAGTGTTCGGGGTTAATGACTGAAAAGTTTGACAAGAGGAGAATTATCCGGCAACGTGAATACCGAGTTGTTAGCCTCGAAAGATGGATAGGCCATTTTGCTACGCTTTGAATTGCCACGAGTCCATTAACGTCTGCCATTCGCGCATCAACCGTTGGAATTTTCGCTAAACGTAAATACCGTGTTTGTCCCGGCTGGAAATTTTCCCTAAATTCGCTATATTCCTGGGAAACTGGAAAACTACGAAATGGGACATTTTAATGAGACGAAAGTATCGTATTCCTTGAATACTGGATATTTAGAACGGATAACAGCGGATGCTATACTCGGCAAAACGAAGATTTAACTAAACTGCGAGCGTTAATTCGCGGAGAAGTGAAAATGTGAATATAAAAATCGTTATATCGGTGAGAGGGCAGAAATTTTAATTGGAAATGGTTATTATATCCGCTGAAAGCAAGAAGAAAACTAAACTAAACTGATTATGAACGATGTATTCGTTGGGAACTGAAGATTATTCCACTTCGCGATAACCCGAATAGTAAAGTGGGTATCTTTTGTTCCTCAAAGTTATTTGTGCTTTTCTAAAGGATATTACGTTCTTCGCAGGAGAGCGAATGTTTTTCAACCTCGAATCAAAGATCCTTCTGTTCGAGCGGAAATAGTATTTCGTTGTTTCACCAAACAGCAACCGCGGGAAGAAAGCCCCGTCATTCAGGAAGTCTGATTGAATCTCTCAAGAAAAGCTGTTTATATCCCAGCTGGTTCGATTTTCTTCTCGTCCAGGCCCTTCGATCATCCAAACACGATCACTTATTACTTCCAGTTGATCCTCGATGAAAACACGTAGTCTCCCATTCAAGAACCCTTCATCGCAACTGTTTATTAGGAGAACAGAAGGACAAAACTCTCAAATCTATAATCTCTCACTTTTCTTCCATTTAAAAGATTTCTTCCCCTTCTTCGAGTTTGATTTAAGGATTTCATTTCAAAAGGATTTCAAAATTATTAATTGTAAATTGTGTTAATAGACGTTTACTATACTTAACATAATTGGAATTATTAATAATAATTATTATTAATATTAATACGAGAACAGAAGGAGAAAACACTCAAATCTATAATCTCTCACTTTTCTTCCATTAAAAAGATTTCTTCCCCTTCTTCGAGTTTGATTTAAGGATTTCATTTCAAAAGGATTTCAAAATTATTAATTGTAAATTGTGTTAATAGACGTTTACTATACTTAACATAACTGGAATTGTTAATAATAATAATTATTAATATTAACTGGAATTCGATATCGTTTCAGAGCAGGATATCATTTCGAACCGATAAATAATATTTCCATTTTTTGTCGCGATTGATTTACGAGCATTCGGGTTAAATAATTACATTTATTACCCCGTCTATTTGAATATGTAATACTTTGCTTATCTCTTATTTAAACAGCCAAATCCCCGAAGCGTTTGTCGCCCATTTTGTTGCATTTTGCCGCATGCCGACCATTTTGTCGAGTGATCAGCAACCCGATAACCATCGACGATTTTAATTTGCGTAAAATTCATTTGGTATCGATACACCAATAACCGACTCTGTTAATCGCTAATACTTTTTAATTATTAATATAGGATTCGACCTAATATCGTGATGGAAAATTTAATCAACGAGAAAGTATTTCGCCGTGTGTTTCGACGTAGGTTGAAAATTGCTGGTTAAACGCGTATTTCGAAGTTAAGTTGAAACGGAATATTGATCTATTGATCTTGAATTAATCAATTTAAATTTGATACTTTCCTCGCGATATCTGCCTGTTGTAATATCTACGATCGCTTTAATCGATTTAATCGTTCGTAGATTGTATGACTCGCCGAAATCTACGATCCTCTTTAAATTAGGCTGCTCAGGATTAACGTTCACATGATTAAAATATTTATTGGAGTTTAATCTTTCTCTTATTATCACTGTTAACTTTGCGGGCGAATAATTTTCATTTTCATGCCCGATTACAAGTGAAGCAGTATGTTTTATTGGTGTATATTTTAATTTTCTACCGTTCTCTTAGCAGATTTTGTTGCAGTTCCAGTGTTTTTAGGCTTATACTTATTCAAATTCATGCACGCATTCAAGTTCATCAACACTTCGCGCATTCGACTTAAATTACGCACGGAATAATCAATTTTTGCGTGCACAGTCGTAACGAAAAGCGAAAATTAAAAGAGACTATGGAAATTGCGAAGAACCCCTTGATATGGCACAAAATATGACGATTTATCGACGTTATTCGGTATGACAATTGAAAAATATATCTTCTACGTCGAAGAAAATTCATTTATATTACTATCCCATCAAACATACCGCGAGACAAAAATTGGTAATAAATATGCAAGGATTTTATTTCTATTATCCGAATATATTCCCGATTTTTATGGAAACAGTGGGATTTTACGAGAGAATGGTTTTATATGCCAATAAACCTATGAACAAACGTGCAATTTTATATAATATTCCAAACCCGACATAACACAATTCGACGACAAATAATGTTCGATCCAGTACAATAACTATTTAATCGTATATTAAAAAATGGTAATGTATACAAGCACCTAAATCCATTCACGTCAAATTTTGTAATTCCTGTATTAAACAGGGCTGAAAGAGAAAAGATAAGAACAAAAGCTGAAATTTCAGTCATTTGATATGAAATTTAAAATAAAAAGCTGAATCACGAATTCGAGTAAAGAGAGCCAGCTCTCTGTGAATCGTTATCTTCGATCCAGTACAATAACTATCTATTTAATCGTATATTAAAAAATGATAATATATACAAGTACTTAAATCCATTCACGTCAAATTTTGTAATTCCTGTATTAAACAGAGCTGAAAGAGAAGAGATAAGAACAAAAGCTGCAATTTCAGTCTTTTGATACGAAATTTAAAATAAAAAGCTGAATTACGAATTCGAGTAAAGAGAGCCAGCTCTCTGTGAGTCGAAAAGCTTCGAAAAGTGTCTTACCTGAAATGGTACAAAATTCTGAGCGAAGCAGAAATCGAGTCAGTGATCATTTCTCGCGGTATGATCGCAACACGATATTTTCATCTCCGCGTCTAGCATCCGATTCGAAGTACATATCAAGTTCATCTTATATTCCACGTATGGTCCATGGAACGTGAAATGGGCGGGTTCCACGAACACGCGGAGATTTCTCGAAATTCACCGCGACCTCGTGTACTGAATGCACACCAAGATACTTTTCATCGGTGTTGTGAATCTCGTAAAAAGATTCGTGCAATTTATCCCATGAAGCGACGTTTATTACGACCAGGAATTAATCTGAGTACCATTTGAGAGGGTCTGAGGTGATTTCCAAAGAGATTGAACATCGGGGTTCCAATTAGAATAAAATAGGGTCGCGAAAAAGCTAAGGATTCTACGCATATGGCAGCCATTAATCCTTGTACCACGAATAACAAGTCGCTTAGATCCGTGATGGGGTTCGAAGAACACTCCTCGTCGCTTAAACTCGCATCTTTGATCGGTATTTAGCGAAATGGCGAACGAGTGTTCCAATTAGCATTGATAGACACGTGACAGGGGAAGAAGAGGTCAGAATTCGATGCACATGGCAGCTATTAACTCTTCCATGACGAATACAGGGTCTCTTTGATTATACAAGTGCAAGGATAGATTCATTTCATGTATAAAATGTACAGAAAATTAACAAGAAATATATATGTCTTACTAAACGCGTTACAGATAATTTGTTTTGAAAATTAATTTACCACAATTCATCTTCGAGTTAATGGAATTTGAATTGACGCAAAGAGAACTCGAGGAACATTCATTTCGTGTATAAAATGTACAGAAAATTAACAAGAAATATATATGTCTTCCGAAACGCGTTACAGATAATTTGTTTTGAAAATTAATTTACGATAGAAATTTTAGTGGATCAAAGTGGTCCAGAATTCATCTTCGAGTTAATGGAATTTGAATTGGCGCAAAGAAAACTCGAGGAACGTTACTCCAACTCGAAATTAGGATCTTAACTCTTTACGGCCCTATATCGAGCTGGGTTAACGTTCTGCTTTGACTGGTCTATTTTAGTTTTATCGCACGAAACGCATACTTTTATGCGATAGTCTAATTCGAAGGATAAGTCAAATTGTTACAGATAAGAATGAAGTTGAAAAATTAAGAAATTGTTTAATATAGCTGAAGATACTGGTAACGAGTAACGTATTTTTCTTTTTTTTTTTTCAGAGCCATACTGTCGGATGACGTTCGATGGATGGTCCTGCTGGCCAAATACTCCAGCAGGAAGCACAGCATACGCTCCGTGTCCAGATTTCATCACCGGCTTCGATGCATCGTGTAAGTTCTCTCCTGATTTTGCCATTTTCCATCCTTTAATTCGCAGAACTCGACGTATCATGATGATTAGGATCCCTTGTTCCCCTTAATTACCAACTTCGTCGATTTTGATTAAGACCACGTAACAGCTGGTAAGATGAAATAAGGTAAAAGACCAGTCTAACGCAATTCTTTACACAGCGCTTTATTATATGCTTCGTACGCATACGTGAAATGCACAATCGAGTGATGCGAAGCGCAACGTTTCGTCTTTCGTATCACAATGATATATATTTCCATAAATAGCATCTTCGAGCATGTTGCAAATATCCTTACCTACGATATAAAAAATGCATTTGATAAGAAAATAAATCTTGTAGACTTCACACAGATCAACGGCCTATCGAATCTCCGGAATTGTGCGCGATATTATTCCTCGATCCTCAGTGACGTACAACTATCGGTCGACGATCAATCGAACAACACTTTGTACGAAAAAATGCTCGCCAATTGGTCACAATTTTCTTCCTTCTTCGTTATCGGCTATACGCGAAGTACAGGCGGGGCCGATTTCTCCGATAATCCGAAGGGTAACCAACGATTAACGCCTATTCGTTGAACATCGTTCCTCATCCCAGTTTGATAAATGCATCTTACAACGTGGTTATTCGTCGGAGCATGTTTTATTAATAATATCACAGACGATACTTTTGATCACCGGGTGATCAAATTCCGAAAACTTCATCATCACCTTATCGTACCTCTCGGTGTGCTCCTTGGACGTGATGGGAGTTAGCAGTTTCACCGCCATCAGCGCAGCTTCTATGGTCCCTACTTCCACCAGTCCTTCGATTATACCCAATTTCACGTCGTTCTTATCGTAATCCTTGAACGTATTCCATCCCAGTGTACATTGCAGAACGTCGGTCATGAAAAAGATGAACAACGACGAAAAGATCTCGACCAACTCGGGTAACCTCTGACCCACTTTGATCCCAAATTCCTTGGGTGTCTTCGAGAACACCTGTTCCCTGCTGTACACCAGCAACAAGTAAGACGTGGGATCCATCTGAGGAGTCAGGACGGAAAGAAACGTGGACAGAATTCCGTCGATCAGTCGTAGCTCCATATCCAGGAAGAAGAACGTGTGAGTGACTACCTCGATGAACGAGTTAAGAGCGTTGTTCACCGGGTAGAAATGAGGATTATCGGGGTGCGGCACGTTCCATCCGCTCTCGACGACCTCCTTAAACACGCTAGAGAATATCTTCATTCGTTCGTCGAATTTATCCTTGGTTGGTAGCAACAGAGCTGTCACTACGAACATGGCGGCGCAACGGGAGATGTTTATTCCTCCATAGAACAGGAATCTTCGTATCAGTTCCTTGATGAAATCCTCGGGCAGAAGGTTGCAAATGGCAGCGTTTATGTGGTTCAACAAAACGGTGATGAACTTCGTCACCTGCCATTTCTCCACATCGGCTTCCGCGAATCTGTCGATCATGTTCAGAATCAATTTCACGAATTCAACCACGTATTGGTCAGGGACCGAGTTTATCAGCAACAGCGAGTCGGAGAATAATTTAGTCTCCTTCGGCGTGAGCGTGGAAAACATGTGAACGAACAGAGACCACGTTGCTGGTCCCGAGTCGTTTTTATATACTTTCTTCGCCATGGTGAACAGAACTTCTCGGATAGAGTTGTTCTTTTCGGTCTCCCATTGCGCGTGAAGGAAGGTGAGCAGCTGCTCGCGAGGAGCCACCATGTGTATCAGTCTAATCCCATGCTTCCGGATGGATACCCTCTGATTGGCTAACTCCCTGGCAAATGATATCACGTCCATGGCGTTTGTCTTTCTGGTCACGGTTGTCAGTGCGCTCAGAGTATCTAAGAAGTAGTCTCCTTCGCACAGCCTGTTCAACACCGATAATGAAACCGGTGGATTCACGAAATGCATAGAGGAAATAACTTGCGAGACCAAACTGTAACGAGTCCTTGCGTCCTCCTGATGAATTTCCATCGTCTTGCTTGTTGGAAGCAACGGCTCGATGATTTGAGTGTAAGTTTCTCCGTGGACCAGGGTGGCCAAAACGTCTAAGCAGATTATGTCCTGATTCTGCGTTAGATCCTGAAGACATTGCTCAACGAATCTGATGGGGATGCTGTTATACCAACGCGTAGCCTTGACAAATCGTTTCGAGTGCTCGTAGTTCCAATTGCTCTTGCAGGCTTTCAGATACTCGTTCCAGTGATCCAGAATGTGTTTCGGATTCCTCTTCAGAACTTTTAAAGCCTCGCCCTTCTTTACACAGGCGAGCTCTTTGCTTTTTGGCCAGAAACGATCGTACAAGTCCCGTTCGGACACCAATATACTTTGTAGATTCGCGATTATATATATATTACTCTGATTAGTGGTAGACAGGATTTCCTCGATTGCTTGTATCATCCACGGATAATTCTTGATCGACATTCGTTCTATGCGACTGGTTTTAGTCACGTGGGACTTGTTGAAGTGGTAGATCGAGGAACACAGATCAAACAGGATCCCGACTTTGTCCTCCCTCCAAGGGGTCTTATCGGAATTATACTCCTTTGAAACCACGTTCACGCAGGCCTCTAGACACATTCTTTCGTATTCGGGATGATTTTGAAGAATATTCCAGTAACCTGTACATCTCATGCTTTTTATATCCACCAGCATATTGATAAGAGTGTCGATAGGTTCATTCTGAAGGATTTTGTAGTGTATAGCTGCCCCCAATATTTGCACGCTGATGCTACTCCTTGCTAGCAAGTCGTCCTTCACGTAAGCTCGCACGAACATATCGAGTAAGATGGTCCAGTAATCTCTACCCATATGAGGAAGATTGTAAAGTTCCAGCATGGTCTCGAACACCTTCCACTGGAACCAACTTTGCTCGAATTTGTGCCTTTTACTTATATACGTCAGTACCTCTAAGAAAGCCTCGTCATCGTTGTTCACCTTGCACGTGTAGATCATTTTACTTGCTAGTGCAGCTCTGCACTCCATCTCGGAGGTATTAGCAATCGCGTCGCGGAAATACTGTATCGACTCTGCGGCAGGAAGGTAACATCTCCAGCAGTACGTGTATCCCATTTCCTTCAACGAATTATCTTCTTCCTGCAACTTGAATCTTGCTTGCCTGATACGTTCTTCGGCCGGTAGTATCTTCAACAGCTCGGTTGTTACTTTGCTCAGATCATCCAGTATGTTTTTCCCGTAGACCTGTTGATAAGTTTTCAGGAAGAACTCCACCTTCTTATCCTGCGGGTAATAATGCAAATAGTCCAACATGTCGTTGGTATTAAAGTCCTTAATGTTCTCGGGGAACAGTTTCGCAAATATGGCTTCCATACGACTGTTACTGATCTTTCTCAACGGTAGCAGCTTGATGTACAGCTTGGGATTTCGTAGCAGGTGCTCCTTGCCGTTCTTCAAAAACGCCTCAGCACGCTTGTTGCTCAAATTCACGTTCGGTGGGAGATTTTTGTGCATCTCGTACAGCTCTACGAACGCATCCAATCGTTTCTTGACCAGTGCCGCCAGCACGTCGCCGAAGTCGTAGATGTTCACCGGATGGAGGTTTCTCGCGCATGGATCAGTGTTCGGTTTGCTTAATCTAAGATAACGCACGACGATGTCCGGGTTGCCACGAAAGATCTGCTTAACCAACTTCCGGCTCAGGACGATTTTCCTGTCGACGATCGTGTTGTACATGAAGGACTCGCTGCACGCCACGAGCAACGGCAACGCTTGCTCTAGGCCATAGAACGAAGACACAGCCAGAAAGAATTCCTCGGCTAGGTCGGAATTTTTTGGCCCCAAACGAGAGGCCAGGGTTTTGATGATTCGCGTTCTGGTGTTCAAAGAGACGTACGGAAACAAGTTGTCGAAAAAGTATTGACTATTAGTAATGGTTTTGTTGGTCCCGTTAAAGAAGTTCCGCGCCTTCAACGCTGTGTGCACTATCAGTTCGTCTTTGGACTTAAGAGCCTCCGCTATTGCCGCGTAGCTACTCTGATTATCGTGATCCTCCTTGTTCAGCATCATGGCGGCCTGAATTTGAACCAGGGGCACGAGAGGCTTTGGAATTTTCTCGCATTCGACCACATCCTCCAGATTGTTCGACGCCTGCAGTCGTTCTTTTATCAGGTTTATTATCCATCTGAATTTCTGGCCAGGTGTTTCGCCAGGCACCGTTTGAATAGCGTCCAGATAAGGCGTCGGCACAGTCATCTTCCCTGAAGCTGAGTTGACCTAGACGCTGTTAAAAATTGACTTTATTAGTACCAAAAAAAAAGAAAAGAAAATATAAAGAAATTATATGAATAATTATTGTTTTATATAAAACATCGTATCGAATTAAACGTTATCTTCTTTACACTCGTGAGAATTAACGTCTGATGCAGTTTTAGCTCCTTGAACATTTGCTTCGATTATAATTAAGGGCCTGAGCTAACTTCTTTGATCCACGCGCGAAATCGTTTAAATTTTGATTGATAAATCTAATTCGTGTATACGAAAAACCGGCGACTTTCGAATATTGACCATTGACGTGCAGTCACGTAACTATCGCGTGTTTTACAGCTCATTCCCATTCGTAATTAAGTGTTTGCAGAAGGAGATCAATAACCATTACCTTTCACACTCGTACAATAAACATTCCTCACACCTTGGTTATTCCTATGATAAATGGTCTCTTGAGAGTTAACGAAGGATAAAAAAAAATAGTCTTCATAATCGATTACTATTTCTCATCTCATCGTTTCCTACTGCTTGGCCTGCGACACGGTTCTTGTGAAAAGAATATTTCTGGAAGTACCGTGACACAAAATGAAGATATTTATTTCTCGGTTTTTCTCGTTCTACCAAGTTTCTCTCGTCCCATTGCCCGGAAAGTTAAAACGAAGAAATTCGACGTTTAGACGAACGTTTAGCGATGAAAGGAAAATACATGTTTTATTCAGAACGAATTAAGATCTTCGCGAATTTGCGACGTGTAAAGAATGGACAAGGAGTTTTCTTATAAGAATAATTACATCATATTAAAAAATGTAAATCGTGAGACTCGTCCGAGGTGTCGCTATTTCTTTTTCCTTAGCGTAAAAAGTTATGTCAGGTAATCCAAGTTAATCCCAACCAGATGTTCGCCCAATCAATTTACGATAAATTATCGACATCATGATAAACCTTGGGCAGTGAATAATGTGTTTTTTTTATTTACATTATTGGGTTTTAGAAAGTTATATATTACAATTAAGATAAGGTACGAATACGTAGAATAACGTCCGGCTTTTGAATTACACGTGAAATATAGGAATATAAAGGGTTGTAAATACCGGTTAAACCTTCTTCCTTATTTTAATAAAATTGTTAACACGGTATACTTAGAAATATTCTGAAAGATATACTTAATCGAATAGTAAACATGTAAACGGTTTAAACGGATTTATTTTGAAGGGAAGCGAATTCAGTTTTATTTGTGGACTAATAGTCCATCGATATTATCTCTTTATATATTAGGTTTGGGAAAAAGAAATCTATTTAAAATTATAAAAATAATGGATTTCTTTTTCCCCAACCCGATATAAAGCGATTTAAATTTCGTGGAATAAAGCGAATGATGCAATATATTTGAAAAAGAAAATTTTCCGAATACATATTAATGGAAAAAAATAGAAGTCACAATAACAAAGTGACAATGTAAAAAAGACGTTTATCATGGTACGATAAAATATCTACTTTTAATACTTTTATTACCTGGCACATGTCAAAAATATTTTTTCCCGACTTATCTTTCTTTCTAGAGAAGGGAAAAAAATAAGAACGAAACTAAAGAAATCCTGCATCCAATCATAGGGGAACCACCAGCCGTACCATATTTGCCACGTAAAAAATCCCAGTTAACCTTGAGTTTTGAAAAAGAAAAAAATAATTTTATCGCTCCTAATCAACAATTCCCAAGAAAAACAGCTTGTTACGCTTATCGCTCTCTCCGGTTACCAATCCTGAGAAAAAGCAGCTTCTTGCGCTATTTACAGTCCATCTTATATAAGAAACATCTCATAAAATTATTCCGACGTTAACGATGTTTCTGAAAACTATGGATGAGTCTCGATACATAAAAATACTTATTGTCGTTTAAACTATTAATAACCAAGCAACAAGATGTCTGTTACCTTTATCTATGGACATACCTCGGCGATGGTGATCGATGAAAGGCCGAGAGAGCGGCAATGGTAAATCGAAGTCGGCCGGAATTTTGTCGAACGATTTTTCTTACGGCGTTTCGTGGAACACTTTGTATTTTCTGAAAAAATCAAGGGCAAATACTACTGTTTACCAGGGATTTTAACTGTTCATAATTCCAAAGGTGAAGACGCGACGAATAACCCGCGACAAAACACAAAATCTCACTATGAAACGAAGCCAGGTCAGCGTTGACTAATCTCAAACGTCACTCGCGTGTTTATTCGGCGAGCGTAGGTTAGGTTAGATCCGCAGAACGAGCTGATTCGCATAGCGCGACGATTCGTCTTAGGGCTGATTTTTAATCATATACTTATATATGCCTACTTATTTGATAACTTAAGAAAGTTACAGTCAAATTTCCATGTGATTTTTATCGCGAAATTTGAACGAATTTCACGATTCTAACGAATGTTAAAAGGAATTGAATATCTCAATTGATTTGCGCATGCGTGTGTATATACATAGCATGTGTGAGTCATTCTCTTAGCGATGCGTTATGTATTTCTTCATTCGACCTTCTGCCGTCGACAAGAAAACAGTTTGGTATGTAATAAAATCATTGCTGATATTTCTGTCAAAACAATTGTGACGTTTTTATTAAAGTTATTTAGGAAATAAAGATCGTTATATGGGAAGAGAACATCAATACCTGTGAAAAATATTTTAGTCAGCTGTACTTTCAAATAGGATTCAATTACATTTAGTACAATAGCGTACAATTACATTTTAGTTTAAGGTGTTTATTAGTTTTTGAGATAATTAATAAAAATGTATCTCCGGTGTTACAGATTGAGTTTTTTTAACTGAAATTTTGTATTTTGAGTTCAAGACTCTTACATCTATTTTAGCATAATAAACAAATATTTAAAACGGTGTTTTATTTTCAAGTAGAAAAATTAATAAATTAAAATGCAATGAAAACAACTTTTTATTTCAATATATCTTATGAAGTACATTGACTGAAATCAAAATTTCTTCCTATGATACTGTCCAATATTACAAATTCTCGCGTTCTTCTAAGTCGTGATATCCAAAATATGATTGCTTTCGTTATTAATCAAAATTTTAGGACCTTCTTATATTATGAGTCGTATTACAATTATGTACATAAAGTTGTAAAATGAACAAATTACTTCATAAGATAGACCCAGAAAAAGAAATTAGAAGGATAAGATATCAATATATCTTTTATAAAATCGTTCAACCACTTAATCGAAATAAACGATCGATATATAACAAAATATATACGTCGATATTATACACATCACAATTTATTCTTGATTTTCTTCCAGTCGAATCTCTGATCTTTAGCATTGACACTTTCCATTTGAAGCGTTTTGCTGATATTCAAGTAAGCATGTGAATCCAATTTTTCGACCGGTTTCCAAATCGTTGTGATTAAGTCCGTGGTCTTCGGTGTTGGATTCCTTTAACAAAGAATTCGTTGCAAATTTAATTAAAGGAATAAATGAAATAAGAGACGAATTATATCAAAGAAAACTTACCCAGTTTTTGCAAAATCTGTCCACATTTGAGTTAAATAATCTACTACTTTAAACTTTTCACTTCCAACTTTTGCGGGTTCGATATTCATCCGTTTTCCCAGATGTGGATAGAACAAATACTGTAATTCTTCTGCGTGTGTCGTCCCTAAAAATTACCCCATAGCGAGTCACATATTTTCATTGTCTACTTTTATGATTGTATAATACGCAAAATATAAAATAGAAATTCGGAAATTAATAATCATAGCTTAAAATTCAAGATGACTGGAGATATCAAAAATATATAATAGCAGAAATAAAGGCATATTACTTGGCAGAGAAATATTAAAGAATATTCTCATTAACGATTCTCCACCATCATAACTGAATTTGTAAAAATAGGTAGATTCAGAGCCACTTTCTATCTGAGAATTAACAACTTCGTGGATGCCTTGAAGGAACATCATGTCGCTAATATAATCTACGTATTTCTGTAATGTTTTCTTGCAAATTAAATCGTCTCCAAAGTACAAGTGTTTCACATCCGTTGGGCTAATTCCTTCTTTCTGTAAGGTTCTCTGCATCTCTATGGGCATTACCAGATCGAAGTTTGTATTCAGACTTTGAAGACTCTCGTCACTTCCCATTTCCCGGAATACTGAAAATGTTTCTATTATGAGTTTCGATTTTTAAGAATTAACCCTTTACAATCGGGAAACATATAAAAGGAAATGTATTAGATTCGTATCGTTTATTAAATTTATGATCCTTGTGAAAAGATAAATAGGTACAAAAGATTAAATATAAATTGAAATAAATATAAAATAAACTTACAATTCAGGAGCAAGGTTCCCTCGTTATCGTTGTGACCAATTATCAAAGGTATCTTAGTCCCTTTCTTCATTAATACCTTCGGATGTTGAGGCATGAATGGATTCCGCGATGCGCTATCGATGCATGGCCCAAATGTTCCAAACATCATATAAGGTTTCTACGAAATACAAACGTCAATGAATACCCATTTTAACTTCAAGTACTTTGTACCGAAAAATGTTCACAAATTAAACGAGTTAATTAAATTATTTTTAAACATCCCATTGGATGTAAAATGTCTTTTCGATTTAATGTTGATTAAACGTTAACGGAAATTTATCGTGAAATTATGGAGTAATTTCATCGTGCTCCACAGGAAGTATTAATCCGGTCTCATTCTAATTAACTTTGTCCGCGTAATTTCGATTGCAACTATCAAATGTATTTATCTGCGATTACAATACGGTAACAATTGTTGATTGAATTAAAAGATTATTAAAGAAGGAAAAAAGATATATAAAAAAATCATGAAAATTGTACCAACGAATTAAAATATAAAGCGTTTGCTATAGAGAAATAATAATTCATACGGAAATGACCTTTGATACAGGATTAAATAAATTAGCTTCGCTAATATCTCTTCATTTTAATGAGGAAATCGACTTTAAAATATTCGTTCCAAGTTAAATTGTATTTTTGTTTACTCTTCAATTAAACTTCCTGCAGTTAAGGAAAGGTATCACGATAATCTGTTTGGAAGATTAGAAACTGTTGCAGAAATTCGAAGCGTATCGGTGTTCCGGGCAGAACTTTCCGTGACTCGTTTTATGGATCTCTGAATTGGTTCTGCAGTATTACTTTTTTATAAAAATAATTTTCTTCCCGAGTTTTAAAACTCGCTGCTACATCTGTATCGAATTGTTTCAGGATTACCTAATATCTCTCTGTAGCCACGTGGATTTAATGTCTCTTATATTTCCTCAGACACAATTTGCAGCGGTGTTTTTGTTTTCAACCACGCAATTTCCAATTCGTTCTTCGTGAAAATTTGCCAAAATTTCCAAGTTTCGCTTCTCGTCGTGATTTACATTCCTGCCGAAAGCTTACCTGTTCCCCGGTGAGTTCCATTTCGGTGATCACGAGCTTTTTCGCGTCTATCGTCCTGAGAAACTCGAGAACGGTCTTAGGATCGGTCGAATTCTCTCCAAGTTTCGCGGCCAGCATGTACGTGAACTTCTTTGGGTCCTCGGTTTGGATAGCCCAAGGATTAATTGCTACTCCGCTCTGTGCAATGGCTTTGTGGAATAAACCTGCGGAAATCAAACCAACAAGATATTATTCTTCACATCTTACTGAATCATAAATTGTGTCCGGGAATGATGCGTGTAACAAGAATAACTAATTCTTAGAAAAAACATAAAACACAGCACGTGTTGTAATTAGATGCGCGAATCAGCGATGATGACATTGTATATATACATTTATCTTAGCAATAAGAGAATGAACTAACTCTTACTTTCTTATCTTGTTTCTGTAACGGTTACAAAATATGCAATATATTT
The DNA here is from genome assembly GCA_002201625.1 of Euglossa dilemma. Taxonomy (NCBI): domain Eukaryota; kingdom Metazoa; phylum Arthropoda; class Insecta; order Hymenoptera; family Apidae; genus Euglossa; species Euglossa dilemma. The sequence goes on from NIJG01000123.1 coordinate 6,293,714, forward strand.
TATGCGTTAGAATAATGCTTGGAACACTCGTCATGAAGGAAATGATCAATAAATTAAACTAACTTCGGTCTTCTTATCGTTATATGAAAAAAAGTTTACTATTGTTTATTTAATGAACAGTTGAAAAAGTGAATTTATACAACGATAGTGAAGTATCATCAACAACTTTACTATGCGTACATAGTACTTCTACCGACAAGTGTAACACGTTCAGAATGAATTGACACATTTCTCTGTATATATTGATAAGCATTTCTACACAGTAATTATCAGTTATAGTAACCGATTCGCCATAACCAGGTTACATTTCGTGTTAGGCAACGGTTAGAAATCTCTTGGTTTGATGAAGCGCGAAGTTTAATTGAAGAAGTATTCTTTTAACCGTGATAGTTTCAAAAATAACAATATACAATATACCTATGTTTTACGCCAAGCGTTATAAATATAATACAGAATATAATAATAATTACAGAATATAATATAATATAACAGAAAAAATGTGTTCCCAGAGTGACACTAGTTCCAAGAAACTTAGGTTGACATTTTCGAGTTTCATTATTGATAGAAGAAATGCCAACGCGAAGACTTTAATTGGTATGAAAGTTCAAAAAGGAAGTACCTACTTAATACGAACGCATAAGTTTGCATGCTTGTCTCGTGTTAATAATATCCAGAAACGTTGGAATGTTCGTTCAGTTGCGTAAAAATAAATGTTTCAAACCGTACCCTGAGACATCGGAGATATCGTTAGATAATGAACCGAAGCGGCACCAGCGCTTTCCCCGAATACAGTGATGTTGTTGGAATCTCCTCCGAAGCTCGAAATATTTTCCTTCACCCATCTCAAAGCCATAACTTGGTCCTTTAACCCTTGGTTACCCGAAGCGATTTCGTGTTCCAAACTCATGAAGCCTGAAACAAAAAATGACAAATATATCGTAGATAAAAACTTCTGGCCGTTGAATAAAATTCTTAAACAGACAAACACCAGTTAAATAAATCTTCAACTTGGTCGTTTGATGCGCTGACAATTTTTTGGCATACAACATACGTCGAATTTTCTCGAGAATTACCTTTGTCATTCGATCGAACTATATAAGAGCATCTCGTTGCATAAGAACGGCTCTAAGTGATAAAAGTAGATATTCTGCCTCTTTTTACATGACAAAGTATATTTACAATCGAGATAATTCTCAGCTTCAGCTATGAATACCTTCTACTATTTCTGAACTGTGGATCGTTATAAAAATCAAGCTGAACCGAAAATGAATATTTTATCAACGTACACTGTTGAACCGACTTAAAATAGTATCGAAACGGAAGAAATATCAACTGTTCAATTTAAAAAAACCGAAGATGACCTTCGTATCTTGGTAAAAGAAGCAAAATAACATAAAATTGATTAGACTGCTGTCCTCCTGGAAACCATGCATCGTCTATCTGAAACATATTTTCGCGCAATGAGCATATTACACTTTATACGCGGTCGTCTGCATATAAATGATAATAACAACGACAAAATTGTCGCAACGAAAGGAAACAGGTTCGTGTAACTAAACATAACAAAATTCTCGTCTCGATAAAAATTGACTGCATGTTTTCAGAGGTTGGAACACAAGGTGTTTCTGGGTTGATAGTTCTAGCGTTTAATAGATGACAAGAAAACGTGATGACTCTCAGTTTCTTGGGATACACTGACTTTTTATCCAGGTTTATCAAGGCTAACTGCATTGGTTATTGACTACCTAAAAGGCTACCTACCCAAGACACTGATCCTGTAATTAATCGTAACCAAAACAATGTCCTTTCGCATAAGGTAATCGGGCCCATAGATATCGCTCTTGCTGGACCCGTGTTTGAAAGCACCGCCATGGATCCACACCATCACCGCACGTTTTGGTCCTTCGAACGGTGGACAGTAGACGTTCAGATAGAGGCAATCGTCGCTTCCGATTAATTGATGCGTTATTACGTCAACCTGGGCACAGTTGTTCCCGTAGTCCAAGGCGTCTTTTATGCCGTTCCATTGTTCCGCGGGCTCTGGATCCTGATGAAACAGGAGAAAAAGACTCGTAAAAATGCGATAAACGTTCTGGCCGCGATAAAAAGATGCATCTCAAACGTAACGTTCGGAAGGACACAGGAAACGTGTGACCTGAATTTTTCTACATCTCGTTTGAAAGTTCGTCGAAGAAAGTTGGTAGAAAAATTGAGAAGGAGTAGAGGAGGCTGCGATACCGATAGAGGTAATCTGAGGAATTATTTTTGTTCGGAGGTTATAGGAAAAATACGATATTTATTGTACGAGAGTCTAGATTGGATTGGAACCACGCAGGTGAGATAACGTCTCTAATATGTGGAGAAAATAAATGACACGCGGTGAGAAACGAGGACGTAGGGATCGCTCCCACATCGTTAACCTGTACAGCTTTATTTTTAACAATTCTATAACAAATTTGGACATTTCGGTAATCTGAATCTGAGTTTACGTAATTTTCTTTCGTTATTTTTTATTTATATTTTTTTCTCGATTTTTTAATCTACCTTTCTGCCATATCTGTTACTAATTTTGCGCGATTTAATTCGGTTCCAATTCTTAATTCAAACAAAATTCGTTCCAAAATAGCTTTCTATCATGATTTGTCGGTTTTCTTAGAAATCTTCCCTTTTTATACGTATCATTCTTAAATTCAATAAGCTGGCGCGGGTAAAACGTGTAAATCTGCGATTTCTGTCAAGCAAGTGCAGTAATTCGAATCGGATGGAAGATTTGTAAGCGTAAGAAAGGGATATGCATTTGAAACCCGTGATTTATCTTTCTTAAGGGGACAGGACAATTCGACGAACTGAAAAATAAGCGATACTTGCGTGCTATAACGTATCGGCACATGCATAACAGCATGACACGACACTCTATTAGCATCTCAATTTTAAAGATCGTAATATTAAGAGAGTCTATTATTATGCACGTCTGGTTTTAATTTGCTCCGGATCGACCGATCCAAAATCAAAACGAAATTTTGATCATACCGTTCGGTGTTCAGCTTCGAAAAGTTTATCTGTCCGTTCTTACAAATGCCACGATTGCTGCTAATATTTTCAATAAAGGCACCATCCTCGGCTAATGAAGGATAAAAACGCATAATAGACGATCATTTAAGAACTCTGATAGAACGTCGGATTACGCGTAAGTAGATACAGTGTATCAGCCGCGCAGGAAACTGAAGTCAAAACAGATGCACGTACATGTATGTATAAGAACAACTGATTAGGAAAAAAAATGAATACATGAATAATTATGTAGCGAAATTATGTGTCTCGAGATGTAATGCACCGATTACAATGAAATTTTACAGATATCTTTGTTACAACTTCCATTAAGCATCGGCGTTCGATTTTTCTTAAATTGTTAACAATTTCGAAAGATATCGGCAAAGAACGTGGAAATTCTTCGTAAAAATTCGACAGAACGATTTCTCTCATTTCGCTTATTTTCGAAATAATCGAGATATTCGAACATCAATTCTCAGCGAATTTGTTACAATTTTAAGTCTTTTTGTTTACGTTGAAGTTGAAATAAGTCAGCAAAGTTTACATCGGTCAAGCGTTTACTTTATCTCCGGTGTCCCTTTAAAAAATGGAAATCTGACACTCGTAAAAAGTAGTCCAACGAAGATAATAAAATAATCCTTCAGATAAGAAGATAGATCGCTGGAGAGATTGGATTATCTCAAAGACAAGGAGAGTTCTTAATTAAAGGAATTACCGTGACGTCGGTATGTTTTGAAAATATGATACCACAATAATGGGTGTTCCTGTGGAACGATAAATAACGGTAAATCCGAGAGTGCGGAGGATTTCTAGGATGATTTCGAGGATCCTCGCTGTGGTGACCCTTGGTTGCAAGGTCTGCTAACCCAGAAAACCCAGCATCGATCCCAATCTTGGCTATTCCTTTCACTAACGACAAACGTGACAGTTTTGCAAAGGTCCTCTGCACACAATACGTTCCGCTGTATGGTACGTAGAACCCTTACATTTCATATTATGCATCTGTATATGTATACGTGCACATTGTCAAACGTTTACGTTTGCTAGACTATCCCGCACCGTTCTCCATCTTGATTTTCGCTTTGTTCGACGTGCTGCACTAGCCTGGACGTTTTATCAATGACGATAATCTGTTGCTGTTAAACTATTATTATTAAATCATCCGATTCATATGCCTGCGTGAACTAACAGAACTTGACGCTGATTTCCGTTTGCGAAGGTTTTTGCAAAATGGCGAACGGATTTCCACTTGTGAGAAATTAAGTCCACTAGATATCGGGTTAAAGTAAAGTCCAAATGCGATAAGTATCGAAGGTTCGTTTTGAAGATTAGATATAATCGAGGAAAAACTTATTTTCTATGCTGCAAATTATACTGTACGTTGGGTATTTCGTGGATGAGGCGAAAATATTTGAATTATTATATAAATTAAACCGAAGGCTAACTATATTGTAATGCTATATATATATATATATAATTAATGAATCATAGATTAAAAAACTTTGCCCGACTGGTTATACCAGCTATCACCGTATCAGCTAGTAAATATACAGTTATCACCGAATTCCTGAAGTTATCGCGTTAAGCCGTTCCCTGTGACTTCTATAATATGTTAAAAATTAACGAATTCGATTCTATCGGAGGATCAGCTAGATTATAAAGGTGTATTATTGGACTCTAATCGAAAGAAATATTGTTGATAAATTTTGTATAGTTATTCCGAAACCATTGCGATAAAAATACCCTTGGTTTTAATACATAGATATATATAGATACCATTAAACCTTGCAGGAACTTATCATTTATCAATAATTACCTTGTTGAACTACAATTAATATTCCAATCTTATCTGATTATTCTTTGACGAAAAATATTTACTTCGGAATAATTTATGTTATATAATTTGGGAAAACCGTTGCTAATTGCCAGAGATATTTCATTAATTTTCCACAATTGTGCCTGCGAATTTACGATTCCGTTAAATATCATTTTATTAAAGGTAACAAGCTTTAAATTGACAACATAACCAAGTATTTTCACCTTGACGATAACGAACGTTAAGTTCCTTTCCTTATTCCGCAATTTGCGATTATTCCACTCGATTTTTTCGTGTTCGAAAAACAAAAAAAAAAAGGAACGTAAATATAAGAATATATATATATATATATATACATCTATATCTATGTCACGAATTATTTTGACCCGTTTTCAATAGCTGTGACACTGCATTCGTGTGCCAAGAAATTAAATCGTGCATTTGCGACCAGTTATCCTCGCAAACCTTATCTTTTGACAATTCTTACATTCGTATTTCGCCGAATACGCCCTCGCCGGGAAATTTCCGACAGAATCTCGAGTTACACTGAACAACCTAATTTTCCCTTGTCTTCTTCGTGGTGAATTTGGCGCGAAAAAAGTTGGTCGGCGAATGGAAATGGTGAAAACCGTGAGATTCTGGATCGCCGTCACCGAAACGTATAACGGGACTTCTGCCGTTCGTTGCAGTCGCTACGAACGATTGTTCCACGAAAAATTTACCTTGAATCGAAGAGGGCCAACCGGTGGTTTTGCGTACGGGATACCGCAGAAGGCGAGATAGCGATTTCCATAAATATTCTCCTCGACGGATCCACGTAACTGACCCTGCTTCACGCGTACCACAATATTCTTATTCGACATGTCACAAACAAATTTACTCCCGACGAACGACAAACGAAACTGAAGCAGTAACAGGCTGTAAGCGTTGTATAAAACATATCTCGCGAGTCGGTGAACCACGTGGCACATGGTGGGGATAGAACGCGACGATCTGCCTACTTACCACTATAGGTTAATTCAGAACCAAGTTCGTGTTACCGGCTGATAGTTAATCTGTTCGAAATAATAGATTACCACGCGACAGTGTTTTCAGTAAAGAAGATTCAACAGAGTGACACAATAGAAAATATGTCGAGTTGTAATGTAAATGATTAAACGCGACGAAAATTTTTTCAATTCTATCCTACTTCTTCTTATTCCTGCAATTTTATCTCTGACGAGAATTCCGAGGATTAGTACAATTTTTTTAGACGATTTTTAGTGCCTTCTTCTTGTCTTAACTCGAAATTTCAATTATATATTGGGAAAATACGAATGTCATTAAATAGATGATAATTTATTAAAGATGTAGATTATAGCTTTTAATCCTTTGCACTCGGAATAATGTTCGCCGAATATGTGGATGGTCGTGTTCTCTTTTATATATCTTAGTAATTTTACTATATCTTCAATGTTTCAGAGAAACATATATTTCTCAAAAAGTTGTGCTGGAATAAGTTGTTATTCGATTTTTTTATTACTATTCTTAATTACTAATAAACTTTAATGTCCTCTCAGAGGGGACAGCCGAGTGCATAGGGTTAAATTAATGATTGCGTAATCATCTTTTTTTTTGGGTTAGCTTTTATGTAACCGATTAAATAAATGACTAAGAATTATGCGAAGGAGGATGAGAGATTTCAAGAAAATAGCTAGGTGTAGAGATTTAAACACTGGTAATGGAATTCTCGGTTAATAATCTTACTAGTGTGATGTAAGTAATAGTAATGTAATGATTAGAATTGGATTTGAAAGTTTAAATCGTTCGAATACTCGATGAAAATCGTGCTTCATTTTTAATTCCACTTTGCATAGTTACTGTGGCTATTATTATTTGATTATTATCTAAGTTTGCTTATCGATGAATTAATAACACGATATTTTCCTTATTAAAAATTAATCTATCGACTTATCTTCGTGATATAAACGGTGATTCGGAAATTATGAATTTTTCAATTTTAGTACAAGTTAAATACAAGCGAAACATGCACGATATTAACTATAAATTATCGGTTTATCTTTGCGATACAAGCAATGACTCGCAGATTTTTCATTTTTAATGTTTAGAACAAGTTAAAAGCATGAAACAATGATACGTGAAATAATATTATCGATAAATTTGTACTGCTGACTCTCATAGAAAGAAAACAGGAAACATCCCCCACGTTTAAAGTTGGCAAATATCCAATCATTCATTTTATAATAATAATTGACATGTACTTGGTGCCCTGGAAATGGGTACGATTCAAGAAAATTTATTTTTATAAAATCAGTATTAATTGATCCTTGTTTAAAGAAAAGTCTCGTAACAAGTAAATAGAGAAATTATTATCACTTACGAGATATATTCTCGTGTACTTTCAATGATTCAAAAGCGATAAAATGTTCAGTGTTAATAGTAAAATTATAAATGAAGACTGACATTGCAAATTATACACTTGAAACCTAGAAAATTTATTCGTTTCAAGACAAATTGTGATTAGGTTAAATCTAAAATCACCCAAGATCCATACCGCTAGTTTAAGAAAGCAGAATTATTATTTTCCGAGGAAAAAAGAAGCGAAATAATTTGTCTCTGTCAATTAATGTGTTTTTTTTCCTAGAAATTATTAGATAGTGAACAGAGTCGTTCGAACTCTACACGATCTGCGACTTATAAAATAAATTTTATTTCCAAAATTTTTAGCAAAGTCTATTTCAATTATCATATCAATGGCTGACATTAACGATATCTCACGGAACCTTCGAACCAATGAATATTAAGACACATTACATATACAAAAGAAATACATTAAACCTGATCTTTGGTACTTAAGTAATGGTATGATATTCAAATTTAATAAAAATCTAGCAAAATAATACGAAATTTATCGTGTAAGAATGGTCAAGGTTCTGTAATAACATAAAAATTTAAATCCATAGATCATGTTACAGAAGTACTTCGGACCTATAAAAACTTAAAACCGTATCTGCAAACTTTTCCTTCGGCATACCGACACCAAGCAATGTCGTACCACGCCAATGCGATGAAGACATGTTTATTTATCGTATACGTTAACTCTTAATTACTAGATGCAAGCGAGACTTCAGCTTCAATTAAGATTTTCATAAAACAACGTGTAGCGCCATATTAAACCAACAGATAATGGTAAATTATGCAAAGACTAATCATTAATCGATAATGACGAACTGGTTTGTGACATTGACGCATCTAACACTGGTTGTAATTCCATTGATCTTCTCTATTCACCGCCATTGTATTCTATAGAGGACTGTACAGGGAATAATCAAACAGACGAGCTCGTAATTATTCATCGCGGATTAATATCAATATCTTCTTTACGTATGATTTAATAAATCTATCTGTCAAATGCACTTTTCGAGGAACGATTAGAAATAATAACGACATAATTCGCGAGACTGCTGGTATTGTATTTTCTTTCCACCTGGATAAACGGAACGAGCATTTCCCCGGAGGGAAGCTGCTTGATGTCGGCAACTCGGCAGATGAATCGCGGCAAGCAATTTGCAAGGAAGCTTGCGAAGGCTAAATATTTGCCGATCGCACGATCGTTTCTTTGCTCTCGTTCAATTTTCACCCCGCAAACGACCAATGAACGAATGCAGCCAATTTTTTACGGCGTTCCATCGTCGGCTGGTTTCTATGACGACGACAAAATCAAAGAACGGCTGTCGATAAGATTGACAAAGGAAGACGCAGAGGATAGAGATCGCTCCCACATCGTTCATCAGTTGAACAGTTTTATTTTTAACAATACTATAACAAATTTGGACATTTCGGTAGTTTGAATCTGAGTTCACGTAATTTTTTATTTATTTCTTTTCTCGATTTTTTAATCTACTTGTCTGCCATATCTGTTATTAATTTTGCGCGATTTAATCCGGCTCCTATTCTTAGTTCAATCAAAATTCGTTCTAAAATTTTTTACGGTGTTCCATCGTCGGCCAGTTTCTATGACGACGACAAAATCAAAGAACGGCTGTCGATAAGATTGACAAAGGAAGACACAGAGGATAGAGATCACTCCCACATCGTTCATTAGTTGAACATTTTTATTTTTAACAATACTATAACAAATTTGGACATTTCGGTAGTTTGAATCTGAGTTCACGTAATTTTTTATTTATTTCTTTTCTCGATTTTTTAATTTACTTGTCTGCCATATCTGTTATTAATTTTGCGCGATTTAATCTGGCTCCTATTCTTAGTTCAATCAAAATTCGTTCTAAAATTTTTTATGGTGTTCCGTCGTCGGCCAGTTTCTATGACGACGACAAAATCAAAGAACGGCTGTCGATAAGATTGACAAAGGAAGACACAGAGGATAGAGATCACTCCCACATCGTTGACTAGTTGAACAGTTCAATCGTTGAACAGTTTTATTTTTAACAATACCATAATAAATTTGGACATTTCGGTAGTTTCAATCTGAGTTCACGTAATTTTCACTCGTTATTTATTTATTTATTACTTTCTTTTTTAATCTACCTTCCTGCCATATCTGTTACTAATTTTGCGCGATTTAATTCGGCTCCAATTCTTAATTCCAACAAAATTCGTTCTAGAATTTTTTACGGCGTTCCATCGTCGGCCAGTTTCTATGACGACGACAAAATCAAAGATCAGCTGTCGATAAGATTGACCAGCAGTTTATCGTTGCAACGGCGATGCAGGGTACCGTTTTAATTAGAGCTCCTTTTGCCATCGGCTGTTCAGCGAAATTCATTTCCGCGCTGTTCTCGTTCCGACGTCCCGGTCAAAATGTGATCTGGAAAACGAGTGTTTCCGTCATTTGAATTGACAGCGCGTATCAGTCATGCTATCGGCGAAGATGCCAAAACGGTGTTTCGGGCAGAGAGTTCTGTTTAGAATCAAGCGCAGAAGGTTTGTGCAAGGTTTGCCTTCGAAACAGAAATTATCTTGGAAGCTTATTATAAACGGTACACCCGTTATGCTTGATTTGTTTGTCTCTCTTCGATACGAAACGTACGGGTATCTACGGGTAATCACAGTATAATCACAGTATGCAGCGAGGAAAAATAATACACGAGTATTATTAGTGTATTTATCAAAGTTACGTCTATGTTGCTCCGTATAATTTCAATCTCTCGTTTCTACATCGGAGCTCTCGCGTTTTTACGTTTTCGCCGTTTTATGTCGCCGATTGGTAAATTATGGAACGAGTTCACGCAAATTTGAATACTCGCGATAATCTGCGAAGAGTCATGAATAAAATAGCAAATTCACGCGCATTAGTTCATGCACATCACGTGCATTTTTTTCCAGAAGTTATACCTCCTCGATACTTTACTGTGCCAATTAAAATCTCGTAAAATCGCTATAACGTTCACGAATCCGTCGGCAATTTTCGCGCATCGATGTTATTGATATCCCATTGAGATTGACTCGAGTAGCTTTCGCTAAAATACAAGAATTAAAGCTCGCTTTCGTTGTATTTATCAATTTATTAATTTTAAATGCTGCGTTTCTATATTTAAAACGTAATCGTCTAATAAGATCTAAGATCTAGACTAGAATTTAGAATTGGTAGAAACTTAAAATTCATCAAAAATTTCTCAATTTCGAGGCGGCGATTAACTCGTTACAGTTCCTATTGTATTACAACGTACTTCCATCTGTTCCAGTGTTGTCGTTCCTCGGCCGAATCGCAATTTTGCACGCGGCAACGGCGATACGTTTCGCCGCAATCATGCCTGAAAACCCTGGCGAATAATAATGGCGAGCATATCGCAATATGCGCCGAGATCCAGTCCCGATTCAAACCGTCTCGGAACAGCCGTAACGAAACCATGAACGGCCTCGTCTGTAAATCACCGACTTTCCCAGCAAATTACACCTCCTTGAAGGCGTATTGTCTTTTAAATAACAGAACAACGCAATCTCCGCGGGTGTCCATGCATAATTTTCCACGATAACGACGCGTCAGTCGCAATAAATCGCTACCGTTGACCTCCTCCGTTTAGACCGCTGTTTAGACGAGCATAAAACTCCCGGTGCATTCCTAAACGGAGATGAACCTTCTATGAAACACGAAGCCAGAGGATCTGGCTGAATCGTGACCAGGAAAGTTTCCCATAAACGGGACTATTTGCCCGAGGATTTATGGTCCTTTCGTTCGCACGCGGCACGAATTTCTGAACTTCGAATAGGTAAACAGATGGAAGAATTAGAAGTAGACGTGCTCGTAGACAGGATGAAACAGCGTCGTTCGTTTTTGGGTTAATCAGGTGGAATTGCACGATGCAGAAGTTAGGCGATATTGCGAAATAAACGAAAAGTTCGTCGCAGTGTGGAAGTTAGAGATAAGACGGCGATTTCTTGGGTAGAAAAGAAGGGGAGAAGTTAAGTCGTTGTTAAACACCTTGAGGATTTTGCGAGTAATCGTTAAACCGTTCCTACTTCTTCTTTTTTTTCTAGGATTTGTCAAATGGTTTGTTTGTTACATTGCATTTGATTCTTGATAATTTGCACAACGAGAAATGTGAGAAAAATATTTTTCTCGTTGTTCTGTATGGAGATATTTATGAGCTGAATGCAAATTAGGTTCGGGGATGTTTTAATTAGTCCCTATATTTCGGTCTCCGTTTAGAGTGAAGGGAGATTTATTACCTCGGGTGAATGCAGTATGTATATCGAATGGGATTTGATTATTCATTGGTAAATCCATCTTATCGTCCATTAATACCCTTGAGAGCAGTCAATTACGAATATACGATAAACGAATTAGAAGAAAGATACGAATCGCAATAAGGTATTATCTATTAATTAAACACTTTATCTATGACACTTTTAACCTGTTTATTTTTAGGTATTTTTAGAATTCATTTATATTCAAGTGGAATACAAATGTATTTTCGACTCTTTGATATTTCACTTGCAGACATATTTCTGCTTCTGCGTTTCTTCTTCTTCGTTCTTTTTGCAGTTAAAAGACAAAGCGTTTGAAGATAGATCTTTCTTTCAGAAACGTTTCTTTTCTCCGAGGTTTTATCAACTTAAATCTAGGCAAATCCTATTCCACTCTACTCGCGGTATTAATACTTCGTTCCATTCCACAAATCACCCTAGGATATCGTGTTTTTCCTTTCCTCGTGAAGGGTTTCTCCATGCAGGAAAAAAGAGAAGTTAAATGGCTCAGCCAGAGGAACAAGATTACCGGTGTAACTCGATTTTTAAACTTACCGTCTCTGTACTCGGGTGTCTCGTATCTAATTCCAATCAATTTCACTCAAATCCCAGAATACATACTTAAATTTAAATACCAGGCTATTATTTTATCTGACGAAAAATTGACAAGATAGAGAAGGTAATCCTGGTCTAACTTGAACGAGTTTCTTTGTTTTACTCGATAAAGATCTCTTTTCTCGCAGGCACAGGTTACATCTGGACACGTTGAATGAATAAACAATCGGAACAAATGGCGGACACACGATAGGAAATAGCGTTCGACCAGCTGAAGGTTCCTTTCTCGCCAATTTTATCGCCGTTTCGACGAACCAGAGAGAAGGAGAATTGAAATAAAAGGCCATCGCACAGCCTAGAATTACATTCGATACATCGAAAATCGATGAGAATATCTGCTCGCTAAGTTTTGCAATTTCAACGCGTTGCGACAGAAAAGTTAGATAAACTGATAACAAAAATTAGCATAAACTTTTAAATACATTGTTTTAAATAACTTAAATTCATTTACATCTATTAGTTTTTTAAACAGCCAGTAAGGTTTTCATAGATAATTCGAGAAAAAAAATCATTAAATCCAGCACTGCATATTTATAACGCGACTGCTTGATAATTCCAAAGGAGCAACCTTTTACATAAACATTGCACAGCCTGGATTGGATGATTATAAGAGAGTTGAAAGACTCGATTTCGATCAATTTTCGATTCATCCGCGATTCAACGTCCGCAGGTCAAACCTCGACGAACAATCGATACCTTCGATCCTTTCATTCCAGGATCAGGACTCGCTCTCCGAGTTATTTGTCATCGCGGCCAAGACGTTGACGATCAAAGCGTTCCTCCATTTACAAACTTCGTTGATTAATCGTGAAAGTCAGCCGGAAATTGCTCTTTTCCACGTTCGACGTCTTAAGTTCGACTCGAGATTCATTAGAAGCCAATTAAACGTTTCACGTTGCGTCTGAGAAATTTAATTTGTCCCCGGGCTGGCTGGTTTTCAGCACCTCGTCGATTAATCGCCATTTTCGTTGCGCTCCCATCGCTTCTCCGGCTTCTTCTTTCCGTCACAATAGCGGAAGACGCCACGGAAATTGGCTCAGCCGTTGTGGTTGATGAAAGCTCGCGCTTGGATCGATGCACGCAAACAGATTCGATTTCGACACGGATGGTTATTTAAATTTATGCCGCTGCCTGCTTCTCTATCCAGTTTCGAATTGATTAAACACGGAAGCTCTCGTGCGAATAGAAAAGCAATTTGTTTGCATTTGTTCCGCGGAATTAGCTGAATTAGTCTCGGATCAAATCGGAGCATTCGATCAGCGAATCGAAAGATTTCAACTGAGACTTTATTTTCTCGAAACCATTTCTTCGAAGTCAATTTTGGAAAGAAACAGAGATAAAACGGAGGATCTCGTTGCGTAAAATTTCGTTCACATCGAACACTGTAGAGTAATTTATTTTGAATCGATTGACAATCTTAATTTTTGATTGACTTTTAATTCCACGCTTTCTTTTAATTATCTTCGATGCTTCGTTTCATTGAGAATTAATTGTAAGCGTAATTATAGGAGTATTCAGGAAGTAGTTGTATACATGGCTGCATTAATGTGTTTGATCGTCAAATAAGCAAAGAAGCTTGGAAAATGGCCGCACCTAGCTTTCTCCTTCACCACTTTCCGCTTCTTTTATCGTCTTTTATTCCATATTTGCAAAGTGGCGAAGATATCTCTTCGAAATGCAAATGTACAACGTGTTTAAACGATGACTTTTAGCGATTTTCTACGTTCCGTAAGAAATGAAAAGTTTTAATTTATCTCTACGTGAAATTTTACATTTATTTTTACGTTAAAATATAACTTGAGAGGGACTAGGATCGTCTCGTAAAAATTAATCTTCCGAAGCAGAGAAAATTAATTCACTTAACTCTGCGGTTCTGACCCGAGACCGCAGAGATCTCCGTAAAATAAAAATTTCTACCGAACGTGATAAAATGTTCGCCGTTTTAAGACGATTTACGTCTTCGGGTATTTGCATACCTTCGTGGAAGTAATGAAACAAATCGTGTATACCAAATTTCTTTTCCTCGCGAATTACTCCAGCGTGACCAATTCTGGCTGCATTTTTCCCGATAAAAAATTTCTATCCCGAAATGCTCACGAGGAGCTCGTTACCTTCGTTCCTCGTTTTTTTCATATATTATTCTCCCGATTCTCGTGCACTTTGTTGCGTTTTAAATTGCGTCACTCGATCTACTAATTGCCGGAAAAATAATTGAAAATCGCGGAACGCGCGCAATACCGTTGCACAATACTCTTGCGATTAAGCCGTGATACTTAGGGATTATCGCAGATTCCTATTGCAGATTCAAAGGTAATTGAAAATCCTGAACAGTCATTGAAGTCATCCTCTACCTTTCTTTCGCGAAGATCGTGCTAAATTTACGTAAACTTGAAAGAATTAACTTAGCATCGAATAATTATTCTCTATAAATATCTTCCGTTGAACATCGAGTTTACAGCACAGAAAATTCTACGGATCTTGTGTAACAATAAAAGATGAATATAGGTATTATTTCCAAGATTTCCTCCAGACTTTAGCTTAATTTATCCTTCATTACAAATCTACGATATAAGATCAAGCGTTATTTCGTTCAACATAAATGTAGTTATAAAATTACGCTAATTCTATCCGACACAAGCGTAAACTCAATTTCCGCAAATTTGGCAAACCTATAATATTTCAATTCCGTAGTCATTCGATTTTTTTTAACACGTTGCCGCAAATGACGACTATAGCCGTCCGATCTTTGACGATATGTAGTATGAAGTGTAAAAATGATATGATGATCAAATGACAGCTATAGTCGCCGTGCACATTCATTAAAATAAAAAAAAAACAGCGTTAGTACGAAGTATAAAAATGACACGATAAGTAAATGCCGGTTATAGCCGTCGAGAGTTGTTTTTGGAAAAACTGTGAACAAATATGACAATTTACACTTCGAAACATACAACTTACACTAGATTTTATCTGACAGTCATAAACAATTGAAAAAAAATGTGTTTCTGAACACAATCGTCAAATGGAAAGTGTGCGGCAACGTGTTAAACAACACGTTGCATTACAATTTACTTCACGGACTCTCTTGCATTCCGATGTTATTACCTTGGAACAATTGAATCACGCTGCAACGAAGGCACGTTCGTCGCATTGCCAGGCGATTCATTCTCCTCGAGATATTACGTTTTTACGATGTAACTGCCCACGAACGCGTAGGAAGAGGATCGTTCTCGCAATCGAGAGTCGATCTCGGACTGTTTGTCGAGAACTTAAACGTCGAGCAGCAGGAATGGTGGGTAGCTCGAGCTTATTTGTCTCCTTAACAGTCTCCATCGTTCGATTTCGAAGTCGACGTTCCAATACTCGGACTCGCAGAATTTCAACTCGCCAGTTCGCCATGATCCTGTTTGTCCACTGGAGATTATTTTCGATTTTAATACGAGACAAACATGTTAGTGAGTTTGGTACTAGAATTCTTGCATTTTTCGAACTGTCTTCTGATTTCTTAAAGATGGAAGATAGAACTGCTTAGGATGATTAATACGTTGACTGCCAGACGCATTTTCGATGATTTGCCGAAGGCGCCAACTTCTCATTATGCGATGCATATTATGCTGAAATAATATTTGCAGCAGATAAAATGAGTTACAGAATTATGTTTGAAGCAGTTTTCGCGGCAGGGGTCACCAGTGACTCCGTGGCGCTGGAATGCAATTCAATTCTAGCGTGAACGGAGGATTCGTACTCGAATGTTTCTTGCCGAAGGAAAAGAGTATGATGCTTTTTAACATTCCATAACTTTTTACTTACACGATCTTTCGTTTTATTTTTAGAACAAAGAATGAAAGATTGGACAAATCCCATCGCCTCTGGTGACAGAAATGAAGCGTGTTAATTTCTACAGCTTAAAAAGGAAAATTCCAAAAGAGATATGAATTCTCGGAGTGGTTTTTCATTTCACTCCGGGTTAGCGGTCCTAAAACCGACTTTTCACAGGCTTTACGAGTCCTTTGCTGTCACGATTTTCTGTTCTTCCTTTTCCTCTGCGTTGCTGATGGACGTCGCGTGTTCCTTATGGTTAAGCGTGACTTTTATACCTCATACATACGTGCTTTTGGTTTAAATCAAACGTTGAAGAATATATAGAATACCGGCTTCCGTAACACGGTCACTGTTTCAAGTTTCATAAACGGTGTTAATTTATAAATAATTTTCTAGTTATTTCTCTTCCAGACATAATTATACGTGCAGTCTCAGATTACTTCGACTTTCTAATCTCTGATTTATTCAATAATCGAGATCCCAATGTATACATTTGATAATATGTATATAAAATCGTTGATTCGAATGACTTAACAATCGTTTTAAGTTCATTTCAAACCTATCGTAGATTATTCTTACAAATTACGGATTTATTATCGAGTTAAAGACTGAAGCGGAAAGTCTTGAAGCAAAGTGCCAAAACACATTTTCTCAAGTTTTGTCTGCACGCGAATTTTTAATTCGTCAAATTAAAAATTACACGGGGTTGGGAAATTTCCTTTGTAGACCGTAACGATCTTCCTTTTTCGTTTTAAAACGGTAAAACGTAAAGGAAATTAAGTTTGCGTGGAACCTGATCAATGCGACGTATCGAAATTTCCTTTTCGACGCGTTTCATTGCACGTTGTTAGCTATTTTGAAATAAATAATACTCAACGGTACTTACTCGGTGTACCAGAATCGTGGCCGATTCATTTCGTCGTTGACATTGAACTTTCAGATTCGAATCTGAACTTTTGACACGATCAAGCATGGTTCGACTATTCATATTTAAATTTAATCAACGTTTGCCGAGATGAAAAAGTAACCGATTTTCTTCCAGTCGATCGCGAGAAATACGCGATTCACGGATTTGGCAACGTGGATTTTCGTTCAATTCGCCCGATTTAATTTGCCCGCGACCATGGGTTTTTCAGCCATTTTCTTTGTTTGTTTCCGGGGAAAAGGGAAATAAATGAAATCGACGCAGCGCGCGGATATAGTGAAATAAAGGATAAAAAATTGTATCGTTGATAGACGATGTTTAAACTCGAAACTGGATGCATGTCCTTTGAGGCACCAGGAGAGAACGAGTTTCGTGGAAGGGAGATTTCGAACCGCACTTTGGTCGACAATAGCTTTCGAAACGATCGAAAATAAAGGCGCTTACTTGTGATCTGCTGACATTTCGCTGTTCTTCTTTCCTTTTTTTCTTCGCGGTAACGGTTGATCTCGGATGAAAATACCGGGCTGAAAAATTATTCGGATACACCAACGCGAGGCTCGCCTTTTCAGCTTTTTCTCTTGTTCACCTCTCCAACGTTGTTAAAATAGATATAATAGGAAAAAAATTATATATGTAATCCTAATTCAGCGAATACTCTGTTTAACTTCAATTAAAGTTAATTAATAGAGTTAAACAAAGGATATACTAGATTTATCGTGTCGTATATATTCGAAAAGTTAGAGGAAAGTATTTCATATTAAATCACGCGAACGTTTGACATATCGCTACTTGCCTTCTCACGTTTCCTAAGGAATTACGCAGGAAGTGTTGAATTTTCCATTTCCATGTACGTGATGTGACGTTTATTGCGAAGGCGAACGTGATCCAGGATATCGTACACATCCGCGGACACATCATCTTCGTTTCACAGAACGAAGATGGCTCTGAATGTTTCGCAGGATCTTTTGTGTCGCCGATTCACCCTGCTTTCAACGTGAGAATTTTCCACGCGAATTTCTTCGAAAGGTCAGGAACGTATGGAGCGTCAGATATCGTCGAATGGCTGTCATCGTCGTCGATGAAATTCGGTGTTTCGCGGAAATTATTAGAAGCCATGAGAAGAAATTACTGTGAACAGAAAAGAAATAGACTTCATATTTTCGTTGTTTGATATTTTATAAAAATTGTATAATATCGTATAGCAGTGGAATTTTATTTCAAAAATAGAATCGCGATACTTTATATCTTCGTTGTTTAATATTTTGTAACAAGGTGTAATAATGTCGCAAATTTTATTTTACAATATCGAAAATTATTCGACATTTTTGGCAAGGATTATGTTATTTCTCTTACTAAGATGCGTTTAATTTAACTTTTCAATTTGGAAATTAGGTTGCTGGGATTAAAGGAGGATTTGCACGATGTGTAATACAGAGTGATACAGGGAATGTAATTAAATTCGAATTAAATAAGAAGATTCCTGGTGTTGAGTAAGAAATTAGAAAGTTCGAAGTAGATGCAAGAAGTTTCTCTAGGTCTTCGACTTTTTAACACGTTGAAGAAATTAGAAAGCGAACGAAGAGACGAACCTACGAGAAGGTTTCGAGATGTGGTTCTTGAAAAAGATGAACGCATCCTTCGAAGGGAACAAGAAGCTTTTGCTTTTTGGGCGGTATTGGTTTTCGTTTCATCACCGCGCCAGCGTAAAATTGTCAAGCAGAAATAAAAGGCACTTTAGGTGCACGCTTTGTCATTTGCCAACGAGAAAGCGAGAGTAGAAGACAAATCGGGTTCACTTTTCTTTTCCTCTGTCTTATTGCGCGGAAAGTCCTTGAGTTTCCAACGTTCGCCATTTCTCTTCGAATGTTGCGATGTTACACGTCGTTTATTGGAACCGCTAAACTAAAGCTTTACAAATATACAAAAAAATACACGTCGATATAAAAATTCCACGTTCTATACAAAAATTCCATTCTAGATCGATGTAAAAATTTCGAAATATATTTCCCATCCGCGTTTACCCGAAATTGTTCGATGAATTGTTTCTACAAGAATGTTCTTGTTTCAGTGAAGGCTCACAAATACTGTGAAGCAAACGGTACCTGGTTTCGGCACCCGGAGTCCGATCAAGTCTGGAGCAACTACACGACCTGTGTCAATTTGAAAGATCTCAATGTAAGTGAAACAGCAGATACATCTGTCGCGTTATTCTCTCGATATAAAACATTGTAAAAATATTTAAAAGGATAGGTACTGAAAAGAATTTTCAATCGCTCGTAGAATAATAACAGAAGTAACACGAAACACGAGCTGAACGATTCGCTATTATAAATCTCGAAACGAGGAATTATATGACACAACTGTGACGAGAACACCTAATTACAAGAAGGAGATTTTCTTTTTTGCATAAACAAAGTATACAAATGATCCAAATGTCCAAATGATAATTAAAACAACACAGTTACAAGAACACAGAAGTAAAGTAAAAAATGAAAGAAAAGGACGATGATAGTTTCATAAATGTCATCGAGATGCAAGTATCAAAAGGATAACGCTGTTAATACTAGATTTACAGGACCCATCAATTTGACGGATGAGTTGCTCCAATTATACGATATTAACAGATTGAATTAACTTATATTAAGTCTGTTAATATTGCGATTGTTTTCAAATTAAACCCATNCACAGAAGTAAAGTAAAAAATGAAAGAAAAGGACGATGATAGTTTCGTAAATGTCATCGAGATGCAAGTATCAAAAGGATAACGCTGTTAATACTAGATTTACAGGACCCGTCAATTTGACGGATGAG
Organism: Euglossa dilemma; assembly: GCA_002201625.1. Taxonomy (NCBI): domain Eukaryota; kingdom Metazoa; phylum Arthropoda; class Insecta; order Hymenoptera; family Apidae; genus Euglossa; species Euglossa dilemma. Next base: position 6,313,465 of record NIJG01000123.1, read on the forward strand.
TTGCTCCAATTATACGATATTAACAGATTGAATTAACTTATATTAAGTCTGTTAATATTGCGATTGTTTTCAAATTAAACCCACCGTTTGTTTTTTAAAGAAAATATGTGATTTTCTTTAGTCTAAATCTGACGGGTGTCAGTAGAAATAGGTATACAAAAAAAACCGTAAATCTAGTGTTAAAGGAAACCTGCGTTGAACGACGACCCGGGGGCACAGGATTATTCTCCTGATAGCGATGTGATTTGAACGAGGGGGGCAAGGATCAAAAGAGACGACGACGAAATGGTTGACGGAGAAAACAAGCCAGCTTGACAGCCGAAGTATACACCCGTATAGGTCGTAATAAAAGGGAAACTTACGATAGAAGGAAAACGATGTACAGCGATAGAAGACTTGGCTCGGGAACGAAAGTGTGCAATAGGCACGTGAAGATAACTAGAAGCAAAGAAATACGGAACCGTGGAGGATGCTCTTCTCGTTTTCGTTTGAAACGAAGAAGAGAGAAATTGCTCGAGAAATTGGTTCGCTCCTGGAAGAAAAGAACTATTTGCCCGATGGTAAAATAGAGTCGGACTCTCGAGATGATTGAGGTCTGGAAATGGAAGGGAGAAATATTTATTTAAATAACAAAGCAATTGTTACAGATGGATACGAACGGAACTTCCTGTAACTCGGTTGGAAAATCATAAATAACGAGCGAAGAGGAACAAGGAAGAAATGGAGAATGGAATAGATTCCTGCAAAAGCATATCTTGATATCAAGAAATCTCGAGAGTGCACGATTTCTTTAACCCCTTGACATACAAATTAAATACACTTAATGCGATTGAAAAATATTAATTTATTTCTCTAAGTTGAACTAGAGAATAGAAGTTGAAAAAGAATATATTTTTCTTTAAAATATTGCATTTTTATTAATAAGATTGATTCGTAAAACTTATCTCTTGGTATACAATGGACAGAAATACTTAGCCAAGTCAAAGAAGAGCTTTGAAATAAATAAGTTGTCATTGTATGTTAAGGGGTTAACCCTTTGCACTCGAGAGGCGAGTCAGATTGATTTAATCAGATTTTAAAGATCGATATTAATTAACATATCAAACTGAAAATTAATTATATACCTGGAATATGGAAATAAAATAATTCTGTGTCTTAATTTGCATACGATTTCTTATTTACCGTTTTAAAAATCTCGTCGACTTTATAGGAATTATCTCGTCTTTGAGTACTTTATTTCTCTGACGAAAAGATTGTCGACTGAAAAGGGTTAATACACTCGAGCAACTGTGGCCTCGTGAAACTACCGAGATAGAGTATCCTCGCGAAGATTCCGGTTCTTGCCAAAGGCACCATCTCGATATCAAGATGGACCAAGAGGAACGCGATGTAACGAGGAAGATCTCGTTTCGTTTGGCGGAAACTGTGCAAGGAACGAATAAGACGGATCGAGATATAAATAACGGAGAAGCTTCTTTCAGTCTGGTGGTTTAAACGACGAAGATCCTCTCGTTTTTATATGGAAAAAAGGTTCTCGTGGGTTGGCCGGATGTCGAAAGAACCGCGTGGATGGAACGAAAGGATTATCACGAGCGTCCACGGGACGCTAGTTTCATTGCTTTAACATTTATTCTAGAGCTTACCGGGATTGAATTCGCGACTGTACATTTTCATTCGGTCCTGGTGCTCCCGTGAGATTCGCGGGTACACATCGAGCTTCCCGTTTGTGGATCGTGCCATTAGCTTTTGTTGTTACAAGCGCGTGAGAAGCTGGGGTCTTTGAGAGGCTCTTGAACCGTTTCGGGATATGGTTGCTCGGTCTTTTGTCGAGTGGTTAAACACGTTGAAAGGTTTCGAAAAATGGCACCATCATTTTTTTCCCGACGAACTAGTGTCTTCTATCGTTTATATTATATTAGGTTGGTGCATATGAAATGTCGGATTTTTTTACACATGAACGTTTGTCTTCGTTATACTTTTGATGTTGGCATAACCTCGTTTATAGTAGTACCGTCCATTGACAGAGTCACATTTCAACAAAGGAGATTTTCTCGAAAGTGTACCCTTTTGTTATTTGATTTGAATTTAATATTATTATGATATGAATCTAAACGATATACGTATAATTTTTTTGTACGAGTATAAACTTGGTAATAATGCTACAAAAGCTGCACGCAACATAAACCAAACGTTTGGGGAGAATACAGTTAATGATCGAAAAGTGCAGCGATGGTTTGAAAAATTTAGGTCCGATGATTTTTCACTACAAAATGATCCGCGTGGAAGACCTTAAACGTCTGTGAAAAATGATGATCTGAAGGTATTGGTGGAAGCGGATCCAACTGTATCCACGAGGGAGCTATCAGGATGAAAATTGACCATACAACAATATTGCGACATCTTTCTGAAATTGGCAAGGTGAAGAAAATGGATAAGTGGGTACCGCATGAACTAAC
>NIJG01000123.1:6316323-6354584 GCA_002201625.1 Euglossa dilemma
AAAAATCCGACATTTCATATGCGCCAACCTAATATTATATTATTATATTATATTATATTTATCGAATTAATATTATTTTCCTATATCTGGGATATCGATTGCTCGATTTTTGTCGAATGCAATTAGAGCTTTATCGAACGGCCTAAATTTATTCCATTTTTTAGAAAATCTTCTAAACTCTATAGGACAGATAAAAGCTTATCCAACGTTTACACAACGACCATTTAATTTTCATTGCACAAAACTTAGTTTACAAAATTTTCGTTTGCAAAAGAACGATTCGATCTAGCTAACAACAGGAGGATCGAGAAAACGCGAGAAGCTGCGACGATAAAAGATAACACAGCCAAACAGGATCGGTTGCAATCCTTTCAACAAATTCAATCGACCAAACGTGAAATTCCACTCGGCTTCACGCGGGACATCGCTGTCCACGTGTAATTAACAGAAACGTGCGGAAAATTCGGGGCTCGCGATGAAATGCCGGATGACGAACGAAGAGTGTCGCTCGTCGCACTTAATGGCGGGATCAATTGAATTTCCGCGGGACAAAGGGGCAGTAAATGCAATTAGACGCCGCGGAAGTTGACGAAGTTCGTCCAACTAGCGGCTGCAACTGTGATGTAACTTCCGGTCCGTATTAATCTGATTGTCCGCGCAGAGAGAGCGGCCCTTACTCGTCCCATTAAACGGTAACCGAATTCTATATTCGACTCGGCTATCGTTTCCATCGTTTTCCACTGTGTTCCATGCGCTATACTAATCGGGCACCAAGGCCGCTCTCTTCGCCACGAATTACATGACGATTTACGTAATCACGTGTACTTGAAACGAGCAGTCTGTGTACGGATCTCTATAATCTTCCATTATTTTTTTTTCACGCCTCTTTTTCTTTCTACACGCGAAAAATGAAAAAGATGAACGATCGAAAAGAATTCTGTATAAAATCATAAANCGCGAAAAATGAAAAAGATGAACGATCGAAAAGAATTCTGTATAAAATCATAAAACTTCATATTGTATTTTAAACACAATAAAATGCTGTTAGTATAAAATGCTGAAGGAAGCACATGCATATTACGGTGTTTCGTAATATCGTTCTATATCGCGTATCCTTTTATCGGGAATCGTTAAAATCGTCGTGCACTATTTTAACGAGGATGTAAAAGAGCGTAGTATACGAATGATAAAGATAATCAAGGTGGTTAAAGTTATTGGTTCAATTCGGTGTACAAAGAGCGGGGCAATTTCCAAAGATTTCGCGAAATTGCCGAGATAAGGGGTTTGATCGTTTTCGTTTAACATAATTATCAACGAAATTTCCCTTGGAACGTTGCACAAAGCCGCGATGTCGAGTGATATAGCGGCTTGGAACAAATTTCGTAGTAATCGAGATCCTCTTATCTCGAGGATCGCTCGATGAAACGAAAACCCTTCGGGAGCATACGTTCGCGTATTATGCTTGTACACGTAATGAATTATGCACGAAGTCGAGGGTACGCTGTCTACGAAGTATCAAATACGTCTAATCACCGAGCGAAAGATAATTAAACAGCTGTATTTCCAGGAGTTTGCTGGGCTTGTATTTTCGTTGAGATCGTTTCAATGTATCAAAATGAAATATACCTCGATTATATGTATATTTAACGATATCTTTCTATTACTTTTTTCAAATCCTAATATTTCTCATCAACGTGACGAAAGTGATATCTCGAAATAAAAATTGGTACAGGTAACCCTCCTATAACACGGTAAATAAATTCCTAGAAAATGCAACCGTGTTGCATGAAACCCAAAGCCTATACAAAAAGGGGGATTGCGTTCCGAAAACTTATTAAAAACAAATTTTCTTTTTAATTCTACGTAAAAAACTTAATTTTTATTAAAGATATAAATGTATGCACAACACAAAACAAAAAAAAAAGACAAAAATACTATTTTAATTCTACGCAACTTTAATTTAATAAATTTCTTCGTGCTCATGTTTAGCGACGCGCGTACTTACATCACGCGGCTGCTTCATTTTCCACGCAAAATAAGACGAGTGTTAGTTTTTCGATGGTATTTTTTCAAAAATTTCCGCGATTTAAACGGTTAAGATGGCAAGCTTCGTCGCGACTGAAAAAGTACAGTGTTGCATAAAGGTTATTCCAATTTTCTTATCGCGTTAGAGCGAAACAGTATTATAGGATGCCGTGTTGTAGGAAAGTTCTCGCAATTTATGAATCGTGTTATAGCGAAACCGTGTTATAGAATACCGTGTTATAGGAGGACTACCTGTATATCAATTTTCATTTCGAGTATTTCTAACTCGCATCAGATAATGTTACCACATCGAAACCAGAGGGAATATCGGGATAGAATGATCCGTTCCTCGAGGAAGAAAATCGAGCCCGATAATCCGAAAATAAAATTTATTTAAACTTATCCCTCGTGGAGACGGAGGGGGATCTTCGAGCTTCCTTTAACCCGCCGTGTCTTTTTCCGGCGTGGCCTCGTAAGAGTCGCATCGTCATTTATATTTCTGCATCCCGGCCATCGACTGTTTTATATCTTCTTCCTCCTCCGCGTCACCGCAGCTCCGGTTCCCGCCATTTCCACATTCGTCCCACGATCTCGCTGCAATTTTCTTCATCCCTGCTTTGCATTTTTCTGGAAGGCAAGCAAATCGTCACAAGTCTTATCGCCGTGTTGCTATTCACGAATTTTTTCTCGTAATTTTCTTCTAACAAACACCGCGTTGAACGGTGAAATAAATTCAAGACCGCGTGTGCTCGAGCTGTGTTTAAATTAAAAAAAGAAATCGCGGTATTCTCGAAAAACGAGAAACTTTAATGATTCTACGCGAAAGATTATAATTTGTCAGATGAAAATGGAAAAGAAATTTATGCGGTTCGATGAATCCCAGATTTTGTCTGCGAAATGTTTTAACTTTGCTTGCGATATAATATAAGAATATTATGCTGTGTTATTATGTTATTGTAATATATAGAAAATATATAAATATATTCCAATGTTACGAACACGTTCGTTTCGTATCGATTAATATATTTTGCCATTGTTAGAAATTAATCTACCGACAAGGACCTCGTTAATAGTGTTATTGGTTTCGATTTCAGTGGCAGCAGGGGATTAGCGGAATTTACGAGGCCGGATATGCAATATCGTTGGTAGCATTGCTGCTCTCATTAGGTATTCTCACGTATTTCCGGTGAGTCGATGGAGAATTCTAACCGAGTCCCATTTTTTGTCTCTCTTTCCCTCGCGTTATTACATTTCGTTCTTTTTTTTTTCCTTCGCCTTCTCCCGTTCCACCAATTTTTCTTTTTCCCCGCGACACGAAATAAAACAACTCTCGCGAGAGAATTCGAGTGGGAGTGATGAAAATCGATTGTCGGTGTGCTTCGAGAGCCTTCGAAAACGTGGCACGCGAATTTCTGCACCGCCGCAGGATTCTGGTTTCTCGGAATTCGCACGCGAGCTTATCCACGTGTGAAACTCGTGTCAAAACGTTTGTGATCGTTATGACAGAGGTATCAAGCGTCGATTTCTAAATAAACTTTCACATACGATGAATTTTCGTTTATTCTCAACCGTTCGTAATTCAACTTCGGATGAAAGATTAATCTTGGAATAAAAATATAACTCGGCAGGAGATTAAATAGAAGATTAAATACAAGATTAAATTGGAGATTAAATTTGTTTTTAAGAATCTTATAAGAGTGACATCGCGTGTCAAATAGGAGATAGATTTTTTCTGGAGAATAGATTACGTTTCCGATGAATTTATTAATTATTTACTTTGAAAATATTATAGTTCACTTAGGTGTGCAAGGATCACTCTTCATATGAACCTGTTCGCCTCGTTCGCTGTAAATAACGCTCTATGGCTGGTGTGGTACAGATGTATCGTCGCGAACACGGATTTACTATTGAACAATGGGGTACGTACGTAGGCTTCTCTCTTGGCTCTTTGCTTAACACTCGACCCAGTAACTCAGACGAGAATTTAATCCCTAGCCATATCGTTTCAGTAATTATGGGCCCGTGTTCCGAAATCCACGATGAAAACGAAAGTTTCTCTCTCTCCTTCGTTTTTCTTTCAATTATTTTCCATTTCTTCTTACGTCCTCGCGCTTCTTCTTTCCTTCTTCCGACGTATGTCAGTTGGTAGAAAGTAAAAAAGTGAAATGAAGAGAGAGAAAGAAACCCAAGATTATTCCGTAATCAACCAATTCCGCGACTCTGCGTGCAATATTTCGCAATGAGATCGGATTATTCGATAACGAACGAGAGAAGAACAGAATCGAGAATTTATTCTCGAATTTGAAGGGTGTATTTTTCTACGTAGGAGAAAGATTAACGAGAAGCCACGGAATTTTCAGATAACGTGCCGCCTGCTGCACATTATTCTCCACTACTTCCTGCTCACTAATTACGCCTGGATGTTGTGCGAGGGTTTTTATCTACACACCCTGCTCGTTAGCGCTTTCACAAGCGAACACAAATTAGTAAAGTGGCTGATGGGCCTGGGATGGCCTGTGCCTGCGGTCATCGTCACGATTTATGCTTCTTTGAGGGCAACCAGCGACGATCCTGCCGATACCGAACAGTAAGTGCAATAATAATTCCTCCATCTTCCACTGATTCTTCCTTTAGTTTCGTAAGAACCACGATTACTTACTAACCTCTTGATTTATGAATCTTCACAGTTTGATTTACTCTCCTTTACCGTTTGTGACTCTAATTCGAGGTCCTTATAAGATTCTAGAAGTGGTAAGAACGATTTATTATGAACACGAATCCAATATGAAACTGTAAGAACGTAGAATGGGAAGTTAGAAAAATTTGCCGATGATTCGTTAGTAAAATGTATCGTGATACTTTCTGATAGATATAGTAAGAAATCTTACAGAAAGAAATACTGCGAAGGAAATATAATACAATAAAAATAAGTCAATTCTTGTTTTTGTTTCGTAAGAACCACGATTATTTACTAATCTCAAGATTTATGCATTTCCACAGTTTGATTTACTCCTTTTTACCGTTTGTGACTTTACTTCGGGGTCCTTATAAGGTCCGAGAAGTGGTAAGAACGATTTATTATGAACACGAATCCAATATGAAACTGTAAGAACGTAGAATGGGAAGTTAGAAAAATTTGCCGATGATTCGTTAGTAAAATGTATCGTGATACTTTCTGATAGATATAGTAAGAAATCTTACAGAAAGGAATAATGCGAAGGAAATGTGATAGAGTAAAAATAAGTCGATTATCGCTCAGTTGCAAGTCGTATCCGTTACAAATATGTGTGTCAAAGCGAAACAGGATCACTCGTGGATAGTATCTGCAATGGAAGGAAGAACCTTGAGAGACGATCTGATTTCGGATAGACTATATGTACGCGTAATTCCACGATGCACGGAAGGAATGCATCCTAAGCAGTGCGAAACGCGTTTGATTTCTATGATCTCTGTGGAAAGGACATGTGAGTCGAAGGATCGAAATCATGGCAATTGAATTAGCGTCGCTTGCCGAAGACTCTCTTCGAAGTTCGTAATGAACAAAGAGATTCTTCACATTACCGAACCTGATCTCGAATAATCTTCTTGTCTTTTTGATTATTCCCAATAAAAATAAAAGATTATCGTCCTACTGCTGTCGACTTTGAAATTTTTTAATGTTTACAAAGGAAATTAACGTCGACGAATGGAAAGATAAATCAAAATCCAGAAATCTCAGAAAATTCAGTTTCAGAAAAATACAATAATTTTCTAAAAACAAAGTTCGTGGAAGGGTCTGAATTTTGAAGAGTTTGAAATTGGAATTAGATGAATTTTCTTTTGATTAAAAATTCTCTTTCGTGCTTCACGTTGAGATTCGCGACGATTTTTTTGTTGTTGTTTAATTAACTTTTTAATTAAAACCTTGGATGAAGGTATCTGAAGGAAAATTTGTGTGTGAGATATAGATGTTGGATTTATTTGGTATGTCGATGATGATTTTAGGTGTTGGATCAACGAGGGTAACTACATAAACGTGCTGGTTTACCCGGTCTGCGTTTCAACCTTATTGAACGTTCTTTTTCTCTTCAACATCGTTCGAGTTTTGTTGATGAAACTGAGAGCTGGCCCCACGATCGGCAGTCAACCGTCAAGGTCTATGCGACAGGCATTTAGGTAATTAAATTTACTAATCTAAACGTCCTATTTTAGTAAAGATATATTTTTTAAATTCTTTCGTTCGTCGGTTTAATTTCAAGAATTATTCTTCCATTCTTCGTTGAAATTAGAAGGAATAATTCGATTTCATCGGTCGTGGAATATTTCTAAAATGCTATTTAATCTTTTATCTGTTTTCTTTTCCTCTTTTCTGAGACAGGCAGATCGAAACAAAGATATTAAATAAATTTTAATTTAACCTGCGCTCCTCATTAGAGCAACGCTACTTCTCGTACCTCTTTTGGGCCTACATTATCTCGTCATCCCCTTCAGACCGCCGAAGAACCACCCCTGGGAGCAATTCTACGAGGTTCTTTCCGCCATTACAGCCTCCTTTCAGGTATAGATAGTATCGCGTTATTTCATCAAAAACCAAATTTACTCGATAAATAATTTTTGTTCCTTTTAAAGTCGAGCACGGAGATTCATCGATTTTCGATATTTTTAATAGCTCGAAATTTATTACCAAAACTCTAAAATACCAATTACAAAATTTATTTATTAAATTTACAAAAAAATACCAATTAAATTCAAATTGCAACATTTTCTCGAATCTAATTCGATTTTTCTTTCGCAGGGCCTCTGAGTGGCTATGTTGTTCTGTTTCTGCAATGGTGAGGTAAATATTTAGATGAACACCATCAACGCTATTTCTAATTAACTGTTTGAGTGCCACGACGTGTAATAACGTAAATATTTTTCATTGTTCAGATCAAATTATCGATCAAATTTGTGTCTGTATTCTACAGATTTCGATTAAATTTTTAATTATATTTTCATTTGATTTCTGATGATTTTCATCGGATTATCGACATGTCGCTCGAACGTTTAATTAAGTGTTTAAAAAAAGGTGAAAAAAATTACTAAGAAACCATTTTCTGATTTAGGTAATAGCGCAGTTCAAGAGGAAATGGGAGGGCACGGCTCTTCTGCGGAATCGAGCCAATTCTTGTACAGCCACCACCGTCTCGGTACGGCAAATTCACAAGCCATAGAACAGTCATGGTTTCCGTAGAAATGAAAAGGCCTTAAGCGAAACATCATCGTCAACGTGTTCTCGAGTTTTTCGCAACATCTGTATTCTTTTCTTCGTTTCTGCCACAATTTTCATTCATAATTATTCACGCTCTCTTGATACAGATTTACGACTCGTAAGAGCTGCTAATATACTCCATATTTTATATTCTTCTTTTTATTTTATTTTCTCCATTAATATCAAACTTGAAAATCTAATGCAATTTAAGATTTTGAACAAGTGAAGGAAAAGATTTCTGGTTAAGTTTTCCGATGTTTGTAAAAACGTTTTAAACTTAGAAGATTCTTTAGCCATCGAACAGTTATCGCAAAAATTCTCGAACAACTTTCCAGCTAATCTTCCGAGTTGCTAGACTCCATAGTTTATCAAGAGAGCATGATAAATCGCATAATAAATCGTGAAAATTGCTTTGTACATAGCCATTCGTTTCAATTGTGCTCTTTGTAGTAATGTACGGTTATCCGTATATTTTCGAAATTTGTTCTTGTTCAGGAAAAATCGAGCCCATGAGGCGAATAACACGTTATTGCAATAGAATGATCGCGTAATTCTGCAAGAAGAAATTTCCGCTGATCGCATGAATAACGCAATAATCGTAATTTACTGTGGCCATAATTTACATAGCTCTGTAATGTCTCTGAGACAATTGTGAATTTCGTATTATACGAAGAATTAACACTGTGTTCGTTTATAGTATTGTACTTTGATTAACTACTAAAACGAAGTGTTGACGAAGAATCGATAGATCACTGCGAATTCACGTTATTTTTATAAGTAGCACCGTTTCAGAATAAATTAAGTTTTTCGAGATTACAATTACTTACAATCTAATAAGCATGATGTCAAAACTAAGGCAAATCTACAACTGTAATTGCGCAAGCCTATTTAACAAAATTACTTTTCAGTCAAAGCTTTGCACGAGAATAATTTTAAGCTTCCAGCCGATTTTTCAATTCAAATTTCCACTTTTGGCGAAGCGCGTTATCCTCCTTGGAAAATTGACGTTTAACCTTTTGTACACCTGTTATTTCCTCGCTTGACTGAAATATATTGAAATAAAATTGCAAACAGTTATGTTACGTCGTGAACGAAAATACAAATAACAGGAAAATATGTTCCCTTTAAACCGACGAAAGTAACCGGTCTACAAAGAGTTAAACAAGATCCATTCTTCCATCACATTTTCTAACTTTCTTTACAACGAGCGCCAATCCCCGCTTCTTTATCGGTAACAAAGCTAAACAACACGAAATTACCAGTAAACGAACAAAACGAGATCAAGCTTAACGTCATCCCTCTTCATCTAGCACACACGATCAGCACACACGAAATAGAACCATCACCATCAGTTCACCAAAGTATGTTCACCACCGGTGTTCCATCAGGAGTCACGGTCGCGCGACAACGAGCAAGGTAGCGAAAGTAAAAATAAAAAAAAAAAAAAAGAATTGCAAAGAAGAAAAGATTGGAATGCACGACTAGTCAATGGTGCGATGCGGACCGCGATCGAGTCCGCGATGGATAATATACCGGTACTAACACCGTCGACCTGCTGCTGTATATAAACCCGGGAATGACACGAGCGACAGCTAACTAACAAGCAGAGAATGGCGAGTGTAGAGAACGAGAGGGAGAGCAAGAGAGAGAGTTGTCCGTGTCGTGCCAGTGACGACGTGCCCGTGTCAAGTCCATTGTGGGACGTTGACTGTTTCAGTTTATCCGCTCGACCGCAGGTCCGATGCCGGGAGAGGAGAAGGTGTGACTATCAATCGTCCGCGCTGGATGTGCTGGACGAAAAACGAATCTTGGATGACCGTCATCAGACCGTGCAGCTGATCGCTGCGACTCCCGTCCGTAATAGTCACACCAATCATGCCAGAGTACTTGTCAAATCGAACGACGCGTCCAACTGCCAGCAGACGCAATGTTGATGATCCTGACAGCCTATGACGAGAGACTGACAAGATACGAGACTGCTACTGGGGAATAAACGTCACTGCGGAAGATCAAAGGCGAGTCGAAGATCAAAGGGCCCTATCCTGTGGGGGTAACGTCGCTTGAAAATACCGACTCGATGATTCGTCGGTAACGACTGTATGCATTTAATGGTGAATGGACAGGATGATGGTTTTTTATAAAGAGAAGACTATAGGAAATTGATGAACGTTGCTTTATTTTCAAACGAAGATTAGACGAGAATTAGTGAAAAAAGATAGTTTATTAATTGAGGTAATAAAAAGAGAGTTTAGATTGGATAAATGACAAGTGATGCTTTCGAAAATGATAAGAGTAATTATTTTTTAAATATCAAAGTTGATTTTTAGTAGAAAGAGAAATTATTTAAACGTACAAATTGATTTGTTTCCGAGAGATTAAATTCTAGAATGTACATTTCATTTGTAAAGAAATATTTTTCGGATTTTCAAATATTTTTAAACACGTCGAAATAAAATAAAAGAAAATGTATATTGCGATATTCCTGTATATATGCAATTTATCGTTATAGTCTACGTTAAGAATAGTTCAAGTTTGTTAATAACTATAGAATTGATATTTGCTGATGGAATATAGTCCATTATTTCAACGAGTTTCTAAAATAATTCAATACGAGGGCTAGAAATTTTATCATTTGAAAATTGAATTCTTCGAGTAAGTTAATATTTTGTCCGAGAAATCAGTATACGGTATTTAATATAAAACAAATTCATAAAATTTAATTTATTAAATGACGTTCCAATTTAATTATTCTCACTTTTGAGGGCTTAATTATGTATTACTTGTTTTTAATTAATATCTTTTTCAAGTACTTTATCGTGAAACGCACATTGCCCTAGAAAAAGAAAAGGGAAGATTATAAAGTAAATGGTTTTACACTAAGTTAATCGACACAACGATTCTTAATTTATGCACTAATTACGACGAAACTAAAGTTAAGCGATATATACGTATAGAACGTATTAATATTTAATCTCTCTATTGAAAACAAATTATTATGCCGTTTTTCATAGCAAATTTTTATTGTGCAAGGCTTAAGATAAAATCAAACTAGATTTTACAATATGATATATTTAATTAATATCGTATGACATATTTAATTTAATATTTTTTGATACATTACAAATTTTTAATCTAGGTGGAATGGAATATATTCTTTTAGAAGGATGCAACTTTTATTTGCCTCTTGTAGATATATATTACAATTCGTCATATCAAATTTCATCACGTGCTTTTTATACAAAATAGAGGTTTTATAGATAATATTTATTATACATGTGCTTGTCGCTCACACAAATATAGCTAAACATTCGAAAAAATATATGAGTAATTCTAATGTATAAAAATTTATATTAAATAGATAATAAAACTAATATTCCTTCTCAAAGAGATTTTGTTTATTACTAACGATTCGATATTNAAAATTTTAAAAAATTCTTCTAGAAAAATTAATCAATATTTTCTCTTTCATTATTACCAAAAATATTTGATCTTTAAGTGTTATTTCATATTACTTAAATTGTATTTTATACTATAAAAACAAACCTCGCGTTAAAAATATAGACATCTACAAGTACGTATCTGATCATACATTTAAATAAGTCAGCTATACCTAACAATACCTACACCTAACAATACATATAATTATTTACGTGATCAAGTATTTAAGACCATATTAATTTTGCTATTTCCGGTAAGGTAAGCGCAACAATAACGCTGGATAAGAGATTCACGCTGTGATTGTCTAAGATTTGCCTACCGGATATGTGTTTCACACCTCTTCCAGGATGTTCGACTATTTTCCCTTTTTCATTTATTCCTACAATAAAAAAAAAAATTATTAATTTTAGTACAAAATATACCATGCAACGATAATAAAGCAAATATCTCACCGGAATATTGCAACGTGGCTCCTAAAACGGAGTCTATTATGCTACCGAGAAGACCTGCGATTCCTCCAATCATGATAATTGGCCACTGTGGTGCTGCTAATTGCAACACAACTGTGTCGACAGTGATTAGTACTGTTAAATAATGAGATAAACCCACTGTTATACCACCAAGTACAGAAACAAACAGACCTACCCAGGAAACACCACCGTTTGTGCCTATAAATAAAAATAAGTATGAATAAAATAAATCGATAATTATATGTTTTCAGATATATTTTTAAGTTAATAAGGATAAGTTAGATACTGTGTTAGATAAAGATGACTATTTACATGCTGCTTCTATTCAGATTTTAATACTCTTACCTTTTGGAACTCTTTTCAATGTAGTAATCAGAAAAGGGTCACTTTTACCACAAACTGTTCCAATTTCTGAAGCCCAAGTATCTCCATTACAGCAAGCAAAGGCTCCTAATAAATTTAAATAATTAGAAATAATAAATATACTTTTGAAATTAAATATATACATTCTGATATATTTTATTGGGAATTTTATATTATCATGAATTATTAATGAATGTACCTAAAATTCCCACAGACAACCAAGAACTTCTATAGTATTTGTCAAAATCAATTGGTTGTTCTGAGCTTCCTACATCCAATAAATACAAAAGTGCTAATTGTGTAGCCATACCACCATTACATAGCACTTGAATCCAATTTCTTTGTCCACCTTCTTTAAAGTCTGCTTCAATTTTTCTTTTTTGTTCAGACCTGAACTTGGTTGCCTTAGTAGATGTAAAAAAAAATGAAAAAAGGCAAGCCACATGAACAAAACTAGTAAGTGTCAGGATAAAACCCACAAATAAACCTGTAATATAAAATTTAATAGGCATATTAAAATATATATGAAAAGCAAATAAATAAAATGAATGATATAATTGCTATGTAACATTTGTTGTAAATAATACAAAGCCATTTTTTTAAATTAGAAAATTTTTAGTATTAATAGTAAGTAAAATATTTAAGCACGTAATTATGTCATATATGTAATAACAATATCAACAATATAGGTAGCCTAGAGTTTGTTCTGTTTACATTTTACACTTTGCATTTTACAGTTAATAGATTTAAGAAAAATATTATTACCGAGAATAGCACCGCTGAGATCCACACTTTTTCTTCTCAAACTCCAAAATGTCATAATAATTGGAAATAGGACGGAAATTAACCACCTCCATGGTGACACAACGAGGTGTTCTATGAAAAAGGTTATGTTCTTCAAAATAATCAAAACATCAAAAAACTCTAAATTGTACCCAAATTTTTTTTAGCATACCTTCAAAGTGATTTTCAAAATCTGAATAAAAAATCGAATAAATTACGTTCAAAAGCCAAAACAACATAGATATTGGAATTGCACAAGCACTAACAAGAACCGGTATTAGTACATGCGAACGGTTATTTTCGCTGCTTGTCAATGAAGCCATGCTTATAAAGTATTAAATTAATAATCGAATGTAAATAGCTAAAAAACAGTCGTATATGTATTAATTTACAACTTCTATCTCATCCCACTAAACCAGTGCGGAGATACATTAGCACAGACAAAGAACGGAATAGATCTAACATTATAGAAATTCTCGAGATCCAACTGTGACTGCCTTACCAACCCAGGAATACGAGATTGACTATAGCGTTCTCTGTTTATTCACGTAGAATCATTTACCGAAGTCATACTGATGATAAAATGAAAGTCAATGTACGAAACTTGCTTTTTCTGATATTTTAATAAAAACAAAATGCTTTATTTAAATCCATTTACATTTAAGTTTTCATCATATTGAACGTTACAATCAGTTTCAGTATTTTGTCGGTAATATTGCGAGTGATACAAAAATGCTTTAAATTCCACTTTACAATCCATAAATTAAATATATAAGTATATTACATATACATTACATAAATTTTTCAAATGATAGATGATAAATCCATAGAGTTTTATGAACTAATTTAATAACATAAATAAATAACAAGAAAAAATTTTGTAATTGATTCTATGAAAATTAATATTTTTNTTACAACTCAAAAAGGTGATGTATGTGTTATATTTTTACTTGTTTTTGATATAAAAAATAATTCGTAATTTTGTAGGAAAAATAAAGATAGTACGATTAAAATGATGCAAATTTAATGAAAACGCCGAAAATTACATTGAAGTATATACAAAATGAGCTTAATTGATAATGGTAAATGAAATCGTAAGAAGTACGAATAATCAGATACTGTTGTTAATTGTGTGTACTATATACATGTATGCAACGTAAGGAATATACTACTTAGGATTTAAGAGACTGATTAACGAAATCTTATTATATGTACTTCTTCTGTTTGGAAGATGTACTAAATATTACAATAAAATATTCGTGTAACAGTTTCGTTGCAATACATACAATTATAATTAGTAACACAATTAAAATGAAACAAATATTCATCCAGAAACATTAAGCGGAATTTATGAAGTAAAAAGGTAACAGTTTACCTGCCTTGGTAACCAAAAGCAAAATTACATAGGAAGAAATTAATGTTATGAAAAAAATCATAGAAAATATTTTTCATATAGTAGACAGTAACTTTTGTTAATAACTGTTCAATATAATATAGATTATACTACGATAAGCCTTTAACGTTAAATGTATAGAAAATACCAATAATGAAGCTTTTATTTGGTGACAGTAATCCTAATTACTTAAGGATACCATCGCCTTGTGTGATTCTTTTAGTATGAAATATAACATAGAAAAAAAAAGAATAAAGAATTCATACAACGATCCGATTTAGACAAATTAAGTCTCTTTCATAGCTTAATTTACGTTAAAAATCATTACATTAGAATAAACAAATTTGACTTGTAATAGGTAATACAAGTCACGCGGAGTAGCGAATTTCCCGATTCGTCCATTTAGTTATAATGCAAATTACTTTTCTCTATCAGTGTTTGAGAAGTATAAAATATATAAATTTCTGCTATCTTTATATTTTGTCATATTTATCACTGTATAGAGATAGCTAGCATCTAACCGTTATTTTTTCGTTTTTTATTATATAACCATTATAAGGTGTATTATATAAATATTTTATAAACGGAATAGTAATGTTACATTATTTACAGAAGTTTGTTTGAAATTTGTTTAGAAACAGAGAACTAAATAATGCGACATGTAATACATAGTTGCATTTTTCCTGTTAACAGCCTTAATGTTTGCATTTACATTTCTTCGCGCTATTGTATTTATTAGAAATTTTAACTAAACATAATTGTTTGGGTTTCTGTAAGCGATTATGAAAGTCGCGTCAGTGTTATCTGTAAGACTTGCCTTACGTGTATTGTATTACAATATGACAAAAAAAAGAAAAAAAAAAAAAAAAAAAAAAAAAAAAAACAGGAAGAAAAAAGATTAAGTTTGAGAAATAAAATTATCATGAATCATACCATATTATATTACTTTTGCGATTCATGATAAATTTCAACTTCCTTTTACTGTAGCTTACAAAAAACGTATGTTACATTATAGCATAAAATAGCTGTTCCTACGGTAGAAATCATTTGCATATTGTATTAAATGTACATTAAATGTCTCTTTTATTTCTAATCAATTATTACTCGATTTCTGNTAATAAATCTATCGTACATTTCGACAGCGTATAAGTACGGGAACGAAAGTATCTTCTTTCGCTTCATTACCCTCTATTATCTGTTAACACTTGATCTAAATTTTTTTTGTTCATTAATATGAGAAACAATGTTAAAAAGTTCCATTAACCATACACATAAAAATGCCACACTCTAAACATAATAGTTCACATTTGTACTTGTCATAAATCATACACGAGGAGTATTTATAAATGCTCGTTAAATATAGTTCACCCTTACATATGTCCATTGATACTCGATGTATTAACAAAAGAATATACGCTATTATGTCATATAATTCAATCTAAATGTAATAAATATAAAACAGCATATCGAATATAATATAGAAAATGTATGAATAACAACGTTCACATTATTATTAGGGAGAAACTTTCGTTGGTATTTTTACTTAAAGTATGAAAGTATCATGAAGTATGAACTTCGAGTATGAAAACGAATTCGAAAAAATATACGCATAGTGACTAAAAACATTACATGATCACGTATTATCACCGTACGGTTTCTTTACAGTACAATTATTAAAGACTAAATTTCTAATCATACCTTAAGAAATTGATATACCTTCTTCTGGAACTATGCTTTCTAATGGTACGGATTCTGCGAATCCACGAGCTACTAATTCCTCAGCAAGAGATATTACCTATGATATATAACAAATTCAATAAATAAAGCAATTAGACAAAAATATTAGGTATAATAAATTCTTATAAACTCTTTGAAAAATTTTCCTTAGAATTAACGTTTACTTACCCCGTGTTTATGAATATTGAGATAAAGATTAACATATGTGTCTGTATTGATGTACCCTTCTATTTGAGCTTGACCGACAATTCCATAACACATGTGAGCAACTACATTATAAGCCTCTTGATTCCATTTACCTAATGTACAATACGGAATTCTTTATATAATTATTGATTTATATGACAAAATATTTAGAAAAATATAACAATATCAATAACAATTACCGTTCATCGGTTGAACATTTGCTAAGAATATTTCAATTGCTTGAAACGGTAACGTAAGGTAGTCGGACCTAATTTTCTTCATTTCAGCATTACTAAAGACCCAATAACCTCCGTGATCAACAAGTCGCACTAAATGCTGTTCTCTGTGCGGATCTGGTTGTTCGACGTACGCTCTGACCCACCTATTAAACCATTTTGCTACTAAGATCATACCCTCTGTAAATAAAAATAAGAATATTTAAGTATCTTAATTGCGACACAGCAGAAGAGAAGAGTAATAATAATACGATATAAACGTACTACTAAGTTCATCTGGAACAGGTGGTGATTCTGTCGTGTTGTACAACTGTGTCATATTTTCTTCTAAAATACATAAAAATGGGTACGTCGGGTGTGTGGGAAGCTGTACGAAAAATCGATTTGGTTTTACTATGTGAGATACAATAATATCATTATTCATTCCCTCCACTAGCGATAGCTGCATTATCTCAGTAACTAATGGGATCCCTTCCAGCATTTTTAATGGCAAAATTTGTTCAAGACACACATGTGGATACTCCTTTTCCGGGAATTTTTGTCTTATCATATCCAGAGCGATGTTAATTCCTTCCGAAGAACCCTCTATGGTACAAATATTTTGATTTCTACATAATGGATGTTGTTTAACGACTATATGTACTTCGGCTTTAAGTCGAATGCTTTGGAAAAAACTTCCACGTCGACCGATTAATCTTCCAACTAAATGTTGAGGTATGCAAAATTCATATGTAATTGGAATTACACTATCCTTTGTGTGGCCTTTAATACTACCTCCTGCAAAAGATAAGAGACTGTATCAATGATATAAGGTATGAATTTAGATCATTTAAGAATCAATTTTACCTTTTCCACTATCCGTGCTTCCTTCACTTCTAGCTTCATCTGTGACACTGCCTTCTAAAACACCAGAAACTGGACTATGGTTGGCAGAATCTCTTTCAGATAACACTTGTGTCGAAGTACTAGAATCATCCTTTGATGGTGAGGTAACAGATAGCTTTTTGTTCGGAAGGTAATTACATTCGTTATTCGTGTCATTTTCTTCGTTTGTATCGACAAACTGCTCCAAATTATTTTCAGAGGATAATTTCTGTTCTTCCTCTTCAACAACGTTTTCAAATATTTTTAACATTTTGCCACCAGAATCGGCGGCTTTGTCTAAGGAGGATGCACTTTTACTTCTTGCAATCATGTCGAAATTGCTTATTTTCGGATTACTACCTAATTGTATCTCCATTTTTGACGACGTATCCACATAACTGTACCATTCTTGGTCATCTTCAGGAGGAGTTCTAGAATGTGCAGAAATACACTGTGAACGAGCCTTCCTTCGTGGAATATCTAAACTTTCGCTTCTTTTTCTAGGACTACAAATAATCTCTTCTACTTGTTGACTGGAAGAGCTCAATGAGAGGAGCTCATCAATTTGTACGCCAGGATCACAAAAGCTCGTGTTACAATTTGATGGTGCAACCTCTTTTACGTTGGCGATAGTTTCCTCGCTTCGATCTAATTTATTAATTCCACCTGGATCAGCTCTGTCCACTCGACGACGTTTGTACCACAATAAACCAATAATAAGGGCAAATGCAGGAAAGGTCCACTTTACCATTTGAATATGCGTAGCAGACATTTTTCCAATCCACCGTAGCTGTTGATCTCGAGGTATTTATTCTGAAATAAAAAAAGGACGATTTCATTTTTCATGACAAACCACGTGATCGTTCTAAAATATATTGTTAATATTATAGCGCGTTATATTTAAAAATAACGATACAACCACCGACTGCGCAAAGTCGATGAAATTTAATTCTTATTCTACCTCTCGTCTTACTCGGTTTCCTTTGTTAATTACCGTTTCACAAGCGTAACTTCCGGCCATGACTATATTCGTTCGAATAGCTTAATTAAGAGTAAAGACACTGTATACAAACAAATGCTAGATTTTTTTAAATGTGAAAGTAGAAATTTCGAAAATAGCCAAGCTACATGTCGCAACATGAACGATATTAAAACAGTTAGATACGTTTAAAATCTATTTCTGCTTAGATCCTTTCGAGATAATAAAAAAAATCATAACTGAATCTTAATGAACGAATGAATATAAATGACGATTAATATATTTTTTTTTCTTCTTTTTTTTAATAGAAATATTCGCATAGAAAAAAATAATATGAGTTGAGATATAAACCACGAAATGATGAAGTAAAAATATAAATCTTTTAATCCAGAGGAAAGTATTCTACATAGAAATTAGGCGAAAAGTGGATCTATGTGATAAATTTACACCAATGTAAGTCGGATAAAAGTTTGTCCGTTTAATATTTGATCGATTAAAATTTCTGTCGCATTTTTCGATAATTTTTATAAATGACTTTAGTAATCACTGGATTCGAACCTGTGTACCAATGTATAAAGTGTTTCAAAACTTATAGTGTAACATAAGGTTGTACCAACACACGTGGATTATATCTAGAGCGGACGAAGTATTCTAATCTTGAGGTATAAATAGTATAAATTCAAATGACACAACGTGCTTGAAAATAAAAATGAAAAATTTCCAATATGTTGAAAATTTCAGAACGAACCCGAATGGCAGGCACTCTTATTATAAATACATCGAATCTTTTTTTAAAATGGACCATTTCTGGTTGAACCGAATCGCGTGCTTTGAGACACTCTGTATAGTGCATTCACCCTCGTTTCATATAGTCTTGCAGTTTCCATCTGTGATACCTGAAGTTCAGAGAAAGCATGCGAATCGTTTCCATAATTTAACGAAACATCGATAAAGCGTAGAAAAGGATAAAAAGAGAAAAAAAAAAAAAAAAAAAAAAAAAGAAAACAGAAAGCATTCAAAATTTCCGATATTCGACCTTTCAAACATAACAAACCGATGACTAGGTTAAATCGAACATAAACGTACACATATGCGATCACGTCTCGCTTCCCCTCCTCTGTGGAAATTTTTTTCACGCTAGACGATTAAATGACAAAACTTTCATTGTTTCCGCAAATTCGTGGTAAAGCGATAATGAATATAAACTAACGAGCTAACGAGATATTCAATTTTGTTTCAGCAAGATGATCGATAGAAGAAATTTCTGCTGCTTTCAATAACGGCTGCGACACCGATTCGGCGTGCTTCCATGTGACACCAAGGCACACGAGGCAAACAGTCCTCTAACGAAGGTTAGATTTCCGACCGTACGGGGACTCACCGACGTTACGTCCATGCTTACTTCCATCTGTGATTGTTCCACGCGTACACGAGGCCGTTTAATTATTCGAGAAGCACACAGATGGACACGATCGAAGAGGAACTGCCGGTGAACCGATGAAAATCGAGAGTTCGAAAGGCGTTCTCGATATGATTAACAGCCGAACCAAAGGCACTCTCGTTAACACGACTAACGCGGTACTGCGGTTTGCGGAACGATCGCGGCTTTCAGCACGCGGTAACTCCGGAGAGACCAGTTCAACTGGAACCGCTCGCAATTGCGCAGGCGCGATTACGTTAAGAGGCGTTCACACGATGATAATGGTGATAACGTTCAAATTTTCTCCCTTGCCTTTTCTGTTTTCTCCACGGAGTATTAAACCGCGCAAGAGATTATCTTCGGCGGCCAGTGAAATGGTAGATTTAGTATTTAGGTTGGCTTAGAAGTTTCGACGTGTATCGAATATAGAAGTGCCGAATTTAATTTTAGAAAACGGTTTGTTCGCGAATAAGTGGCCGCGGAAGCGGTTTGAATTACCAAGGTAACTAACTTCGGGGAATAACACCGGCAATTTTCGTTACGTAGCCGCGGATGGGAATGTTATTCGCTGTTAATCTGTTTATCAAATGTTAGATTAAAGTTTTCGAAATACGCTGTCAGTTGTCTAAGTAAATAGCCCGCTAATTATTGCCAACAGTGTATTTCCATTACGATAACACTTCGCAAAATAACCTTCGGCAGATAATCAATCTAATTTCTTGAATCTCGTGCCATGGAAAAAGCGTAATTTTTACAATTTTTCCACGGTCGATCTATCCGCTGTTTCGGGCATTGCTACTCGAAAAGTTAGCGTGGCATGTTTATCGCGAAATCTGCGTTGAAAGTAAAAGGTTTAAAGTGGCTATCAAAGGATGGGATTACGCAATATCGCATAAAATAATAGGTTTCGATTATACGGGTGTTAGAATGGGATAGAATTTCAAGCGAATAGGTAGTTTCACACGGACAAAACGCCAATTCAAAAACATTCGCATTGTCAGGCGTGAAAGATATTTATTTCTTAAATACAACGAAAATATCTCGATCCGCTGTACGGTAAGTAAAAAACGAAGCGTTTATTGTAGCAACACGCTCATACCTTTTCACTTTCTTTGGCTAGGTGTCTTTCTGAGAAATCTGGCGATATTCGTGAACGTTGCGGAAACAAAAATATAGAAGACCCGTTGCGCATTATATGCGAGGGACTGCAAATTGTTACATCATATGAACATTCCGCCTACATCGATCCGTATAACAATCGAATGCAAATGTATAATATTGAACGAATAGGATCTACATACATTCATTCATGCGTTTCGACGTGCGACGCGATAAAAAATTCTACGTGCATTTACGAGCGTATCATATCCTGGTGACACACTAGGTTTTTCATTTGCCATATAAATCATGTCCGCGTTCAAATTTGCAATGTTACTAGAAATCACTGTTTGGTAACAACGGCTAGAAATGAATAACGTTTAGGCGGAAAATTAATAATACGGTAGCAGCGATACTTATATATGTAAGAGCGAAGCAGTGATAATTTATAGTGGCATTTATGGTGAAACACAAGGCGAGCGTGGTAACATAGTTGCAGTAGAATAATTTGGTACCTAACAGAGGGCGGCACTAGACTAGTAACATTCTACAATGTCAATGTACGAGTGTAATATAGTATTGTAATTGCACCATATTGTAACAGTAACGCAATAGGGCGCAAACATTGGTAACAATGCACTAATTCTACAATTACATCACAAGTATAGTACAACGATAATATGGTAACGATGTAAGAATAGCAGGATTTTTTCTACATTTTACTACGATTTGCATCAGGCACGATAAACTGTAGGGTTCTACTCGAATTTTCGTTTACACGGTATCACCACTCTCCTTGGCACAATTCTTTTTAATTATGTGCCCCGATATCATCTAAATCGGTCGTGCGCTATCTCGAATTTTTCGCGATACCGATCTTTCCTCGTCGAGTCAAAAGTTGTTTTAAAGAAATGCAATCGATAATGACCTTTTTGGTATTATACGAATGCTAAACGAAATTTATGCATCTTTGCTCGTTACACAATTTATTGCCGATGCCTTGGCGATGTTCCGCCGAGGTATAACTAAAAATATATAGCCATCGGGTAAATGTAGAAGTATCTCTTAATAAATCTCCTAATTTATTGCAACTGGCGAAATTTGAAAGCACTCTCTGGTAACGTTTTAAGTAACCTTTAAAAACAATTTCCTCGTGAATTTCTTATACGACGATATCTCTCGTTAACATATTGCTAAAACTAGCGATTCATCGCGTGTTATTGGTTTTACAAAAAAAAGCAATATAAAAAATGTCCTATCTATCTTTCGCAAGACACGCATAATTTTTAACAATAACCCGTATCGAATAAACGGGTGAACGAACGAAAGGAACGATGCGCCAATTATCATCGAGTATTTTCATCGGAAAGACAACTTCAATGGCTGCTTAATCGCTTTCGACACAACGTTCAGAAGTCAGAAAGGAGACCGGCCAAGGTAAGGCAAGAACACGATTTGAGCTCTTACTCGTGTGGCACCGAAGAAGAGAAGGGATACGTACGTACTGGACAACGAAAAAGAAAAAAAAAAAAGAAAAGAAAGAAGTTGAATTAAAATGAAACCGGTAACCGTTGTCCAACGGAGATCAAATCGGAAAGTAGTCGCTCGAAGAACTGGGTTACGCTTGTATTTAACTTGTCGTGGGACAAAAATCTTCGACGGAACAGTTCACATCACAAACGTGCATCGATTGTTTCGATAATTCGATAATTCACTTAACACATGACTATTGGACAGACGAGATTACACGTACGTGTAGCAGGGCTATTCTCTCCCTTCTTAAAGATTCTTAACCATCGAACACAAAATCTAAGATGCACTAGACGTCGCTAGTCTAGTTAACGCGCTTGCTTAATGCTTTTAAACAGCTCTAGGCTATCCGGAGGCTCGGTTATTAATTTCGTAGATAGATATTATCTCGAATACCCGGATACAAGAGTATCTGGATCACGGACGTTGTATCTAGGTCCCTTTGCCACTTCTTCGCGATACAAGTCGTGTGTTCCAATCACATTTGGAAGCTCCTTTCATCGTGTCTCAAAATAATAGATACAGCCACGGCTATCGCATCGATGACTAAAGAGCCGCGTATTGTGACTTGAAACGTGGTTTGCAAGCGCCACTTGGATGTGTCTCGCGTATTAGTTTCATCGGTGGACAGAGGGAGACACCCACCGAGTAGCAGATTTACCCGACGAGATCGTTACACGACGACAGCATAGAAATGCAAGAAATGAAGGTGACCGCGACGGTTCAACGTGCTCTTGGAATGTCCAACCTGCACACGCAAAGAACGATGAAGTAACCAAGCATGGGCAACGAGTATTACGAGGAAAGGGAACGAAAAGAGGAAGAAGAATCTGCGAGAAGGACGATGAAAGCCACAACAAAAAGGGACACAAAAGAGATCAGTGCTGCGCTCTCCTGAAACACGTTTTCGTACAGACTTTCCAGCACCCTCTGTGGAAAATGTACGAACCAATCGTTCAGCAGTTTCAAATTAACCGTTCACGGGAACGGATAACGCTTAACATTTCGATTCGAGTACCGTGTTAAAGATTAGGAATCAATCTTGCAACAAGTATGACGAGGTGTAAAAATCAGAACGATTACAAAGTTGCGGAAAAATATAAGTTGATAGCGATGATAGATACGGCAAAGTAAAAATTCAAGCACCGTAATCCGTAAATGTCATTGAAGTATTTTAATGGAATCGTTGTTAAACGTTCGTTACGTATTACACTTTATACTTTGAGAAATGAAATTAACTTTGTCACAGAAGAAATAACGCCTAGTTACCCTTAACCTCGAGCGATGTAACAGGAAATCTGACTATATTACTTATCGCTGTAGATTAAACGTCTTATGTTTACATTATATCTGTATTGATAATAAGCACATCCATCGACGGTAAATCTAAGGAAACGTCTACAAGTCAATTTCGTCTACTACAAGCGTGACAACAATATTTCCAATAAGATCTTAAATTATTTCAATTAAAAATTTCGGGAAAAATTGTAAGAATATTATAATAATTTAAATATTATTATATTTTCAATGCCGGAATTTTATGTATAAACGCAAAATTGTTTATTTCGAGTTTCATTTTATCATTAGTTCACTCGATCAGCAATCCACGAATACTTCAACTAACGTTATACCGTTTAAAGAGTAAAAATATTTTAAACGTTAATGACGTTGAACGAATAAACGTAATTCATTGACAGTTAAAATACATTATACAATTATTTTTCAGAATTAACGAGCAAGATAAAAGAGAAATTCGTCTGAGCAAGATATTCAGTAACAGTGTAATTATCAGCTGGTAATACATCGTCCAAATGGTAAATTACTTTTCACTCGATATACTTCGTTTGCCAACGCAATAAGAATTATACGCGTTACCAACTGTACATTTTTCATTGCTTTATAATTAAAATAAATTCAAAATGTTACAGAAATTTAAACGAAGAAGCATTTACTTCCGTACGAGCAGTCACGTGGTTACACTTGTGCGATTAAACGATGATTTTAGTATACGGAAATAACCAATGCCATATTCAGGGACAACTGCCTTAGAAAGCAAGATGATCGGAACCGAACAGACGTATCTTAGAAATAGCACGTAACTAAAAGTGACTCCACAGTCTGTTGACCCTTTAAATGTCCGTACACACATAGAGCAACACAACACCACCATGTTATGGCGTACCACGTTTCACGTGTGTACTACCGTTCCGAACGGCCTGCTTTCGAAATACTTTATCGATTCTATCTAATAACTAAACGAGACAACGAAACTAAAGAATGTCGATAAAGGCATGAAAGATATTTTCTCGGCAATGATTAGAAGCATCCGGTGGGGTGTACCAGTTTCACGAACATCGAATCAAAATCGACGTGTCTTCGTTAGTATAATACGATCGTACGAATTTAAAGCGGCACATACGATAAAGAAAAACGTGCACGAGATAAGCATTACAATGCGAAAGGGGTTAAACGAATGTGTAACATCACACGAACATGCTATTTTCAGACGTTCTGTACCGTTTATCTCCCGAAAACTTCCGAATTGCTTCGACGTATGTCGATATTTCACCATAAGGAGGGAAAGAGTCGGCGTGCGATACACGTTCCTTCGAGAACGACGAAGACGGCACCGGAGGATCCGCGAAACAAAACATGTGTCATGCGTTTCGTCTAACTGTATTCGTTCTCCTCTCGTCTATGGTCATATTCTAATAAGCTAAATTTCCACGAGGTAACTGTGGGTCACGTTTGATAAAAATAATAACCACAGTCATCGCGAAGAGATGATCAAGCATCGAAAGTCACTTGTCCGACGAGCAGTCAGATTTTCTTAAAAGAACACTCGTTTTAAACATCGAGCCGAAACGATTTAGGAAGTTTATGGTTTTTATATAGCGGTAACTAAAAGATAACAAAGGAAAGCCGCTAGAAGAGACACGAGCACACGGTCTGCACAACGTGATCGACATACCTGTGTAATTACTTTACTTATCTTTGATTTCTTCTCGATCTTCTGCACGTCTCTAGTAAACAATAAGAATGAAATTTCCAATACACAAAATAATCAACTTTTCTTATATTTCGAATAAAACCTCACCACGTAATCACAATGTTTTTCCTTGCTCGTAAGAGACAATATGGCGGTACAAATTCGGGTGCAGCATGTCCGACACGATGTGACCACGATGCCACATAGCGGTACAGAAATGACTCAATTCTGGCGCGAACTGCTTATCATTTCAAATTTTTATAACCACGAAAAATTCAGGTATGCTGCATTTTAATTATTCAGAATGCAAAGACGATGATTTTGCGTTAAAGGAGAAAATAATTGGATAATAAACGATATATTTAGTTTCTACGAAGACGATCGATATCTGTTATCTTGTTACGTACCGCCATCTCATAAGAAAGGATCTACATTACGAATTAATGCGTTCTGTACAACAGTAGGTAAAGAAGGTATTTTCTTCGTAACGAATCGTCGTTAATGTAGTTTTCTAAATTACACACAGTACATCGCAAATGATAAACACGTGTGCATTCTAACGTACAAGTGCAGGTGTTTTCTTCGAGATGGCAGGATATTAAGTTTCGAAACCAAACGTTTAAACAGTCTTACCTCGAGAAAGAAATAAAAGCAGATTCTCGATAAATTATTCATAGACGTATGTATACAAGTACATATAGTCGTTAAAGAAACACAAGGTTAATCGCAAGTACGTAAAATAAAGGAAATTTATCAGGACAGATTTATCCGCCGCATTGTTTTTTCTCAAATACGGAGAAACATTAGAACAAGTATCTTCGAGAAGGTCATCTTAACCTAAAACCTAATTTCTCACGGATCCCGTGATCTAGCGAAGAATTTGACCTAGACATAAACCGGCGTAGGGTGACCTTGACGTTGAAATGCGTGCGCATCGGTAGCCTATTTTTAACAAAACCGTGCCCTATGACTCTATGGCGTTTCTTATTTCTCATGCAGACTTCGTAAACATTTTATTACGAATTTTACCATAAGAATCATGCGTCGTGTTCTTCGTGACACTTACATGCATAGACCAAGCGTAAATCCTGGCAAAGGGTGGGTCGACTCTCATAAAAATGTAAATGATAATAGAACGGCGTGCTCTCTATTCTGCATAATATCGACAACGGTGTTCCATAACGTGTAATGCAAATGTAGTGGTTATTTCGTTGGGACGGCGTAGTGTGTAGAGGAATCCAACGTTGATCTTCCATATGATCGAAAGCGTATATTATTTACAGTACATTTATTATGCAATCTCTAAAATGAAAAATTATCTCCCTTTTAATCCATAAATATTCGTAATTTTTCAGACAAAAAAACGTATCGTATCTTATACGATATCGGTTAATATAGTTTCTAAACGAGTTATCGAGAAAAAAAAAAAGAAGGTTATACCAGAATCGATGAATCGACAAAAGATGTCGGATATATTGCAGATATACGCGTGTACGCGATTACCCAGAATCCAGAGTGCGGAGGTCTTCAGATAATCCACGAGATGGTTTGATCTGGATGCGCGGCGTCGGGACGCAAGGTTACAGCGGTCGTCGGGTCAGCAACACCACGGCCGCCCTCCTCTCGCTCTTTCCTTCCCCGTTCCCTTCCACACCCTATCATCCTTCCCTCCCTACGTTCTCCTGCCCTTCCTTCCTTCCTAGCCTCCCCACTTCGCCACCAGCCAGCTAGCCAGCCCTTCCTCCCGATCTTTCTCCTTTATTTATCCTCGCGCGGCCCATGTCATACCGCGCCATCTTCTCCCAATCCGTCCAACTTCTTATTAACAATTACTAAACGCTCATACAGATTTCTCCTTTCTTTCTCCGCGGAGATTCTTTTTTTTTCACTTCGATCTTCGATACCTTCAACCAACAGTAACGACAAAACCGACTTCCGTTTCCTCCGATCGTTAAGAAGCTTTCCAAACCGTGCGATTATTGTACGCCGTTACGTGCGGAATTATATAAACAGGCAAGTCGGTTCTAAACGCGGTCGATTACCGACAGACATGTTCTCAGCTCTCTCTAGTGGCGAATTTCTGCTTGTCGCTAGATTACGTTTCTCAGTTCCCGTTGCAGCAACCGTAATCGTAGCGCGCTCGAGTTTTTATCGCGTTACGCGTCTAGGGAATTCTAGGGAAACTTTGGCAGACAGCTTTGCGTATAGGGTAAACGTAGTATAATTCTCGCTTTCGCGAAGTCTGTGAATACCTGGACCCGTGTTTAATCTCTTAGATAGGACACGTCACTATAGTGACTTTCGTGTATATCATCTTTCAGAACGACGCGTCATTATAGTGGTTTTCACGGATATCATCACTCTGAACTACTATAGTGACTTTCGTGGATAGAACCATTTTTGACAGTGTTATACGTATTTTGCTTTACTTCTCATTTGTTTCGTCTAAACTGCATTAACGCTAGATTTACGAGATAGATTATTTCAATTACACGACATTAAGATTTAATTAATTTATATTAAGTCTATTAATATTGCGATTGTTTTCAAATTAAATCTATCGTTTGTTTTTTAAAGAAAATATGTGGTTTTCATTACCCTAAATTTGACGGTAAATTTACTACGTAGATTTACTTACTTACTATTTATTTACTTACTTTATCTACTACGTAGATTTACATACGTAGATTTTCTACGGTATTCCGTAGAAATAGGTATACAAAAAAATCCCCGTAAACCTAGTGTTAATTTGGATTTATTTAGAACTCTATTCGCATGTAATATCGTAGCAGAAATCGTGATGAAAACGGTTTTTATGCCATCCACGAATAGGCGTGCCGTGGTTAAAAGGTTAAGACACTCGATTCGGAGATGCGTACACTCGACCTTGAGTAGAGTTTTAATTTTCGATCAGAGGCATCTGATTCGATTATTGGTGGCTGGCTAGTGCATTTAACCCTCCGATTGTTATCCAATGCGGTAGTCGAGCTGCTTGCAAACAACACGGTGGAGGGGGTGTCTGGGTCACCCCCTTTCATGTTAGTCTGTCTGGCTGGCTGGCTGGCTGGCTGGTTGGCTACCTTGCTGGGGTTCGCAACCCCAGCTTTCCTAGCTGCGTTATATAGCGTATGACACCGAAATACACCGATTGTTTACATCCAGCCCACGTGTATCAATCGAGCTATTGATTAAACAACTGTAATGATTAATTACGGCCATGGCGGAACGCCGGCTCGTACGAACCCCTTGCCGGAACTCTGGCTAGGCATCTGGATTAATTACGCTTCGGTTAAACGACAAAGATGGCGGGTACGTCGAAGAAACTGATAGATATGATCGTTCCGAGGTTTCGTTAACGAAGAAACTCGTTCGTCGGGATCGGTGGAAAAACGGAATTCACCGGTCTGCCGATTACGGTACAGCGAGCAGTCGGTTTCGCTGGTGATCGTTGCTTCACCGTGACGGTCGGAACGAAAGGGAAAACCTTAGAGAAAATTTATCACTTTCCAGCCAATTGAAACAATCATCCCGCCTGCTCTCTAATAACACGAACGCCCATTAATCTTAATTAACGGAGAAAGTTTAAAGGCTAATTGCGAAACATTATATGGGAGAGCTGTCGAGAACCCGGCCGTCGTTGCGATCGGTGATCTCTCGTTTGCATGCGTCATTCTTCGATATTCCACGTCGTGTATATTTTCTTTTATCATTCATTTCCCTGTGTGGACCTTCGTCGATCGATTTCGGGGAATATTTTCCGGGAAAAAGGGGAAGGGATTAGTAGAATTAATTCCAGGAATCCTAGTGGAACAATGGTACTTCAATAACGGTTGGAATACTTCCTGAAGACCCATCAGGGATTGTTCGCGCGTGTGTTATACAACTCGTTTCTTGTCACGTGTCCTCGTTTTCTTGTTTTTTTACCTCGCAAATGGATGTATCATATTGCGTTTATCGCGCGTGGGCGGTGCAACGGTTTATCAAGCAGACAGGGTTTTGCACCCCGTACCATTGATGTTGGCTAGGGTTCCAGAAGCAGCTACAGCCATGGTGGAGGGAGATCCGTCCGCTGGAGGGGGTGTCTGGGGCAATCCCCTCCAGTCTGGGGGTTCCCAAACTCAAACGCATTTCCCGGGGTTCGCAAATCTCTCGGTTGTTCGCGTCCTAGCCGAAACTTCGCCACCGATGGCACAGTTTCCACCAAACTTCGCCTCGTCTTCCGTTGGAATTCGATTCTAGTAAATTTTCCAAAAATTCCTCGCTGCTTCCTACGAAACGTAAGGAACGAACTTAAATTTAACCGCGTTAAATGGTTTCCTTTTGACGCGAGATTTTTTAAAAAGTTTCCAGTATAGGGTTGTCCAGCTTGGAGGTTATGCTCGTTTTATATCGGGTTAGAAGTAACCGTGAATCACTTTATCGATAAAGTAGACCGGGTAATTAACTGCCATCTGCAGGATCACGTGGTAACACGATCGACTTGCAAATCGATCGTAAGGTTGGTCCACATGTAGACGTGTTCGGTGTAACACGTGTCTAATTTCCAGTTGTCTCTTTTCTTATTATTCGTTACGATAAACCGTATAATCCACGAAATGCGTTTAAAAACCTTAATCGCATCGTTTAGTTATAGCATCGCTATAGCTACACGCAGAACGACAAAATGTCACAGGTTAACCCTTTGCCGCCATTTTTCGGTATTAACACTAGGTTTACGGACGTTTTTGTGTACCTATCTTTATGGATACTCGTCAGCTTTACGGGTAAAGAAAGCCACGTATTTTCTTTAAAAAGAGGACCATGAGTTTAATTTAAAAACAATTACAATATTAACAAACTTAATATAAGTTGATTAAGTCTGTTAATATTGTATAATTGAAGTAACCCTCCCGTTAAATCGACGGGTCCCGTAAACCTAGTGTTAACGATACGTGTAACATCGAAAGGAAATAATTCATTCATTCGATTATTCGTTTGAAAAATCTTCTCGACTTTATGGAAGAAAATCTTGGAATTACTATTTATTCGTAACGAAAAGATCTTCGAGTGCAAAGGGTTAAAATCGTCCTTGTCTTATTCGACGAAATTTCGTGTCTTGAAAAAAGAAAAAAGCGATTATCATCTTGCACGTCGAATATGAGGAATTTTAATTATTCTTCCGGTCGAATGGACATTCGAAATTCAGCAGACGCGATTTATTTAAATGGCGAATGCGTAGACGCGGAGATGGCTAGATTCCAGGTTCAAGAGAAGTCCGGATGTTCCGGTGAGCGCATAGCGGTCGATACGTGGAATTCGTTGACATTGATCCAGCGAATTCGTCGTATAGCTATCGGTGAGTCACCGTGGCTCAGTGCCCTTCAACCAGCTCCGTTCGTTTCCTAAACTGGATGACTCTCCGTGCTCGCGCGACCGATTTGCCTTTAAACGTCGCGTTTACATTTTCCAAAACTTTCTTCGCCGTTTCTCCGACCGCCACGAATTTTCGCGTTTATCCGCGTACTGTAATGCAGTCCGATTTCCAAACTGAATTATTTATTAAATCGACTGTGATCAGATCGCCAGGCCGATTGCAAATAACTTTCTAGACGATGCCTTTCGTTTCTTTTTTTCCACGAAATTAGAGGCCGCTCGGTATATCTGATTCGAAATGAAACAAATCGCCGATATTTTCAAAGCCGCTTTCCTTCGTTTATTCGTGGCAGTCGAGCTAACCTTCGCCATTCGGTCATAGACCAAAGTTAATTTTTATTTCGTTCTGTGGATCAACGTGGAAAACGAACGACTCGTTTATCGGCTTACTAGTATACTTACTAGTATAGTATTATCATTCATTTTACAACCAAGAAACGAATAGAAATGAAACTACAATACTCCTGCGAAAATACTCCGAATAAATTAAATACTATATCTCCGAAAATACTTTCGTACTCGATAAAAACCTTTCATCGATGTAAACGTTTAAAGAAATAATCTACGTTATCGAATTAATTTCGCAATATTTCATTCCACGTCTCTCTTCTATCGATACAAGAACTATCGCGAAGCCATTCTCGAAAGAGATCCAAGGACCAGAGTAGCAAACAGACCGAAGACTCTTCGGTCGGTTCTTAAGAAAACGAATTATCCGAAAGCTCGGCGAGTGAAGCGATAAAACTACATATCCGAGAGTACCCTGATACCTGCGCGAGGTACCGAAAGACGTAGTTTGTAGGATGACCGTCAAAAATGGTCGGTTGTGGGGCTGGAGGCCCCGGCAGGCCGGGAACGAAGCGAGGGAAAAAGATCGATGACTGACGAGTGGTAAAACACGGCGAAAATGAGCCGAGGAGCATAAAAGTGGCACAATTGGTTCAGTGGGGCGGTGCCCCTGCGGCCTTGGCTCGGGACACTGAACTCCGTGGCCATGCGCGCCGCGTCGCACGCGCAGCCGGGTCTAGGCCGCCAGGGGATTCGAAAGGAGGAAGAGACGCGAACGGAAACGAGATTCGCTTTCGGAAATCGGAGAGAAGGGATCCGGTTATACGATCGATCGATCGATGATTTTTAGTGGTTCTAATCGGTCATAGATGCGATCTAGGTATGGTAGAGAGAAAAGGAAGAGACCAAGCGATGGCAGTTGGACACTTTGACGATGTATTTCGGGAGCCGGAATGTCGGCGCGATGCAGGTTTCGATTTGTCGCTGGAATTTTCTTCTCGTTCGTTTACACTCGTCGTTTTTTCTCTCTGTCTTTTGTCTCGTATCGATTCTTAGGTTTTGCAGAGGTAGATAAAGGTCAGTTTCGAGGATGGTTTCATCCACCGGTGGAGATTATTAAAGGAATGAATCTTGCAAGGGAATCGCGAGGCGAGAGGTTAATCCTGGAGGTTCTGGCATGGTGAAAAATCGCTGCTCCGTGCTTAAGGGATTAAGCAGATCATACGGAAGTAGGATAATAGCTGTATAAATGGGCATGCGATTATGCAATTTCCAACTAACGAGGTCTGAGGCCGGGGTGAAACGGGTGGCGGGTAAAAGCGAGGGAGAGGAAAGAGGCGCGCGCGCGCGTGGCACGGGTGGTCGCGGATGAAAGCGAGTGTGCCAAATATTCCGAGGTTACAGACGGTCTCGTATCGCCGGCAGGGGAGGCGGCGGAAAAAGCAATGGCAAAAATTTCGCTGGCATTGTCAGAGCGCGTTGGAAACGTGTCGAAAGCTCGCAGCGAAGCGTGCTGGGCGCCCGTGGTTAGCGGGAACGAGCGAGAGAAGGCAGGAACGAAGCGAGAGAGGAGGAGAGATAGCGTGCTAGGCGTGCGAGAGCGTTCACCCTGGCCGGTGCGTCGGCCCTTCGCACAGCGTTTCTCAAACCTAAGCGATATCCTGCATTTACGAGCTTGGCCCTTAGGGAGAGCACTGGAAGGGTGTCAGCAGCGGCCAGAAGTTGGGGTTCATTTCGATGGAGCGTATCGACGTATGCCATCCTCTCCAGTCCGAAGGGAAAATAATAGACCGACCAGGAGAAATCCTACGGTTCGCTTATTAATCGCTGAAAACTGCTTTGCCATGGAAATTATCGTTGATTTTCCCTTTCTTTCTAATCGTCGCGATATGAGTTGGATATACTTCGTGGTGAATTTCTATGGTTTTCTTATTAATCAACGAAAACGGTTTTGCACTAAAATTACCGTTCCTTTTCTCTGTCTTTCTAATCGTCGCGATATAATAATTGGAAATACTTCGTGGCGAATTTCTACGGTGCTCTTATTAATCGTCGAAAACGCTTTGCCACGAAAATTACAGTTCCTTTTCTCTTTATTTCTAATCGTCGCGATATCTACGGTTCCCTTATTAATCGTCGAAAACTGCTTTGCATGAAAATTACCGTTCCTTTTCTATTTCTTTCTAATCGACGCGATATGTGGCGAATTTCTACGATTCTCTTATTAATCGTCGGAAACTATTTTGCCACGAAAATTACCGTTCCTTTTCTCTTTCTTCCTAATCGTCGGGATCCAAGAGTTAGGAATACTCCGTGGCGAATATCTACTGTTCCCTTATTAATCGTCGAAAATTGCTTTGCACGAAAATTATCGTTCCTTTTCTCTTTCTATCGAATCGTCGCGATATATACGGTTCGCTTATTAATCGCCGAAAACTGTTTTGCCACTTAAATTACCGTTCCTTTCCTCTTTCTTTCTAATCGTCGCGATATAAGAGTTGGCAATACTTCGTGGCGAATTTCTACGTTTCGATATTCGTAGACGTATCGGGGTTTTCGCGTGCTTTTTGCCGATCGTCGGTGGATTTATGGGAGGTAGCTACGCAATGGTGGTCGGATCACGCGAAGATTTTGGCGAAATGTTTACGAGGAACGGCGCACGTACGCCACCCTCGGAGGCACGGCGCGGCTTCGCCGTTGTCTTTTTGCCGTTTCATCGAAGTCGCAAGAATTCGAAAGCCGAAGGACATCCGCGGGGACAAAAACGCGCGCGAGCATCCTTTTCGAACGTATTGATGCGTGCGTCATATGAGAAAACGTGCATTCCTGGTCTCGCATTCCGAGCCGGGGAGCCGAATGGAAGAAATCGGCGTGCAAAGTATCGGCTTTATGCCTGTGTTCTCGTTACACGATCGCGCCAATTCCGGTTTCCAGATTGTCCGGCCATTAGGGTAGTCGCGTAGGATATTCCTGGATAATTCGATCATCGCGTGGTCCTGAATATTAATCGCATCGGGAGCGACGGAACGGCTCGTCTTATTTGCTGCCCGAATCGTGATCGCGCTCCGTTGGTCTTCCAATTTAATATCCCCGATATTCTCGCAGGATGCAGGCAGGATCGAACCGATTCCGACGAATTAACCATCATCGAGTTAATCTCTAACACCGTTCCGGCCAGGTTACCACGGAAATGTGGGAACGCTTGCACGTAAGCTCGAGCCACGTGGTATTTTGAGTGCAGTGACGTGTCGCAAGGCAAAACCGCGTTGCACACGTGGACCTTGCAGCGAGTTTAACGATCGACACCTATCCTACGATGAAAATAACGTCGATACTCGAATCGATGGTAACCGATCAAAACGTTTATCGATAACGAAACGATTACTTTCACACGACACCAATCGAATTTCGGAATATTTAAACTCGACATCGAAAGAGAAAAACAATCGTTCAACGAAAGAATTAACTTCTATCTCCAACCCCTGTCCTAGAAATAAACCATAAACAGACTATCTCCGCTATGCATACCCCCGAAAAAGGAAAGGAAGAAAAATTAGGCAGGTTACTCGAGAGGACGCCCCGACGTTCACCCCCGAGGAGAAGCGAGAAGCAACGGGGCGAAAGCTCGACGTTTAACAAGGGCCTAACAAAGGAACTAATTTGAAGAAGCGCTAGCCCGAAATTTATTCCATAACCGGTATCATCCTCGAACAGCTCCATTTTCGAGCCTATTCAACGCGGATTAAAAAGAAGAAGCGACGAGGAGAAAGAAGTGACGAGGAGGATCGAGAGCGAAAGAGCAAAGCGGACGAAAATTCGCATAATCGGGCGCGCGCGCGCGCGCGCGCCTCGCAGCTGCAACGGTCATCGGGTTCGATGCACTCGCGCGCGCTTCTGCATGCACGATTCTGCACGAATGACTCAGCCGAGCGGCCGCACCACGGATACGACCTTGACCCGGCTGCACGTAGGTGCATCGCACCTTGGCGGGCCTCGCGTGGCCGAAACGTTCCTCGTAAAAAACAGCCTCCCGCCGGGAATCGAGGTCGTGAAATCGAAATTTCCTCCCTCTCCTTTTTCTTCCATTTTCTTCCCGACAACCGCCACAAGGGAACCTGCGAAACGTTACGGCCGATATCGTTGTGTAACGAGTTCCCGACAGCCGGGTTCGTTGCCGCCGTCGTTGAATCATTCGATCGGGGCCTTTGCAGTTAGACGTTCGACTTTTCAGCCGAAGATCCACGGATCTTCCTTCTCGTTGCGATCGAGTCGGATGTCGGCGAGTTTAGGTTAATTTTCGAACTTGTGAACTTAGGACTTAAGAATTTTAGAACTTAAGAACTTAGAACTTAAGAATTTAAGAACTTAAGAACTTAGAACTTAAGAACTTAGAACTTAAGAATTTAAGAACTTAAGAACTTAGAACTTAAGAATTTGAGAACTTAAGAACGCGGGTTCGGTTCGGAGAGGTTTAGGATTTGGAATTGTTATATAGCGAGAATTCCCTATTTTAATAAATAAATTTGCAATTTTTTTGACCGACGTTCTTCTCGCAATCGTATTCGAGACGCAGGGTATACCTGAATGGAGGTTTGATTCGCGAAATTCGTACAAGAATAAAGGGAAAGTTGGAATACGATGTTAGAATATGTTCAATTGCGTCAAAATGGCGGAGAAAAATCTTCGAATTCGCGACGCTACGGCGAGTTGCGAATACGACATTCTTAATATCGCTTCACGAATATTTCGACAGGTATAATGATCTTCAGCTTTCGCGTTTGTCGTTAAGGTGGCTTCGGAATTAGATATTTAAGTCTGGCGGTCGAATCTGCCAGTGCTATTATCTTGTTGTTCCTGCTAATCTCGTTATTTGTTGCACTACTTTTTTATACTCTCAAGGCCTGTCTGAGGTTATTGTGCGAGTGCCGAGTTCATTGTAACCAATGCCAGTGCATGGAGATATAACTTTTTTCGTACACGCTATCGTGAAAGAAACTGATACATCGAAAATAGACGCACACACTGGCCGGATAACGCGAAAACAATGGCAAATATCGTGGCGATTGACCGCGGAGAGAGACGCGCGTTGAAAATGTTCAAACGAGCGTATTGTTGCTCGGTAATCGTGGAGGATGCGGCCGGGTAGAAAAATCATCCGACGGTTTATTTTAATTTTAATCGCCGGCCACTTCGCTCCGTCTCTTACCGCGCGCTAGTAGCGCAGCGAGTTTCGAGTTTTCGAACGTAGCTGTAGATTTCGCAAACCGAGATCTTATTTTCGAAAGGCGGGATATTTTTATTCGTGTGTCGTTTTTATTTTTCCCGCCGCGATATTTCGTTCGAATCGCTGCACGCGATCGTTAGGGAAAAACGCTTATGTAAAACGCTGCGCTCGTTTTTTCCCTTCTTTCCTCTTTTTTCCTCTTCCTTTTTCTCCCCGCGGCGTTCGTTTTCGCGCGACGTACTCCACTTTCGAAATACGTAAAAACGATAACTGCGATTTCTAATTGTTTAGCGGTTTAAGCCGGGTGAAAGTACTCTTATTTTACAAGATCGTTGTTCTTGTAGATTTCACGCGAGATCGAAATTACATTTCACTTTTAAACGCTGTTCCTATCCAAGGAGATATCACGGAGGCATCGCATCGGGGAAGTAGAAATTTGAAAAAGTTCGGAGCAGGTGTTTAGGAGAGGAAGGGAAATTTCAGCCGGCGAATCCGTTCGCGAATTCCGACGCGTTTCGTCGCTCTCATTAGCGGATAATTATCCCGAAATTCGCCGGATAATCCGTTCGCTGGATTCCGTTGCGTCTCGCACGTTGCGTAATCCCTCTCGTTAACCTGCGCGTCGGTGCTTCCTGAAAAATAACGATCATTGCGTCACGCGAGGACGAAGTTGCTCGGAGCGAAGAGAGGCAAGAGAAGGAGGACGGTGTCCTGGAAAAAGGAGAAAGAGAGACGAGTCCTTTTGAAAGTGCGTTCAAAGGATCACGCACGGCGGTGCAGTTAATTTACTCATATGCATAGTTCAAAGTGTGTTGTCCTCGGGTATCGGGTTCAACGTCTGCCGGACGGGAATGAGACAAAGGCTAAAAGGCCCTACCTCCTCGGGGTATCTTTATAGAACACAGTGTCATCGACATGCGACAGGGTGTATCCATTGTAAAGGTCAACGCATCTATTGTGCATAAGCTTATCGCGAGGCACGCAGCCAGCCTATCGTTGGGCAGGAACGTTTAATTGCTCTCGTGAAAATTCTCGGTCGAACGAAAGTCCAGGCTTTCGCCTCGAATGCCGGTCCACGATTGGATCTCGTCCCGTTCGACGTTGCGTCGCGTGTTTTCCTTCCAACGGGGAGAAAATAAAAACAGAGAGGAAGAGGGGAAAAAGGAGGGAAATATTCGCTGTCGTTGACTTTCTTAAAGATGGTGGCTATCTTACGTCGCTATCTCGAGTACAGTAAATCAAGAATGAGCTAAACAGAGCGTTATTGTGACAGTCGAATGACCCGCTGCCTCTCTTTTCCAATCGGTAGTCAGTCCGATCCGAGTAGATCGCAATGAAACCGAGTAAATTTCTCTCTATTCCCTCTTTTCCCTACGTATATTCTATAAATAACCTACTTCCGAAATTGCATTACACAAAAATTCACCAATTCTACAAGAAAATCTTTTACAAATTTCCCAAATTTCACCTTATACCTTCTCCTTTCTTTTAAAACAAAATATCTAATCGCGTGCTGTCGAATCTTCTTAATTGAATGAACAAATAACGTTGATAGATCCTGAAGCATGGGAATTTTTCTATTTAACCTCAGATATCCTCTGAGCTGTCTGCGACCTGGACCAGTATCCCAGAGCAGCGAGACGCGGAGCAAAGACCGTCGCGGAGGGACTTTCTCTCGGTAAGCGAGCGGAGAGCAATTATTTAAATCGGTGCGTCGACTCCGGTGCTCGGACGGCAAGGTTACCGGGATGCATCGACGATCTGTCGTCCCTGTTCCCCGGCCAACAGCTACGGCCAAGTATTTATACATCAGCGGAGGGATGTATTTCGGTCCCGCGGACGCTGACGCTACCACGCGGTGGCGACGGCCCGCGCGCTCCTCTAACCTTGAACTGATGAACGTACGCAGCCACCACCCTACTGCCATGTCCTCAGCTATTCCTGGACAGTCACCCTGGAGGACGGCACGCCGCTGCGAGTAAACTCGCGCTACTTTCGCCTAGATCCCCTCGCCGGCAGAGCCAAGCCGACTGGAACCGCCGCGACGCGCCTTTTTCTCCGTCATCCGGGGGTTACGAAATCGAACGGTCCTCCGGTGACTGGTTGCTGCCGCGTCGAGGCTCTAGAAAGGTCAGATCGAACCTGCATCTTCATCGGGGCACTTCGCGAAATTTTCCTCTCGCGTCCAGAATTTCTCTAGCTGATCTAAAACGCGTGATGTTATAGTTGTGATTTATAGTTACGATTTATTTTACAATTCTTGTTATTAACACATCCCGTATGGATCGCGAGATATCTTTTTTATAAAATCGAATGTTGAACATGGGTTACGAGTTTTCTCATTTTTATTTCTTTTACAGAGCAAAAATCAAATGAAGCTGGAGTAAATGTCTTATTTGCGTTACTAAGATAATAAGGCCTCTTTCATTTTCAAAATAAATATTGACACGTTTAACATGTAAAAATAGTCTGCTAGTATAACCAATAGATCCATGAATATCGTCTTGTTAAGTGTACATTAAAAGTTACTATTATCATGCTATATTTTAAAATATTATAAAAATGCTTTTATTTGTAAGAAAACAACTTTTTAAAA
>NIJG01000123.1:6355019-6407197 GCA_002201625.1 Euglossa dilemma
AGAGACGTTAAAAAAGTTTCAATTTGAATTTTAAAAAATAATTCGTTTTGTTGGGAACGAGGTTTGATTAATCGAGACTATCTTTGAAACTGATACTCGCTATGTCAGAAAGAAATCGGATACAAGGGGTGGGTTTCAACGGGGTTTTTTATTCGGATACGAAAGAGGAAGATGAGGGTCTATTCGGATGTAATATCGGTCTGGAACACGACATCCTTCCTCGCATCGAGAGATCCAAACCTAACCCGGATTCCACCGAGAAGTTTACGCATGCTTTCCAAACATTTCCCATTTCTCCTACCGTAATCCCAGTCTTCTCGCGGCGATAATATCACCCCTTGAGCTTCGCCGTGGAGAGGACTGAAGGAAATACGGTATGCGAGTGTTGATTTTAAAGGCGACGTATTACCCTAATGGGACCGAAAATTCGGAAACATCACCGTAAGACGATTCGTCCATTTCCCGGATAACTACCCCTTATTCCACATCGTCTAAAAATCTGCAGCATAAAAATTAAAAAATCCTTCTCTTTTATTATCTAAAATTCCTTCTCTTTTTCTCTTTCGTCTCCAATATTCTCCACATCCTACGAAAACTCACGAGTCAATTTATTAGGTCGTTCCATAAGTTCCTTCTACGGTGATATTTACATTTTTCGTCGCATTTTGTAAACAATATCGATGATAACGTCTTTGTCAACGAAATAGGAAGAAGTCGTGAAACAAAAGGGCGACGAAATTTTTTCTTAATATTTAAATGTTTATTCCATGTATAATTTTAACCCTTTGCACTCAAGAAGCGACAGTCAGTCACCATGAAATTTGAAAGACTCATATAATATATGAAATTTAAGATAATATAACAACATGCGAGATATCGAAATCAAATAATTTTACGTGATAATTATTATTCGATTCTTTATTTACGACTGAGAAAAATAACGCGAGTTCTATAACACAAAATTTGTAAATTTCTACTATTCTATAACCAAAAGATCGTCGAGTGCAAAGGGTTAAATGGTAAAAGTAAAAGCTGACACTAATTTATGGGACGATTTAATACATTGGCGAATTTACAACGAATATTTCTCGAAAAACGGATTCGCGGAACTGCGACTGAAATTACAACGTAGTCAGACTGACTTGGATGTTCTTAGAAATTGCTGGAAAGAAATTCCTCCCCTCCTGGGAACCCGGTGTTTTTCTATGACGAAGGGAAGGGGTGAACTTGACTTTCTTAATGCGACGCAGGTTGTCCACCACTGCGCCGCGATCGACCCCGACGTTATCGTGGTGGTCGGAAGGGTCGCGACAGAGGATATGAAAGTCGGAGGGCAAAGTAGCGAGGGTGGCTATGCCAGGGTGAGGGAAAGTGCAGTGTCTGTCTGCCCCATTCCCTTGGCCGACGTCGTCGTCACACATCCAGCCTCGTCTGACGGCCGAGGGCGGCTGCGTACGCGTGTACGGAGAGGATGAGAGTGAGAGAGAGAGAGAGAGAGGACCCCGAGAGCGGTAAACATAGTGCTCTTGAAAAATAGAACACTCGTTAGCGTATTCGAGCGTGTAAGAACGGGGGTTGACTCGGGGCGAGGGGTGAGGGGACGCTGACTTTCTTACCCTCGCGCTTTTTTGTCTGTGCTCCTTGTAGGATAGGACACGCTTTTCACGGGCCGATCTAACGAGGACACATCCGGAATCCAGCTTCCGTTTCATCCTTCCGAACATACCCACGCATGGTCGAGGGGTACGACAGGAGACTTCGTTAAAAATAATTAGAAACCGCATGGGAACCGATGAAGTTTCTATTTTCTCGCGTTCACATCTTGGCTTTGTCTGCCTATCTACGTCGTTATCGAGACCGATGGTTGATTTTCTGCATATTCGCACGATTTCTGGCGTGTCTGCGTGTTCGAATTCGCGAAGTTAACGCGGTAATTGTTCGCGCGACTAATGGGAGATCAACGAGAGGTTAATCGATAATTTCATTTGCAAATTTGGCGAATCAAAGGAAGCGGAATTCGACGATTAACAGTCACTTCATAAACATTTGTTACGAAAACCTGTGAATACACGGCGGTTCAAATTTAAGGGACGAAGAGATTTCAACCTTTTCTAGGATTAAAATTCAAACGATTAAAACTCGGAACAGAGAATCAATGTCTATCGCTTATCGCAGTATCCAAAAATATTCCAAAATACTGGAAGCGATCTAACATTTGACGAATCATTGGAAGCGGTATTCGGCGATTAACAGTCACTTCATAAACATTCGTTACGAATACCCGATGTGAATATAAGACGGTTCAAATTCAAGGGACGAAGAGATTTCAACCCTTTCTAGAGTTAAAATTCAAACGATCAAACCTCTATTGCTTATCGTAATATCCGAAAATATTCCAAAAAAACGATCTAACAGCGAAGAGGATCTCAGATAAGCAATCTTCGCTCACGAAAAAATGATCTTCGCTGTTTCCCATCGGCAACCGCTGGATGGGTAAACGAAACGGCACTCGGCGTTGTATTCACCCTGTGTACATAGCCATCGAACATGTCAGCCCGTTGCATTCGTCTTATCTCGTCCTAGACCGTGGAATATTCATCACGGGGAGACCCAGGACGAAACGAGATCCCTGGAAGGAGAACGATCGGGACTTTTCCGTTCGATTACTCGCAGGGGGTAAGCGTATCACGTTGCGCGAAGTCTGAGGGCAATTTGTCATGGCGACGTGGAGAGCGTTTCGGCGAAGTTTTGGAACGGGGGCATTGGTGCCATCCTGGCTGCTGCAACGTCGTGCCGCATAGCGTACGCGAGAAGAAGAAGAAGAAATAGACGAAGAAGAAGAAGACACGCTGGTCCTTCGGTCGAGCTCTTGGCACGCTCTCAACAGAGTTGAATGTACCGTCTAATTTTATGCACACCCTCGTGAGCACTGTTTTTCTCT
This sequence comes from Euglossa dilemma, assembly GCA_002201625.1. NCBI lineage: Eukaryota > Metazoa > Arthropoda > Insecta > Hymenoptera > Apidae > Euglossa > Euglossa dilemma. The sequence continues at coordinate 6,357,961 of NIJG01000123.1, forward strand.
AGGTCTAGTGCAAATACCTCGTCCTTTTCGCCGGCACACTTTTTCCCGCTCATGGAAATCAGCCCTCTAATTCTACTCTTATTCCGGAACAACGTGGTGTGTCAGCCCGCTTACGTTCATCGCGCATTGTTCAGACAAGCGTATCGATTGTTGCAGAGACTTGGCAGCGGGACGCGCGTATATTTTCCGTCTCGCTTGCCGAGTCGCGATTTTGGATGAATCGGGAATTTAGATGAGCCCGAACGTGCTCGAGTATTGTTTATTAGCAGAGCAAGAGCCAGTCCGCGAAACGCCGGTCTCCTGCGAGCTTTTTATTCGTTTTTAAACGGTTCGCCAGGGTGAAGTGTACTCGGTGGTCGCACGATGATCGAGCGATACTTTTTATCTCTATTTCCTAGATTTTTATCGTGCTCGATGAATTTTATTTCCCCAACCGCGAATGTTTTTCGAGAAATATACCCAAAGAGTCCTGTTTCATTTTACGTTCGTCGATTCTTTGACGTTGATATAAAATATTAAATATCGTCGACGAGTCTCAATTCTGCGTTCGATAAGGAAACAATTGGGCTAACTGAAAGAGAATTAGTAAGATGACAGGTACTCCTGACACTGTGTCACGATGAATTACCATTACTTCCGCTATAGACTGATCAAAATTCGTTTCTCGTGTTTTATTTGCCAATTATTTGTCAATCAGCTACGAGGATTAACAGCGAGGAACGCGTGGTTAATGGCGAATGGAGGATGAAGCAACGACGAATTTTATTCCGTAGAGAAGGGAAAATGGAAGCATTAAAAGGAGGAAGCTGAGCGAAGGAGAGATCGAATCGAAATCGCGGAGACACGAGATGGTCGGCCTGCCACGGGAAAAGCTCCATCGAGAATCGTCGGCGCGCGTACCGAGGAATTGCAAAAAGATGCAAATGACCATGGCGAAAGGGGTGAAGTCGAAGAGGGTGAACAGGGCGCACGCGCGTACCGGAACTTGTTCTTGCACAGGTTCGAACCGCGGCTACGTAACAGAAGCATCGGTCAGGGACGAGGGAGGAGGGATTAGTGTTGGTCTGATGTGAAGAGACACGAGAAAGGAGGCTCTCTCTTTTGAATGTCAATGTCTTTGTCTCTCGGCCACGCCACTGCATCCCGCGAAACGGTTCCCACTGGCGTAACCTAGAGGGTTCCTCACCCTTCCAGCTTTCGGTCAGCTTGCAAGCACGAACCAACGTTTGCGATCGCGTAAAAATTTTTCCTATAACTGTATCACGGAAATTTATATTCCAAGATCATAAGTAAAGTGTATAAATTGTTATATTTATCATTAGGTAACAAATTAATATCGTCATTAAGAAATTATTCGCAATCCGAATTTATAACAAAGCTGAAAAAATTATTGAATTATTGGCTATTAGAAAGGGAAAGTAATAATTAATGGAATAGGTAAANAAATAGGTAAATTTTTAAAATTTCTATATAAAGAGCGACGAGTTATTGCTTGAATCATTTATCGGTTTGTTTTCGAAGATGTAACATATAAATTTTCGTCGTGAATCCGAAGTAAGATTAGGATTAAACACTCCATCCTTTTAATCAATTTAGTAATAATTTCTCTTTGTTTTCTCAAGGTAGATATTTCTTCTTTCGGGTTTTAATTATCCTTTCTTTTTCAGACTTTTTATTTTTTCGTTTTGTTTTTATTAAGTAGTTAGGTGTAGTTGTGAGATAGATCCCTAGACTAAGTTTCATGCGCGTGATATTCATGCAAAGATTAGCTAGCTAAATTTGGTGCGATATATATAAATTCTTTATCCTTCTCTTATCACTGTTTTTTATCAAACAGGATATAGTCGTTCTTTTGCAATAATTGCGATGTTTCTTAAGCGATAGGGTCGCAGTATACTTAATCGAAATCCCCTTTGTAAGATTCGAAATTTAATAACGTATCAGGAGCTTCAATTTCTCTCGCTCAAAATTAGATTAGGATATCTTTGATACAAATTGCATCACTGGGGTGCATTTTGTGGGCCTTGATGCGTAGCCAGCTCCACGTGGTGAGACCTGGTAATTGGTGTCATCTTCCAAAGAAAATTCCTTCTATTTTTGGAAAAAAGAAGGAAGAAATTTCCTTTGCGGGAAAAAGGTTTGGGAAAATATACTAAGCTAAGAGCTACGCACAAAGTTTAAGATATGCCCTATCTCTTGTATATTTTCAATGTTCCTTCGAATTTTCAAAATGAAGAGTGGGCAATATCTGTCAAAGTTATATGTCAATTAAGAAGAATTAAGTCAAGTAATGAAAAGTAGGTAAGTAAGGTAAGTAAAGTAAGTAAAGAAATTTTAAAAATCTTTCAACGAATATTATCTACATTCACGCAAACCCTGCGAAATTTCATTTGTTAAAGTTCTTGGAAATGACGTCATTTCTTGGAAGTGGCGACCTCCTGTCACGTTATATTCCCCTGATACAAAATCGGCCAAAAATTTCTCGTCAAGGCTGTAAAAGCATGATCCTGAGAACTCCTAGAAATCACGTCATTTGTCGGAACTGTCGACCTCTTTTTGTGTTTTATGATCCTGATACAAAGTCGTCAAATTGGTCAAAAATTTTTCAGCAAAAGTATTGTCCGAGAGAATACCTCCTATCTTAGGCTTAATGATAAAAATAATGGATTTTTTCTTCCCCAACAATAAATTGTATTGCAAAAGTATTGTCCATATAATTCTTGGAAACGATGTCATTCCTCGGAATTGAATTCCGTCTTTTTGAAATTTTACAACAAATTTTGCACTTGGTACTGAAATTTCGCCTAGCTACAGCACTGTCGAGGCTACAGAAGCAATGGCTGCGTGGCGGTAAAATCCCGCACACACGTTACCGACCAATATTTCCTCGATTTGATCGAAATGAGACTCGTCTCGACAATTTTTCAATGGTTTCTTTTCCAAACAAGTCTACAAAATACGATACCGCGTAGAAAATTCGGGTAAGATAAAGAACTTTTCGTGAAAACGCAAGAATATGCGTGGAAAGTAGACTCGGAGACTTATTTTCAAACTTCGATCACCGATTACAGTTATTCAGAAGTACAAATAATTATAATTACGAACATGGAAAAAATCGTGATACTCTCGCCTAATTTTTGAAACAACAACGAACCTTCTAACGTCCTTATTTTTCACATAATATTTCGTTTTAGCCGAGAACCTCGAACTTTTACAAAATCTAAAGTGACAGATGAATTTCGATTACAAATTCGTTTTCAAGAAAGTGAACAGATATTATATATTAAAATTCGCGTTGAACAATATTACCTAATTTCAACGCAAGATTATGTACGCATTTGTTACAGACAAGTCTAAATTTACCTACGAATATATGGACCCTATTTGATCTTCGATGTCACGGTAATCTAATCAGACGTAGCCTCGAGAAGCGAGTGAAACTATTAATTACTCTTGCACCTTCGATCCTCGACAAGTGTCAACCCAACAGAATAAAACGCAAGAAAATATTTAGAGCAGGAAAAGCAACGACGGCACAGCGGTCATATCAAGAAATTCAATATCTCGAGCCTCGGAAGAGGGGTGTACCAGCGAAATCGCGAAACAACCCCGTGACCATTGATTTTCGTTCCCCGAATAACCGGTATCACCCTCGAACACGACGGCACCCTCGATGGTCCAATAAAAGCTGGCTCGCCGCTGCATCTTACGATCGCTCCACGCAAGACGCTTCGACACAGAATTCCCATAACCCTTTTACCCTTAACAAAGGGCCCGGGTTGGCTGGTAATGGAGAACAGCCGATTAGACCGGGCGAAAGTAGCGTTCCGCTTCGTTCCACCCCATAATCGCATTTCTGGCCGCATGAAAATCGGTCTCCGAGCCAAGAAGCCAAGCAAACTTCTCGGCCCCCTCCTGGAGGAAGCAGAGGAGAGCGAGAGTAGGGGTTAGAGGGGTGAAGCAGCAACAGAAGTCGCAAAATTCAATTGCACAGAGGGAGGGAAGGGAAATCGCGAAGCCTCGAGGAAACAAACACACGCTGCTCCTGTTTCGACAAATAGATTACCCTAGACGACGAGGTGCCGTGCTCCACTGCCAACAACGAGCTACATCGCGGCGCTTTCATAAGCCAGACCAAGCGTACCGGGCAAATAATCGAAATATTGCCGAAAGTAACCGAGTGTATTTCTCGTTTCGACGTCGTTCCAAGCGTTTTCAGCGGAAGATAACAAGTCGGTGGTAAAGAGGAGACAGTGACGTCGAAACAAACACGAGGTACTCTCGTTTGGACAAATAGATTACCGCGGACGACGAGGTGCCTTGCTCTTTACCACTTTGAATTACGCAGCGTGGCTTTGACACAGGGAAAACGCAGCTAAACATACAGGGTGTTCCACGCGACGCTTTTCCAACCGTCATCCGAAATACATATCGTTAATTGCTTACAAATTGGATACGACAGAAACAGATCCCGGAAGAATAGTCTCAAACAAATCATCAAGGTTAATTCCGCATTTTAATACATTAATAATTAGATTCTAAACATCGATATTGATCGATACACGAAATTTCAAATTACCCAAAGATACGTGGAATTATCGACGTAAAATAATTCTAATTAATTTCCGTACGATTTTTTATTTACGTTAAAATCGTCGTTACGTATCTTTCGTTCGACGGTAGCGCAGCTTCAATCGGGACGAGTTTAACGACCTAGTTTGTCGCGACCTTCAGTCGACCTTGAATCAAAGAAGGTGGTAACAATCGCGCGAAGCATCCCTGCGGAAAATTATCCCGCCGATCGGAAAGAATTTTCGGTTCACGTTCAGTGATAAGTACCAAGCGATAGAAAAATGTGGAAAATTCTCGCGGCAAGTAGAACGATCTTCCGGCTCGTCGTCCGGAAGCCCGGAGCACCAATCCGGGCAGTATCACAACGACGGACAAAACCCAGGCGATGAAACCCGCGGCGGGAAGAAATTGCTCGGGATACAAGCGAGCGGACGAAGAAGGATCTCCTTGGAAAATCTCGGATCTCATTGGGCGCGCTATCGTCCCTTCTAAGATTAAACGCTGACCGTGTCTCCTTGCTGCAGGATCCGCGAAAACCCGATCGGAGGGTGCAGGAACGAAAATAGTGCTGGCGACATCGGCTTCTGGATAAAGGTAAAAATAGACCGGCGGGAAACAAGGTGAAGCGAGCCGGTCTACGGCATAGGGGTGAAAGGGGTGGCGAAATGCGGACAGAGGGAGACGGAAAGGGGAAATAAGGGAAAAGGAAAAAAGCAGAGGAAGTGGAAGAAGTGGAAGGAAAGAGTGAGAGAGAGAAAGGAACGAAGAGAGATAGAGGAACGAAGAGAGAGAGATGTGGATGGAGAAGAGAGGAAGGGAGGTCGGGGCGTAGAGAGGGAGCTTGGTGGAAAGAGAAAACGGAAAGAGACAGAGGGATCGTCTGGCTTCGGGGCTCTCTGGAAGGAGGTTGTAGGCTAGGGAAGGTAGGAGGTTGAGGTCGTCGCCGCTCGCGGGAACGAGGCATTGACCTCCAGTGAGTTAGGATGTCTGCCGGTATTGATTCGGCGGCGGTGCAGCGGACTCGGGGGCGGCGAAACAGGAATACGGGAGTACCGGGATGTCGGAGAGGGTTGGCGGCCTGTGACGCCTGGAGGGACGACACCCCTATGGTAGGGGTCTGGCTGGCTGGCTGGATGCTTGGTGCGACGGAGACGTGGCTGGAGTATGGGGCTGCACGCCACAGGGGAGAGAGAGGGTGCAACGTACTGGGGCAAACTTTCGTCTCGCTCGTGGCCCTGCCGTTCCTTTCTCTCTTTCTCTCTCACTCTCTCTCTCTTTTTCCCTTTCTAGCGTTCGTCCGCTCCGTTTTCGCACGAGCAAAAAGAGGAACGAGCTCGCAGACAGGGCGGTTGCCAAGCTGAAAGACCTATTAAAAAATCCTACGGACCTGGAGCCAGTTCGAGGAAGATGGCTCCTCTACTTATTAGCGCCGACGGGGTGCTGGAGGGGGTGCAGGGAGAGAGAGAGAGAGGGTAACGGGAGAGTTGGTTTCCGTTCGGGCGATTTTTTCCCCCGTTTTCCGGGAGAAAGAAGTACCTGGCTGGCCGCGGAGTGGAACTTGTTGCGGTGGAAAATTTGAGATTCCTCGGATCCGAGCGCGGACGACTGTCAAGGTTGATATTGATCCGTTCGAAGGTTGCAGCTTATTTCCAGCCCGGTCTCGCGAGAGAGAGAGAGGGATCGATCGTTTCCGGCGATCGTTAATGGAAACGTTCCGGATTCCGCGAGGGTTAATGGGCTGTTGGTTTAGGAAGTTTGGAAAATTCGTACGGCGACGAGAACTCGATTACGAGACACCGGGTGTCGAAAGGCGGAGAAGTTCGTCCCAGTGGCGCCGTTCCCCGGAATTTCATCCGCTGCGTTCGAATGTTCCGTTAATTAACCTCCTGTTGCACCTAGGTGCCTCGCAGCATCCCGGAGAACCGCCTGGCAAAAGGGAATCCCCCGTTTTTGTTCCTCGCAAACGAACGATAAACTACGCGACGAACGAGCGTCGCGATGAACAGTCGAGACCTGGATCCCGATTCTATCGCGCAGAATTACTAGGAAATAATTTCGATCCACGCGTTTCATCTTCGCGTACTCGCGACGAGAAAGATGACGATCAGATAATCGTTGACCGAAAGCAATCCGACTGGCCGTCGATTTGCGCGTTGAGCAGCTGCACACGCGAGTACGGAGTAAACGAAAGTCCGCGACGGTGACGAAAGAATTAAAGTGCCAAGGCGGAGAAAAATTAAATGGCCGGCGATTACGTAGTCGGCCGTTTAAAAGGATAGCGTCTTGTCAGCGGCGGCAGGAGGACNGGAGGACGCGAGCCTCCACCTGGCTGCAGTCGCGTCACGGGGCGTGGCAATGGCATAGTGCTGCCACGAGAGAGGGAAAGTTCGCCCCAATTTAATATATAAACGGACAAAAGCGTCACCGGTAGAACCGCGTGCAGTTCACCACGCGCATCGGTAAACGGGCCAAACAGCGTTTCGGTATTTCGGGCCGGGCTCGTCTAGACGAAACAGGAAACGGTCCAGCCGATAAAAATCAACTTTTTCACCCCGTGCTCGCGGCCGAAGAATCGGCCCCGGCTCGCCTCGGCCTGGAACAAAGGCGCCACGAGAGATCCGACAATTCGAGTGGAGCCTTCGAGGCTGCATACGCGATGAGAGTGTCCTTTGCATGAGCGGACATGAAAGGAGTGCATCCTGTCTGCATAGGATACGTTGCAACACAGCGGACGACGACCCTCCATTGCGCGATCGATCCACGCTTTCACGAGGGCCCCGTGCCGGCATACCAAAGTCATTTTTAATTAATCGCAATTATGCGGGGACCTCGAGATTAACGGAACGCTCGGCTCCACCCCGCCTCGCGGAGGGGATCGACAATCGAATTTAATCTTCGAACCATCCCCGATTCACCCCGTCGACCAAACGTCCAGCCTTTCTGAAGGTGGTCTCGTTATTTCCTCTTTTCTCGTTGTTTCTTTTTTATTTCAACGTGCTTCGGGTTTCTCTTCGTGTTCCTCTCGAGGGTAGACATTTTCTCCTTTTCCATACCTTCCCACAGCGAACTTCTAGGGTGAGAATTGTATTAAAGACGAATAATGTCATGATGTCGAGGACTTTCTTATCGAGGTATAAATTTGTAATTTTTATTCGGATATATTAAATTACGACATGGACGATTAAACGCGTGTCAAAATGGAATCTGGCTCTTAAATCCCGTCTCATTTGCATTTCTTCTGTATACCTGGTTCGCGTGCAATAAAATCGTATCGTTATTATCGCTATTCATGCTCGATCACCTTTCTCTCAGCGGCCGAATCCTGCCCTCCCTTTTCAATCCCCCGAGCCGCGTTTTATCCGCGGAAATATACGATAACGCGACCCGTACACGTAGGATTCGCGAGAAATACGACGATATGGTCGGTTTGTAGCGTTTGATGCACGAGTTGCCCGAGACGCTGGCGAGTGGCGGCGTCGGTGGTGGTGGTGAATACGTGGAAGTAGGCGCGTTGCGCTAGCGGGAAAAAGGAGGAGAAAGAAAAGGTGGAAGGTTCGTCCGTGGAGGGCTGTCTGTCTAGACGGATCGTTGTTCGGTGCAAAACTGTGACCGTGAATCGGCGACGACGTGGTCGTGGTGGAAAAGGGACGAAGCAATAACGAATAGTGCCTGGCAGACTGCGTGGGCGACGCATTGTTTTCAGATGCGGCCGAAAAGTGCAGCGAAGAATGCAACCTCCGCGAGAGACCACCTTTCGTCTCCTAGCTCTATTCTTGAGCCCCACCCCTTCGCGTCTATTGCTCCGCGTCTCCTCCAGCTCCAACTTTTCGCTTTTCGTCCATCGATTTTCCTCTCCCCGTGCTCTAACCTGCGATTTAGCGCGATCCGACTCGAGCTTTGCCGCGAGTTACCGCTAAATCGAGCGTTGCTCCTTTGGAAAATAAAAATGAGAATTTTCTAACCGTTAGTTTTCTCGCTTTTAGTTAGAAATATTTGTGTCAACGTTCCGGAAAGATAAACGATGAAAGATAAATGCGAGAATTTATAAACGTGCCGTTCATGCGTTATATCCCTTTATTTCGTTGTTACGTACCCTACGTATGATTTTTTCAAGATCGACGCGTTTAGATTCGAACGTAACGGTCTACAGGGAATTTACAAATGGAATATTGGATATTTCGCGTGACGCGGGTGAAGCAATTGGCTCGGGAGGCCGCGAACTCTATGAAATTTTTCGCCTGGCAGTTCGGCAGCGTAGATTCGATTAGGCTGATTCGCGGGGTAGGCAGAGTATAATTATTCGAGCGATAACCATGCAAAGTGTATGTGCACGCGATACGCGGGGCCTTTGGCCAGCTGCTTGTGCACAGTCACGGGGTCATTAAGCTTCAGGGGCATTGGCCACACTGAAATGTTTCCGAACGTGTCTAATTGCGCTCGGATCCCTCGCGTTGTCAAGATAAATATTGCCGATCCGCGCCACGGTTTATTCCGTGCCTTCGCTGCGTTTATATCTCCTTTGACGCAAACGCAGTATCAATATTGTCGAAAAAAGAGGAGAGCAGACGAGAGAAAAAGAGGGAAATTAGTCTCGCGCGGCGAAATGATCGATTTAATCGTCGGATGCATGAACTCGGCATTGGGGTGCGTTTCACGAATGCATTTAGATCGTCTATCCGGATAGCGCAAGTGCAAATTGGATTGCAAAAAGTTGGCTGACACTGGAACGGCGAATATCCCTGTAGAAGACTGAAATAGTACGATTCCATTTACGAAATTATTTCGCCAAATTATTCAAATTATCCACCGAATTACTTATCCGAATTCTATCTTGCTCGCCATTTCTTCGCTAGCTGCGAAACTTACGAAAAGTTTCTCCATAGAAAATTGCTACCAAAAGAAATTTTATATTTATTTCTTTCATTACAAATCCGTAATGTAATTGCAAAGGAGCATATGTATTTACGATTACAAAAGTCAAGGGAAAAATGAATTTTTAAGTGAATGGTATAATCTTGGCTATTACGAAGATAAAGGATCTAAAACGAGTCGTTTGGATCCGTTCTAGCGTTAATTGGCTTCTACGCGACTAATATACTAATAATAGTACTTTGTCTCTGCGCAGGCTCCTGGAGACTCGCTCATGGTTAACTGACTAATCGTCTAATGTCTCCAACTACGGAAGCTCGTACTTCCATTTATATAATTATCCGCGATTTAAGTAAAATCAATTTCGAGTTATAGTCTGTCCGAGGTCTCGAGAACCGCGTGGCCGACTCCACGGTCTTCCCCTGCCTCTATTTTCCGCGATTGTCACCTATAAACGGTCGAGTGAGTCAGGTCATAGGATCACGTCGATATTTGCATACTGTCTTTCGCATAGATCATCGCCCAAACAACGCAACTCTGTCACAATTACCCAAACACATCGTTCCTCCTCTACCGTGGGTCCATATCGGTCAGAAAAATTTCCACGGTTAACCGATTCGAGCGATCGGCTTTTCCCAGGAAACCAAGAAATTTGCCGTTCCTTCGACCATTCACCAGAGCCGAGGATGGTTCGCGACGCGAACGAGGGTGAAATCGACGTTGTTTCCCCGAAGATCGCGAGCATGCATTACGCGACGTCGTTAGAGACGTCTGGTTACGTCGGTTGAGCGGAACGCCGTGACAGAAAGAAACAGCGACGACGCCACGGAGAAAATGGCGGCCGGGAGGGTGGGCAGGGGGGCAGCAGGCGGGGATATCAATGCAGTTTCAGTAGCAGAAGTGCCTACGCGAGACGGATTAATTGCGCACTTCATCCTCGCCGAGAAAAACCCCATGGCGTCCCTTGACGCCCCTGAAAGGCAACGCTCTTCGTCTCGCCGCGGCTCCGTTCGCTCGCTCGCTCGCGCGCGCGCGCGCGTGCGTACGGGTTGCCACGCAACTCTCGAAAAGTACTGCTGCCTCGATTCTCTAATTAGCAAGTAATTGGATTCGTTACCCGGTAAGCGGCGCGGGACGGGTCCGAAACTCGCCTCGAAGGGGACGCGATCCACCGACGATCTGTTTTTTCTTTCTCCTTTCGCGAATTTGGGGTGGATTTCTTTGCCCCGCCTCGCTCCGCCGACCGCCGGGTCGATTAAGGCTGCTCAACGGCGGGGTTTCGATGACTTTTTCACAGGGTAATTAGATTTGCCGAGAGGGCTCTGGCGGGGTTGCTTGCCGGAATGTTTTCGGATTCCCTTGACTCGCCGGAATTAATCTCGCGAAACGCGTTTCCGTTTCATCGAATTTCACCGAGGAAACGGCAACCGTGTTCGAGTGACTGGAATAATTTAATATTTTTTCCTGGATCTTCTTCCTATTCTCGAGTGTCCTTTCGATGATAATTCGTATCGCGTCAAGTTCTCGGGGATGTTGGAGATTTAACCTTTTTGGCAAGGCACGAATGGTCGCGAATGGCAGAAAAATCGTTCATCGCGATTTCTGCTACCACATTACGTCGAAATAGAGTTCTAAATAAATAATCCAAATTAACACTAGGTTTATAGGGGTTTCTTGTATATTTACGGACATTCATCAGATTTAGGGTAAAGAAACCACATATTTTCTTTAAAAAACAAACGATGGGTCTAATTTGAAAACAATCGCAATATTAACAGACTTAATACAAGTTAATTAAATCTTAATGTCGTATAATTGAAGCAACCCATCCGTTAAATTGATGGGTTCCGCAAATCTAGTATTAATGCGGTTTAGTCGAAACAAATGAGAAATAAAGCGAAAAACGTATAATACTGTAAAAAATGTTGTTATCCACGAAAGTCACTATAGTAGCGTGTCGTTCAGAGTGATGATATCCGTGAAAACCACTATAGTGATACGTCCTTTTGAAAAATGAGATACACGAAAGCCACTAGAGTGGCGTGTCGTATCTAAGAGGTTAAAATCGAAGGCCCATCTGCCGCGAATTAACATCTATTTCGAGTACTAACCCAGTGAAAGGACAGGGATGGAAAGCATGGTCCAAGTGCATTAATATCGTGTTCTACTTTAAAAAGGGTGCAGGGACGAAGGGTGTAGGGTCGGAGCGCGTTATGCAGGCAACGCTATAGCGATTTAACGACGAGACACCCTTGCCTTCGCGGTCATTGTCGATCGACCAGGCAGATAGGTAACGATCAGCCGTGTAGTCGATTAGGATCTTGTTAATGATACGTGCTTTTCGGTATTTCCAAGCCGATAAAATATGCAGCGTAATACGCGACACGGCCAACGGTATTGGAAATCCGATCTCGAGCCGCCGCGCCAAGGAATTAATAAATTTATGCAATTATCAAGAGATGGATTGCGTTAAACCGTGCTATCATGGTGGACCATGAACTCGCGAATACCAACTGATCGATAAAGTGTCGCCGGTGCTGACTCTCCGATGCATTATTCCCCACGCGAAATTCATAATTTTATTTATACGCGCAATTGCGAAGCAAACATCCGTTCGTTCGATAAGAAAAAAAAAAATATTTCAATGCTCGGAAAGAAAGCGAAAATAGCGAATCTTCCTGTCGCTTAAATATACATTATACAAAGTCGCTCCGTAGCAACGAGACGGAGAAAAAAAATTTCCAATCCTCGCGAAGAAAGTAGGAATAGAGAAAGTGAGCGCGATGCACCCCCTTCGGCGCGATGCAATTTCTTCAAGTTCGAATCGCAATTATTCTCGATCACCGGCGTCTCCAGACCCTGCACACCCTTCGCAACCTTTCGCGTGCCGCGGTTGCGCAGGGCAAAAAATATCAGATGCAAATTGGAAAGCAGGCTCGTTTAAATACACGCTGCTCGCGGTGCAGTGAATAATGTCCCCGAGACGAGGGTTAGGTGTGCGTTCGGGGGTGGAGGCTCAAAAGATGCCCGACTGCAGCGTTTTAAGTATTCTTTCGCTGCGCGAAATCGAGCAGGCCGACAGACGGAGACGGCCGAAGGGGTAGAGAGGAAGGAGAGAGCGAGCGTCGGCGCTGGAGGGGTGAGAGAAAGGGTGAAACAGTGACAGAGGGACGAAGAGGGAAGAAGAGAGGGAGAGGGGCGGTGAGAGAGAGGCGGAGAGAGAGGCAGGGTCGAGCAGTCGGTGAGTACGTCCGTGCAAAAGCCTCGACCGCGTTTCCATGTGAGGGTGCAGACAGGAAGGGGTGAGCAACCCCTTGTCGGCGTCTGGCGCATAGGCGTAGATGCAGCGCTCGTGCCGCCTGTGACCGGGTCAGCGAAACCCGGCGAGAGAATAAACTTTTTCCACACCTGTCGATTCCTGCCGGTGTGTCGCAGGTGCGCCCGGAAATTCCCCGAGTTTCTCCTTGCTTCCTCCGTGGAATATTAACGAATCCCAGCCACTTGGCCCACCAGCCTCGCCGTCGCGCTCCACCAATCCAATTTCCACCAACTTTCCCACCGATGCGCCGCGCTCCGCGAATTTTCCAGTTTTTCACTTTCCGCCAAGATTCGATTTTCTCCGTTACTTCGACCCACGCGGGTTGTAACACCAATCGACGTTCACACGAACGTTAATAAAATTTATTCGTCGGCTTAGGATCTGTCCAATCGAAGGGTTGCGTTTTGACGAGTCGCCACTGGGCAGGGTCATTTCGCGCAACACGGAATCGCTTTCAGCAATTATTACCGAATCGATCAAACGCGAAATTACCAAAACTCGTATTTTTTAAGCGGTCTTCCCCTCGAAGAACCAACCCGTACGATTCATCGTGGAATAAGGTACAAACACCTAAACAAACGTTTATAACGCAGAAATTCGGAATGATCTCGAATCAGATCGAGTCAGGAAAGGAAGGAAATATCCTGTGAGGTAGGAAAACGTTGTACTTAAACCCTAGCCAATGGTTACCGTAGAACAATCTAGGAGCCACCCCTCGCGGACGCAGATTCCAATCAATCCTTTCATAATTTCGTACTCCTGCAGCGCAATCCGGAGTACAAGCTGGATCTCGGGATCCGTGGGTGAGCCTTGCGGAAAACAAGCTGCGAGGAAAGAAGGTGGAAAAAGAGAAACACGGCGACAATGCAATCAAAATACAAGCCCTGGAACGCCGCCCCCAGAAGTTCACTGTAACCAGCCAGACAATCTTCAGTCTCGAGTAATGACAAGCCACGCTCGGCCCGTTCTCCACCCCTACCACGCAGCCAGCCGGCGGGTGCACCGCGGCCTGGCCGAGGAAAAGTACCGGGCCCGAGAACCCGTGGGTGGCGATTTTCACGCGTCCTTTTCCACCCCTGCAAATCCACGCGCAATGGACGCCACCGACGACGAATTTCTTTTCCCTCCAGGCATCCCGCCGTTTTGTTACTGCTCTCGGCACGTATTTTTGGCCGAGGTTTCCGCGTGTGCGGAGACGATTCTCCGAAGGTGAGGCTCGCTGGCTCCGGTCACAGACAAAGGCGTCTTCGCCGTGTTGTTTCGGGCTCGTTCTTCCGATCATTCGCATCGCGGGTTCCGGGAAATTGGTCTGGATATAAAAATCTTCGTCTTAGGCGCGAGTTCAGATCGCTATTCCAAACGCGATTGTAATTGCTGTTCATGGAAATGCTTAAGGGTGCAAATGTGATTCTTAGATTTTCTATTACAAATTTTGACGGGATATCAAACGAATTCGTAACTTGCTAATAGAATCATCTTCTTCGCTGGTTACGTAGACGTAGAAATGGGGTCGGGAGATGGTTCCAGTTGATCAGAGATATACAATTGGCACAGCTACAAATTTCCGAAAATTAATCTCTCGAGTCTAGACCGTTTCTCTTAACCGTCTTCCTTTCTTTTCTCCATTTATACTTTCCAATTTGTCTTTGACGTTTTAGCATCGATTAGTTACATTAGCATGCGAATGGCAACCTCCATTGAGACACCCTTTCGCGTGGTTTAAACCTATAGATACGAGGTATTAAACTAAACAAGCCAATACTGTCTGTACAAACTTCCGCAGCCAATTTGTTAGGATAATTTGCCATTCTTGTCTTGCAATAAATATAAAATAAAAATTCCCTGATAAATGCATAAATCGTACATCCTACGACGCAACTAACCGATACCCTAGGGCGCTTCTCCGTACGACAGCTGTCATATCGAAATTACAAATTTAAAGTACCCTTCGATCGAATTATAAATTCCCTCTGCTCTGAGAATCATTAACGATGTTTACTTATCGAATAAATGCCCTTAATACCGGACGTATCTGGAGTTATCGGTTAATCGCGTCACTTAAGCGCACAGATCTGCGTTTCCTGAGGACGCTGATGCATATCACGAGTACGTGGTTGTCGCGCGATTTTCGGCGGGACCACTTACTCGAAGTGACGCTGGGTGGTCGTCGGACAAGTGTATAATGCCCGACAAATTGCACGGCGCGATAGCTTTTAAAAATGCAGCCGGCAGAACGGAAGCGGAGGGGTGGTATTACGGTCGAACGTGACGGGGTGGAATTGCTAGGGTTATCGCGACTTCTGAGTACAGTTGTTGCGACATGTGACGCTTCTGGGTAAAATCTTTCCCATTGTCGGCGTCGCCCTCGCGTCGCCGCGCCACCCTCGCGCGTGCAAATTTATCAAACCGCGTTTCCAGTCCACCTTCGCCATGGGCGGCTATTTCATGGATATTCTCGCTGTTTTGTCTCGCATAAATCGCCGTCGTCTGTGGACTTGAGCGAAATCGTGAGAAAATTATTTCCACTCGTTTTGGATCGATTTCGTCACAGGGCGACTCGAGTCACAAGGTAACAGACTCGAAATACGAGATTTCAGAAAGCATAACGGAACATTAATGGAAAATTCGTACAAGTATGGAAGATTAGGCTCTCGATTTCGCATTGGACGAAATCGCTCGTACGCGAATGACTAATCGTGCGAAAATTATTTCGAGTCATTTTGAATCGATTTCGTCACAGGGCGACTTGAATTACAAGGTAGCTGACTCGAAATACGAGATTTCAGAAAGCATAACGAAACTTTAATGGAAAATTCGTACAAGTATGGAAGATTAGGCTCTCGAGTACTTTCGCATTGGACGAAATCGCTCGAACATGAACGACTGATCGTACGAAAATTATTTCGACTCGTTTTGAATCGATTGCGTCACATGGCGATTCGAGTCACAAGGTATCAGACTCGAAATACGGAATTTCAATGGAAAATTCGTACATATTCGGAAGATTAGGCTCTCCAGGCGCATCGTTTCACCTTGAGGGCGAGGCCCTCGCGGAGGACCGTTGAAAATTATTAATCATGCAAGTCTCCAAGCTTATTTTGGACAGCGATTTTGTTTTTCAGATGAATCAAAATGCAAGGTCACGTCGTCCTCCCGCGATGACGTTATATCCGCCTATTTATCCACATGGGATACTATTTTTGGAAGCCTGACCTACCGCACGCGGTCCGATCTCGTCCGATATTTTTTCACGCATACCTCGCCTGACAAACACAGATAATTCGTAATTGGAATCATCGAAAGCCCGCTTATCGAATCGATCGTTCCCAAAGACAGCTGCGAGTCATCGGTGTATACACGAATTACGACACAGCGTCGTTCCGAGAACGGTGATTCCGTTCGGCGATATTTCTCTAAATCGCGTGAAATCGACGCAACACTTAGAAGGATCGATAAATCGAATCAATCCTTTGCTGTTTACTCGAAACGGAGACTTTTGCGCGAGAAAAGGAACTCGTGTCCTCCTCTTTGTCAGCTCGCGTTTCGTTCTTATCCGTGTTAATCCTCGGAGGACAAAGGTGAGACGAAAAGTCGACGCACAGACGGTATTAGTCGAACATTATCCGGAATTAAGTCTCGAGTGAGGGAAGAGAATCGAGGTGGCATCGATTTCCACTTTCACCGCCTACTCGCAGCCGTTAAAATAATTCGCCGAAAAGGATAGGAGGACGAACCAGCTAGAATGCCGATTTTTTTGCCAACGAATCGCGTTATTCGGATCCTTTCTGCAAACGAGCGGCGAACAGACAACGAGGATCGTAAAAATCAGCGACCTTTGCCGTCTCCGTTTAATCGAATTCGTCCAAAAATATCCTTCGACGGCGGAGTAGCGTCGGCTAAAGAAAAAGGCGGAGAAAAAGGGAAATAGGGTGATTACGCGGAAATACGTTGCGTTTTTCGCGTCGTAACTCGACGCGTAAACGCGAACGCATGTCGGTATCGACCGTGTTCTACTACGCTCCGAAATTCAATGTCACCGATAAGCTGGTCGACCGAATAATCATCGGACAAACAACAAAAATATCCGACGACAAGGATGCCCGCTGTCAACGAACCGGAGAGCTCGGTACGCCATATTTTCGTGGTGCCCTCGCCATTCCGTTCGCCATTTTCCTCTCTATTCACCTTCAAACTTTAATACCTTCGACGAAAAAGACGTGAAAATTAAACAAAAATTTGTCTGAATTGTTTAAAAATGGAACCTAACCCAAACCTAACGCCATATTTTCGTGGTGCCCTCGCGATTCCGTTCGCCATTTTCCTCTCTATTCAACTTCAAACTTTAGTACCTTCGATGAAAAAAACGTAGAAATTAAACAAAAATTTTTTCGAATCGTTTAAAAATGGAGTAAAGAGCATTTCGGATAATCCGAACGGAAGCGAATGAAAATGTACAGGGTGAATTTATTTTTGACGCTATCGGGACGTAGATGACAGCAATGTCAAGAGAGTTAGGAGTGTCACGAAGTAGGTTAGTGTATCGAGGAAAAATTTGGGCGACATTCCGACTAGAAGGTACAAACGAGGTGACAGAAGTGAGACGGATATATTTGAACAAGTACTAAATTCCACGCCAGACGAACCGATAACAACTTCAATGTCAAGCGAGGAGGATCGAGATATGGCGATATAACGCGATGATCCTCTGGTACGAATTTCAGTTCACGCTCGACACTGTCGCGATGCGTTATCGATCATCGATCGCGATACATCGTCTCAGAAATGGAAATTTCGATCCAGGAAATTCCCCCTTTATTCTCTTTTTTCTCTTTTTTTTTGTGGGACTATTGTGTATATACCACGTCATGGATCGACGAGAAAATAATGTTAATTGAAATTACGAAGATTCGCGTATAAAATATGAGAATAAATTGAAGAATATACAAAAGAATTCGGAGAAATAAAATAATCGAATGATCCCCTGTCAAAAATTCAAAGTCGGTGTTTTTGCAACTTTGCAAAGTTTTTGCAACTTTGAAACATCCCGTACAAAGGCATCCTCGTCGTGCGAAGGCTACGAGGTTAAGGAAACAAAACGTTGATGCATTCGCGTTTGTAGATACGATATCTGAATCAGGGGGACCGTCCTCTAATCGACCGTGCTCTGTCTCAATGTTAACACAAATTATCACAGGTGATACGGTCCGGCTTACAACGTTGTCTGTGCCTCGTGATAATATCGTAATCGTGGCGTGCCTCTTATTTGCCCTCCTTTACCTCGTTCGTCCAAAATTATCCTGAACATCTCACGAATCATCCCCTGTTCAATCACCGCGTATACATTAATCGTTTTGACTTAGTCGTTAATTCGTTTTCGTTACGATTGAAACGAATTATCGTAACTCGATAAGTCGTAGAAAATTGGACGATAAATAGGCTTAGCATCGAGGCTTAATTAATACGCGTTTCGTCTGAAACGTTGTCGGCTTCTCGTTATTTTCGCGGTTGATAAACACTTCTGTCGATTACCGATGGAATTAAAAATATCGTTGCCGTTTAAATTAAATGGAAATTGACACGATAGATCGAGGAATGATCGAGGGTGTGGGGTTCAAGATTTTAAACCTTACGCAATGATGCTTCAGATATTAGAAGCGTTTCTAAGATATTCTGATTCAATATGATTGTTTATTCGTCTCTCCTACTCTCGCATACATAAAACGAAAACAATGTGTTCTTAATGTCAGAAACAAAAGAATTCCGTTACTCTTTTTGCGAAGATGATTAATAAATATCTGCAAGAAGAAATTGTCGACCCTCGTATTTCTCCGATCTTTGTATAACAAATACGGTTTTCCTCGACAAAGTAATAATATTATTCCCGTACTTTTCCATCGGGATGTTCGATTTCGACCTTGAAACAACCGCGCAAGGTTAGATATCCGTTTGGTATCTGGTTCGCGAGGAGTAAAAAAAGGAAAGGAGGAACGATATAG
Source organism: Euglossa dilemma (assembly GCA_002201625.1). Classification (NCBI taxonomy): domain Eukaryota; kingdom Metazoa; phylum Arthropoda; class Insecta; order Hymenoptera; family Apidae; genus Euglossa; species Euglossa dilemma. The sequence continues at coordinate 6,376,717 of NIJG01000123.1, forward strand.
AGGAGATTTCTAAGTTTTCGCAACATTTCTCGCGCGATTCAACAACAATCGCGAGCAAATTAATCTTCGCGAATCGTATCCCGAGTAGCGACTTCGTTGAACCGCTGCCGGCAGATAAATACCCGCGTGCAAAAAGAAGGGAAACATGGCGAATAACAGATTCAATGTTTACTATAAATCTACAAAGAGGGAACGATATCGGCTCGTTATTAGTCGAGCGTAAATACAAGCGAGGGGGAAAAAAAGAAAGATACGCGCGAAAATATCGCAAATCTCGCAGTTCCCTGCGGTCGAAATTGAAATTCGCAATTTGTTCATATCTCGCGCGCGATACCGATGCTCTATGCCGAAGAAAGTTCGAAAATTGCAATACTAACGTAGAATTATAATACAAATCGGCATACCGCAGCATCGAGATCGCCGAATTTTAATTTCTTAATCGAAATTCGAATTTTCCTACTAATAAATTTAACACGATAAACCACTGATCCCACGAAAATTGTAATGTTACCAAAAATTACGGAGTATACTAGCAGAAAATGGATCGATAGTAACAAATTTGTCGCGATAAACGACTAATCCCAGGAGTATTGTAATTTTACCGAAAATCAGTGAATATAACAGTAGAAAGTGGATCGGTAGTAACAAATTTAACACGATGAACGAGAAATCGTAAGAGAACTGTAATGTTACCAAAAATCACGGAGTATACTAGCAGAAAATGGATCGATAGTAACAAATTTGTCGCGATAAACGACTAATCCCAGGAGTATTGTAATTTTACTGAAAATCAGTGAATATAACAGTAGAAAGTGGATCGGTAGTAACAAATTTAACACGATGAACGAGAAATCGTAAGAGAACTGTAATGTTACCAAAAATCACGGAGTATAGTAGCAGAAAATGGATCGATAGTAACAAATTTGTCGCGATAAACGACTAATCCCAGGAGTATTGTAATTTTACCAAAAATCAGTGAATATAACAGTAGAAAGTGGATCGGTAGTAACGAATTTAACACGATGAACGAGAAATCGTAGAACTGTAAATTTATCCAAAATCACGGAGTATGATTGCAGGAAGTGGATAAAATTAGCCGATTCGAGAGAGATCCTGGGACGAAAAAGGGAATAGAAGAGCGAGAACCGTTTAGCAGGCGATTACATATCGCGGTCGATGATCGCGTTCCCGCGAAAGTGTTTCAGGAGTTATGTAAATGCCTGATTTTCACGGCAGGCCGAGGCCCTTTCCACGGCTGCGACTCGCGAGCAAGACTTTCTTGCCCCGAAGAGTGAAAGCGGTCGGATTAATTCTTCGCGAGGCACGCGAGTCGGTTGCAGGAGTCACGAAACGCAGAAATCACGCTCGCTTGAGACAGGTCATGGCTTTTCCGCCTGGCAGCCGTTTAAACTTTGTCCGCCTTCGAATTTCTCTCGCCATCCTATCGATAAGCCTCACGCAGACCCTTCCGTTTCGCATTCCCGTTCTTTCGCTTAATTTCGTTTATTTATTTACTCGCTCTCTCCTCGCGGGACCGCGAAAACGTTACACCCGATAAGATTCGCATTGACGCACACGCGTTTGTGGAAGACGAAAATTTGAACTTGTAATACGAAAGTGCGAACTCACCGGGTCCGATAACTTTTTGCGCTCCGTCTGCGTTTCTACGACGCTTCCTTTTATTTCTTCCTTTTTTCGGATTTTCGAGTTGCGGGTCATTAAACGGGAGAAACTTTCGGATTTGTCCGAGGATCGTTCGATGCTAACGGAAAAATCATCGAAGTAGCCACGATGGTCTTCTATTCTTCCGTACCATTTAGAATTATGGGAAGCAGCTGGTTTGGACAAAATTAATACTCAATTTTATCAAGATAGAAACGTATTTTAACAGCAATAAATTTCAATAATCTACCACTGCTTCGAACTTAATTCCGATTATTAATTTTTATAACTTTGCTCACCGAAACTCGTGTCTCTCGAATAGACAAATCCGCGAACGTTCGTTAATCCCGAGATATCCCCGATTTCGGATATCTAACGAACTTTCGAACACGCAATCGTATATGACTGAATTATAATTTCGCTGCTCGAAGTGTTTTTGCCAGATTTAATGGAATTTCTATGTTAATACAATGGAAATATTCAGTCCGCGGATAATTTATGTGGTCACGATCGAGATCGAAAGTACGGTGAAAGCGATCGATGACCGTCGTCGCGTGATTCGTAACAGTGATACCACTGGCGAGCATAAGGACTTGTTCAAGTACCAAGTATAGAATCGGCATCGAACGAGAAGGATGAACGAGATCGACGGTCCTCGAGGCCCGTTGATAAACGGAAAGTGACCTCCTTTGTTTTCGACGTGCGTTTTCGGTGTGAACGGTGGTTAAGAGGCTCCGGGTTTATTCAGATAACCTTCAAGATCGCTGGCATTGACTTTTCCGTCGCTTTTTGGCCTGCTGACCGTAGAGAATCGTACACACTCACGTCGCCTTAATATCAGCGAATCTTCGACGTTCGAGCGACGTTCGGTGAACTCTCCAACAATCGCGTATCAAAGTTCCGTTTTAATTCGACGAAAATCGTAACGGGTTAATTGGCCGAAAATTCCATTCAATGTGCGTCGCGCGGTATCGCGAATGGTATATATTAAAACGCCGAGTGCGATCGCGTTTCGGCTGCACGAGCCGGCGAGTTATTGCGAGCAGCTTATCTCTCAAAGACCCAGCCTTTTTCGCGTGCGCGATAATAAGGACGATAAAGAGGGACCAGCCGAAATATGCAAGAGAAGGAACCCGAGTCGGATTATGAAGCTGAGCGAAAAAAGAGCCAGCCACGGTCGTCCCGAAACGTACCGGGTGCCTCAAACGATCTTATCTCATTCGTGACGTTACCGGCGAATAACGACCCAATGAAATGGGCCATTACTGTCAGCGAGTATACGACTCGTATCGGACAATGTTGACAGAATGCGAATAATTAACGAACATTTAACGAACGATACGCAATGAGACCAACACGGGCTCGACTTTGCGTAAAATTTATCTCTCGCTGTCTCGTTACAAATAACAGATAAATAAACGCGACATTCGAAAGTAACTGTCCAAGCAAGATATCGAAATGAAAATAAAATTTGTCACGAGAGGATAAATATCCTGTTTTAATATAAAAGACACTCGTTTGGTTCTACAGGAAATGGTTTCGAAATGCGAGGAAAAATTCGTAGATTTTTCTAGGGAAAAGGGTTAATAAAGGCGTATCGAAGGAAATACCGAGGAAATACTCATGAGATACGGGAAGAAAGGACGAAGATCCGAGCGAGCGAGGTGGAAAAGGCGAAGAATGGCGGGACGCTGGCGTCACGATCGATTAATCAGTCCCGCCATCTAGGGGATAAAACGGCCCGGGCGAGATTGGTCCAGGAAGCGTGCAAAATCCCGATCGAAGCGGAGATATATGCAAATGGGGCGTCGTCGTCTAGAAAGGAGGCTAGCGAGGCGAGGGTAGATCAGGTCGCTGGCTCGCGAGGAGACCGTGAACAAAGACCGGTTCTCGTATGAAGGTCACTGGTTCAATGGCGCCCATATACACGCCGGGGCGTTCGTTCTCTCGAAGGCCGTTTCACTTTCGTCGAACGCCACCAAAAACCGTTTCTTCTTTGGGCCGCGTGCACACCGGCTGGCCCCTTTCTCTTTCTCTTTTCTCCGACGCGTCGCCTCGATTCGCTTCGCCGCTCGGCCGATCCACTTGCACTTTCGACCACCAGGTTCAAGGCCAACGGCACAGCCATGCCCGGCTGTCCAGGATTCGCTTTTCGTCTCTACACCGCGTCCACTCCGAGAAAACTCCGACGCCGTACGAATATGGGTCATAGTCTTCTCGACACTCTAACAGAGTCCACCTGTGACCGGTCACGCAGCAACCAAATTTCGCATTTCTCGGATGAAATTTCCCTTTTGGATCGGTTGATCCAAGTATGAGGAAGTTTGCGAGTGCGATGAGGTGGCTCTGTAAACGGAAAAAGGTTACAATTTAGGAATACCGCTTTGTTACAAACAAATGGTAATTTCTCGTAGGGTACGACACTACTTGATCTTTGTATTCATAATGCGGTATTCAGATTTTGTCACGTTCCTATAGTGGCGACATTAGGGTAGGGATGAAGTTAGGGAAGCAGCTTACGCAAACTTCTCCAAACCCGATGAGAACTAGTAGCAGATCTTTATTTCAAACTCTTTGGTCTTGAAATAAATTTTCGTACGTGACATATCGTAACCTACACTGCTTACGTTACGCTGCATCTCATTACAGGTTTCACTTACCCCGTTTATAATCCTACTACCCTAACCTCTTTCTATTCTCTTTTGCTCCCTGGCTCTATCTTTCTTTCTGTTTTCCTAAGCCAATTTATCTCTGTCGCGATCCCCTCCTCGTTTTGAATCTTCCCTGACTCGTGTTCGCACCATAAACGCGATAAGTACCGACAAGTGAGCGTGTGTACCTTCCGAAATTTTCAACCCATTCCTCGGATCTACTACATCCAATCCTGTTGTTAAAAATACCGGAAAAGTGTGTGATAACACCGCGCGAACTCTTGGTTCATCGACTGAATCGCCGAGAACGTATCTATCGTTTAAAATTCAAGCAATCGCTCGGTTCTCGCGAAGCACGGGCCACTTTCCATGGCAAGAGCAAGTTGGATGAAGGCCGGTCGTGTTGAGGAACCCGTGGCACCTGGACTGCCGCGATTTCACCTCGGGTTTGGCGGCGCTAGAAGGTGATAGCCGAGGAAAGTTGCGGGCCAGTGTTCTCCGTACGGCGAAACAGTTTCGCTTTCTTAAACGACTCTCACGCTCGCTCTCGACGCTGTTCCCGGCCTCGTGCCGAGTTTTCAGGACCCCCGGTGATCGCGATCCGGTTTCTAAAACTCTCGCCGCGGTGTCTCGCTTTCGTTGGGCGATCGCCATTCGCGGGTCTCCCAACGGAGAACGAAAGTGGAGAACGGTCCGGGTCAGGCCAACGGCGGGTCGACGAACCAGCGGAATTCCCTCGCGTGACGCCATTGCGCGCTCAATTCCAACTCATTTTCTCTTTCTTCGACGATCCGGTGAAAGCATCCCGAGTGTTTTCGATCAACCTCCGACGTTCGTGTTTCCACAGAAACGCCGGATCTCGCGCGCTCCTCGCGGTATATTTGGACCGCTTTGAATCTCCGCTCTCGTGTCATTGAGAAAATGGGCACGAGAATACGTCTGCTGCGATTTCGCGTCATTCGCGGAGACTCCTGATGGTCCTACGACCTTCCTGTGATCCGATGAGGCTGATTTCGCTCGTTACAGCGCGTCTCGAGCAGGAAATTTACGCGATTGTCCGGCAATGAGGAAGATTGGTCGGACAAAATTTGGAGATTTGAATAAAGTCGCGTGAACGGACGATCAAACGCTGTTTAAGTACTTAAGCACTTGATCCACGATCAATTTACTTTATATCGTTTCAGACTCGCTAGTCACGCTCGCGAACAATGTTTTGAATAATACATACGCATCGAGCTTTGCACATCTGTTCCCAAGATTTTGTCAAGTGCGACTTTACGCGCAATCAAGGCCGTAATCACGCTCGAAAAGTAGAATTTGTTATTAATCGTGACACGAAACTTTTGAAAAGCAGAAATAATTCCAATTCTCGATTACCGAGAACCTTTGGAGTTTGAACCATAAAAACAAAAGTAATTAATTAAACACCTCTCTTTTTCCTTTTAACTTTCTCCAAACCTAAATCAAAATTGATAATCTGCGTACGAATGAACGCGTAACGATATTAAATCGAGACAAACTTGCTGCCTAGCCCGCACAGTCTAATTACGGATAAAACGTTAAAGAACGGTAAAAAGATGAAAAATTACGTGATAAAACTAAAGACGAGGATTAAGAAGAAAACTCGAGAAAGGAATTTAGGAATGACAGACGGAAATATTCGGAAACTAAACTTATGCATCACGGTTCCTCCAAGACAACCCGGCCAGGAGATGACCTATATGGCGAGGTCTGGGTTAGCTCTTCGAGGCATTCTGACCGAGTGAATCTAGTATGCGCGGTATCGGGTAGCCGAACACTATATCGGCAACAAGACCACAAACAAGGAAGGCTTTCTCCGTTGACCTTGGGGCCCGGCTAAAGCCCCGGAGCTACGTGAACTTGAACCAGTCCCGCGTTCTTTCCTTACGTCCACGTCGACCACCGTTGTTTCCATCACGCCAAGCTTCATGCTCTCGGGACAATCTTGCAAACCGTGCACGTTAATCTTCCCATAATGAGAATTGATAAAGGCTATAGATCGCGTAACCCTATCTAAATTTCGGAGACGTCGGACACAGTCGTTCTTCGATCACCTGGACCCTCGTCCTCGAGAGAGTCCGTTGACAGCGGGCCATTTCTGCGGAGAAAAATGAAAATAACTGGAAATCATGTTGTCAGAACTTGGCAGGGGATCGCGGAGCGATCGACGCTGAAACGGCGTAATAGTAACGTAGAAAGTGAAGCTTGGGCGCAGTGAAAGTGCAGTTCGAGCGAAACACGTTACACAAACTGATCTCGTTCCTCGGCAGACTGCTGGATCATCGTTACGATGAACTCGTGGCGAAATTGCGGCTCACGATGCGCGACAGGACGAACGCGATACGCGAGTTAATTCGATTCCGGTATAATTCGAATTCCGTTCACACGAAGGGTTCCGAGGATTATCGTCTCGGGGGCTTTTTTCACGGACCTCTGTCCGTGCCAGGCTAGACGACTCGGAGTTATTAAAATAGCGAGACGTCGAAGAGACGAACTGTATCGTTCGAACGCGAACAGGCACGCAGAGGTATTCTGTAAATAGACGGAACATGTGAGGACCTCCTTCGAGCGTAAACCGACCTTGCAGTCTCACCCAACTGTTCCTCTTTGTCCCAGACATTTTGTCCCGATTTAATTATAGGCCTATTTCCGTCTCCTCCCGTGTCGCTCTGTCCTCTCCTTCTCCTCTCCATTCTTCTCCATTGCTCGCCGCTGAAAACGCTATTATTCCATGATTCACCGTCGAGGTAAAAAAGAAATTTCCTTTTCTCGTTTACACTCGGCTGCTCCACATCTGTGTAAGTCCGCGCGCGTGTAAGTACGTACAAAGCGTATTCGTCTCCCAATTTCCCAACAGGCCAGTCCCTTTCTATCTATTTCACTTTCCTCAAATCAGCCCCCCTCCACTTTCCTTTATCATTATCTATCATTTCCTTTGCCCTCTCCTCTTCCAGACGATCTCCCCCTCTTACGAGATATCTCCGCGTCGTCTATATCTCGGCGAGTCGAGCTCTCTCTCTCTCCTTCTCGCAGCTAGTTCGCCCCACTCGTTGCCCCTTCTCTATTCTAACCCATGCGTGCTATAACGCGTCTTGTCCCTAACCTAATCCAACGAGAGTCGTGCTGAGCCACACCACGGACTACAGCCAGCCGCGCACTACATTCAGACCGGTTTGATGATTCAGGTTCATCTAGATCTAAACAACTACGACCTCGGCCACGTAATACGTTGGTCGCGAGTCTCGCGGCCAGCCACCACACGGAGATTACCCCCTGTGAGAAGGGCCAAGGAACGGGGCGCATTATGCTCGCTCTGCAAGCCTTCCTTTTGCTCGGAGAATATCGACTGTGAATACGCGACACTCGGCTCTACTCTCCGTTCAAAGATTCCAACGACTTACGATTTTACGGAGTTTCGTTTCTTCGAATCATTCTCTGGACGAAAATTTTTTTTTTTTTTGTCACCAGGTAAAGAATGTTGGACATTGTTCTCGTGTAAGAGGAACAGTTGAAAGGAAGAAAAATGGTGTCGAGATTTAAATATCTTCGTTGGATTTTCCTTTGTTCGAGAGTCACGCGGTGTTCCTCGGGATTAACGAGATTGATGCACAGAAATTTTGATAATTATCCCTTTCGTCGGAGGAAATATCTCTGTTTCTTTTTTTTGGAGAGGAAGAAATATTTTTACGTCCATGTCTGACGTTAATGGAAGGCTGACTTCGGGTGGAATTCTTTGTCAGAGACTGCAAGACACGATGATAAGGCACCCTCATCTGTCCGCGTGATTATGTGCACCGACAGATAAAGGTAGATATTTTTACGCTAAGGGTTGAAAGTTTATTCGACGGACGTGATAACGAACCCTCAACGGTTCGAATATCCTCGCACAATTAAAAGTTTCCCTACGAAAAAAAAGTCCTTGCAAGCGTTCTTTGATCCCAGCTGGATCGATTGGCGAAAAGCTAGAAGGAATTCCCTTGGAAAGATTGCAGAGGAAATCCTTCTGTTCTTCAAAGTGAAATAATAGTAACGACGTCCTACGCGATTAAATATCTCGTGTTATGACTGTTTCGTTGCATCGCCGATAATGTTCGCTGGTAATCAATTTCGCCTTCGGAAATTGGACTAATCGATATTCCTAAACTTATCTCGCTGTCAGCTCCGTCCTATCTCGCCGGTTACAAAACGCTGACGCTTATTGCAATATCAGAGGGTAAAAAATTTTAAGTACGGCAATAAAAGTGTTCGAGAGCGTAGATAAATTACTGACACATTTTTCCACGGAATTCGGCATGTAAATTAAGATTCTATAATCGAGACTAATAATTCGTGGATAACAAAGCTGAGAGAAACTTTTATTCCGATATTCTATTCATCATTCGAACGAGTCTAAAAGATCTAAAGTATAAATTCCTCTCCTCTTTAAGTACACCGTGACAGACAAAAGAATTAAGATTGTAAAGAGGACCAACGAGTACGATTAATCGTCCGAAGCTATTCTCTCCGACGTATTTAACCACCAGAAAAATTCGACGTGAGCCATATAAGCAATACCGAGGACAAAGGCTGTAACCCGTATCCCTTGGTCGTATGTTATTCTATTAAGACCGAAAATTCGGTGTTCCAGGACATTCAGGGGCAATGGTACGCGGTGCGGGAACGGGTGTCAGGCTGGAATCCTCGACAAGGGAGACCTTGACCTTCGCTAGACGACCTACAACGCCCGCTTCGTTGAATCCGTCGTCTAAGGGGATCCTTGGACGAAATTCAGAAGGGTTTAATGTCTACGCCATTATACTTATTATAATCCATTCTTCCGCGTCTCGACACGACTTGGGGGGATTCGTCTCAGCAATCGGTCTATTCCTCTCGACGAACCAGATGAACGTGCTTCGGAATGGTCTAGTCTTGAATAGAGTCCTCTATAGCATGTGGGTATCGCATGAGACATTTCGTGATCGCGTAACATACCAACCTCTTTGCCAAATGTAGAAATACACAGCCGTTCCTCGTTGTCCGACTATCCAAACGTTGTAAATTCACGTATGTAACATGGAGATTCAGGGAAACGGGCGATGATAAGTTCTGAAACATGGCGATACGGGAATGTAATTTTAAATTGACCTTCGATATAGCTGTGTCAACGTAGTACGGGATCAGAGAAATTACCTAACCGAAATTTCGCAGAATTCCGTCTGACAATCCTGTCGCGATCAAAGGTTAAGGTCGTTTCGGAAATAGACGGGCAGTTGCGTTTTTGAAACAGACACGTCTCGGTTTAACGGAACCATGGCCGGTGAAGTTTTGAATCAAAGAGTGGATGAGTGTCTCGTACGGGAGCCCGTTTAACAGCGGTCGTGAAAGCAGCACGCTGATCCGGGAGTACTCACGGCTAGGTACGCCATTGCACCGAGATAGATGGATGGTTATAGCGAGTGCGTCGAAGCGGGATGCGGGGGCTGATCGATAAAAGCGGCAGTCGGGTTCACGAGCCTCATTCAAGGACAAGGCCATGTGATAGCGGCCGCGCAACCGCGGCCGCGCACTCGGCCACCCCTGCCTATCGGCTGGTCGTTTACGTCAGGCTTGTCGCTACACCGTGCAAAGCCCCGCTCATACTTCGCTCGTATAACGCCGGAGAAATTAGCCACGGATTATGCAAAATCTTCCTTTCCGATTCAACGGGAAACGCCCGTCCCAATGTTGCGTCATCTCGCGTTTTCTTTCGTCAACGGCGAATATTTCCTTGTCCATATATCAAACGTAAACATTTTTCCAGATTTTCTGGAATTTCTCCTCCATTTACAGTCGTATCTGCGTGTCTACGAAAAAACAAATTGGATTAATCAAATGACGGTTAAAAGTAATTGGTACGATTAATTTTTAAAATTGAAAAATGTCGCGTTCCTACGCGATGTACAAGACAGACGTAGAATGCAGCATGAATGTAGCATAGTAGAACACGCGTAGAGTAGAGGAGCATATCCTAACAGTGCGTGGAATCGTTCGTTCCTGTCTGCCTTGGTTGCGTAGCACGCACCAGCCACGCACACGCGCCTAGGTCAACCGTGGGTGGCGCGACTAGCTTCCCTCTGTCTGCCCCTCTGCAACCCCTGCTTTCCCATTAGCGCAAGTCCGTTTGCACTTGTAGGCGACTCACGCACGTCCTACACTTTCCAATAACCTCCTATGGCATATATTCGAGAATTATCATCGCTCTGGTAGAATGAAGATCACGGATGTACTTACTGGATCTTTGAAAGACGTTTACCGGCGTGTCGTTCGCTCGGACGCACTTGTCACGTCGGCCATCTGTGTTACGTGTAAATGCACGTATAGCCCTTCACGTAGTTCGCGCGCTATGAATGCGCACGCGCCGCGGGTCTCGTTCCAGCGAACACGCGCGCACGAAAGAAATTCAAGAGGGTAGGTGTGATGGAAGGTTTGGCCTCTCATCTGCTTCCGGCTGCAAGAGCGTGTACGTGCATGTACCTTGTCTCTGTCTAATCAGACCGTGGAAACAAAAGAAACTAGTAGAGACAGAGGGGGACAGCGAGAGAAGGTTATACGGGGTCCGGGCGTTGAGACGGGAAGGAGGAAGATGGCGAATAACGAGGAAAATAAGAAGAAAAATATTAATGCGAGCCAAGTTGAAAAGGCAAAAACGAACGAAAATAAAGATATTTCGAAAGAGAGAGAGACTCGGAGGAAGACAGCGTTATCACGGAGGAGGGAGAGTGGCGGCGAGCAGGACAAGGAAGGGCAATAGACGAAACGGAAAAGGAGAAAAAATAGGGAGCGAATGTGCGTGAAAGAAGGACAGAGAACGGCGCGGTAGTGTGTGCGCATCGGGAGATCGTGTTACGTGGCGTAGTGTGGGGTCGTATCGCGAAGCAGTCGCTTTATATACGTGCGCTGTCAGTGCACGCGGATAGCGCGCTGGAACGTCGAACGCTATAGGTCGAACCATGCTCGCTCGCCACAGGCTATAGGCTACCCGTAGGGGCGCGATAGAGAACGAAATAGAGAGCGAGAAGGGGCGAGAGACGGAGAGAGACGGAGGATAGAAGGAAGACGAACAGACGCGGGGAGAAGGAAAGAGGGAGATAGACAGAGGGCGAGAACGAAAGAGAGATAATACCGAGAGAGAGATATCGGGAGCGAGGGAGATATGTAGATAGAGGAAGAGAGAGAAACGAGAGCGCTTATGCACCGCTGAATCCACCGCGACCGGCCGCACTCTCACTTTCGCCGGCGCCGATGACGGTTCTCGTCGTCGTCGGCTCATTGCCGTCTGCGCTCCAACCACCGACTTTTTTTTTCGTTTGACCGTGAGTGTGACACGTTACGCACTGATCTACGCGCTTTTCACCGTGGAAAGTGTTTCGAGAAAAAGAGAGAGAGAGGAAGAGTGTGGAGCATAGAGGGCGCGCGCTTGCAATGTTCTCCCGCGTTCGTCTCGACCACGTGATCGATTCTATCGATTATCGATCGATGTGAGAGAAACGAGGCGAAGCGAGGCGCGAGACAAGCACAGAGTGCGTAATCGAAGCTAGTCCGCTTGTCGCGAGACTCAACGGAGTCACGTTGCCTTTGATTTACCTCGTGACGAAACTCGAGCAGGGGTTGACGCTCTTGGAGGCCTTCGCGACGATAAACCGCGGTCAACCGTGGAGGTGGATCACGCTCGCTGTCTTCGTCTCGACCGAGTATCAAGGGTGACAGAGGAAAACCGAGAGTGCTCGAAGAGAGGGGGAGAGTAACTCCGGCACGAAAGCGGGAGCGAGAAAGCAGAAGGGAGGAGGACGCTGCGTGGGTGGTGGGAGAGAGGGAAAGGTCGGCGGTGGCTCGCGAGGGACTACTCGTATTCCGAGGACTGTTGTTTTCGGCGAACTGCTAAGAAACACTCGTCCACGCGGACCGGCCTTACGTGTATTCTCCCTTTACTAACCCTTGCGTCCTGTGATAACAAAGTTCCGTGAATGCGAAATTTTCCACCAGTGATACTTCGATGCTTCGTCGAACGCGATCGGAATTGTGTCTTGCACGTGTCAACCGATATTGTGAAACGTCGAACGTGTGACATTTCTCTAAACGCCTTTGAGGTTATGAACGCGAATATTACCACCGACTTTCGGAGCTAGTGATTTATCATTTTTTTTCTCAGGGACACGTCTATTGGAACTGTTTTTTTAAAGTGTGCACTTTTATACGCTTAAACAGACTCGTCGAATTTTCTCAATTTCGATAGTGTGAAAATACGACGTGAGTGATCCTGCATATTTTCTATCGGGGACTCGATCGTGCGTGGATATTCATGAAGTACATTCTTTCGAAGGATCCTAGACACGTGCGCGGATCGGTGAAAAATTTGCCGAACGATCGGATATGGACAGTGACCGGGATTTCTCCGCGACCGTAGCGCTTGAGGACACTTTGCTGTGTTTCGTCTTTGCTCGAGCGCGTACGAGCGGTTTTTCCTCGCCGATGATTGCGGTTTCGTAGCGGAACGCGATCGCGAGGAGATCGAACGCACGACGCGCGTAAAGTGAGTGATTAGTTCGAAGTGTCGCCGCGAGGGCTTCCGCTGCAGGTGTCACGCCGCCGCAAGACATTGACCGTGACATTCGAGAGACATCCGCGCGGAGATACGGTGAAACGTAGCGACAAAACCGAGTGAGTCAAGCATCGCCGGTGACTGGATTATTGTTGTGAACGCGTTTGTTTCTGTTCGTGCGACGTTCCACGGTGCAACTGGCGGCGAGGGCAGGCGTCTATTCCGTAACACGTCCTTCAGTACGGTCGTGGCTATCGATGTGCTCGCGTGTTTCGTGAATGAAGCCGATCGTAACGGTTGCTCGCGAGAGATTTTCAAGTGCAATCCCGTGACCCGCGGCCGCGGGTGAAACGCAACAAACGTGGCTCACACGGCGAGGGACAGGGCCGCCGAACTCCAGGCGGAAGTAAGGAGCGCGATCAGGGTTCTTCATGGCTGGTGCCCCAGGCCGCCCCAGGGGCACCGCGGTGACACGGTCCTGATGTCACCACAGACCCAAATGCGAGGAAATCATAGAAACGGAGGACCAACACAGCAACCACCGCCAGCTACCGTTGTAGTCAGTTCAACGTCCAGCATGAGACCGCCACCACCGCCGCCGCCCCCCAGAGCCAGAGCGTCCAACGAGGGCAAGGGCCACCACGAGGAGCCGACCAGCTCCATTCCTGATCTCGGTGAGTCATGACTTATATTTTTTTTCACTTTTCCTTTTTTTCTTTCTTTTCTTTCTTTTCTTTTACTAACGCTACAACTATCAACCTATATCGAGTAACGTATTTAGCATATACGAACGATAATAATGGGGTACGACGAAGAAAAATATATTACGAAAAATATATTCCATTAATTTCTCGAAATATAAAAGAAATTTAGTCCAGACGCGATAAAACGAGCATCGATCAAATGCTTCGACGTTGAAACTTTTTTTAAATTCACAAAATGAGGTTAATCAGTTTCACACGTGTACGATGCTGACACATAAGTGTGAAATAAAATATAAGGTATCGGAAACAAGTTAATTTCGATTGTTTTGCTAGTTCTAGCGTTAACAGGACGTTGTCGGGATAATTTAATAGCTCTAATGAAATTCGTTTATTTCCATTGATTTTTCCGACAAATTTCCAATGAAATTCCACCGAATTTTTCCGACGAATAGAAACGAATTCGTTTCTAATTCGATTATCGACACAAGCGTATCATGAAAGTATTAATCGTTAAAAGAACGAACACACGAGGAGATGAATACACAGGATTTGAACGTGACGTTAGCGTGATTCGATTCAATCCAATCGAGTTCAATCAATGTCAGACGAGGATTTTTAATTTTCGAGGATTTGCTTCACAAAGAGTAACGATTAATTTTGGATTTTGAGCCTTTTTTCCCCCTTATCGTCGAAATGCGCAGAAACGGATAATTTCGTCTGATACTCCTAATCTCATTTCGCACGATATCGTGGCGCCTTTAGCGGTGACGATTGCGAACGATCGATAATGTTTAGGGGTCAGATGGTAGATCGTTCGCGATCACGATCTCCTCTTATTGGACGATCGGATCTTCGTGACACGTAATTTCTGGTAGGCAGAAAACCGAGCAATATCGTTCGGCCGATGATTTATCGCGAACGATCGGTTTGATTGGTCCCTGGGCGTGTAAACTCTGGATTCGTTATACGGTTAAGTGTCGACGCTGAACCTTGAACTTTAATTCGAATTTGCGTGGTCTGTCCGTGCATCGGTATAGGCCAGGAAAGCTCCGGGTTCTTCTTTAATTTCTTATTTCGTCATTAGGAAACTTTACCAGCACGAGACACCGGGCCTCGCAGGAACGATCGAATGTTCTCCGAATAGCGAACATGTCGATACGTTTTCATACAGATATTACGACACGATTAGACGCCAGCGCAGATTAATTTTATCGGCTGCATCTCGGGAAAAACGTTCAATGAATTTGCAAAGGAGCTAAGAACCGATCCGGAGATAACATCCGGTGTATCAGATACTCGAATGAAGCGGCCTAATATTTGGTAACACCGCGTAGATATCATAATCGCAGGGTATACAATAACAAAGAGTCATTTGCACAAACGTCTCGCAGCGTCTGCCGATCTCGTCGGATAGTTAAAAATTTCCATTACCTTGCACAACCCAGGCCTCTGCTCCCAGTCCACCACTCCAAATATACCGAAAGCTTTTCTATTTTCATCACCCGTGCTTCCCCGACCTTCTTCAATTATCCTCCTCCAAAGGAGGAGTGTGTGCTATCTCCACGTGAAAAGAAACAAGCAACGTGTCGAAGAAAAAATATTATTCGACAGCGAGGACTTGTCGAGGAAGAAGATTATCTTAAGGATTTCGATGATCCAACTATGCTTCCGTAACATGCTCGCAAAAATCTTTTCCGCGAATTTTTATCCTGTATAAATTTGATCGATAATCAGGAGGAACGTAAAGTGCGTTTATTCTTTATTTTGTTAATACAGAAGCAAATATCAATGTCCGTTCATGTATCCTCGATTTCTTAGTATTATATCTCGATACGAGTTTCTACCCTTCGTTTTAATTCTATTCCACAGCTAAAGTAAACCTGTATGAAATTCCACTACCGTTAACACCGAAACCATTCCAGTAGTCAAAATGATCTTTGTAATTTCACGAATATTCCGCGTCCTCGTGGTACAATTTTTATATATTTGCACGCTGTTTGGTCTATTTGGAAATAGCTCGGTAATTTCATCGTCGTGTAAATGGGAAAAGGAAAAGTAGGAAGCTTGAATGATCTTTGGAGGAATTTCTCGCAAGTCGTGATAGACTGAAGTCTCTCGGGAAAAATCGGAGAACAAAGGAAAACATAAGGATGTATCCTCTGCGATGTTCGCAGAATCGCCTGGCGTTCGGTCGGGTATACTATGTTTAGTGTTTACGTCTGTACGTTTCATTAACGATAAGCCTCGCTAAGCGCTATCGTCTGCGCTCTTCGTGACGACCGGACGTTCGTGTGACGCGAAGGCCGAACGCGTGCGAGGCGCACAGAGAGAGAAAGTTGACAGCACCGCGACGCTGGAAAGCTCGATCGAGCCATTTCGTGACTAAAAATAAGTTTTTCATCTCGTGGACGGAGTAAAAGCTCCCTCTTACCGCTATCCGGCTTGCTGTATACGCTTTTACTCCGAATATATCGGCGGAGGTGGCGTGTAAGCAAACACCGATAGTCGCGGCTTCACCCTGCGGATGCACGCGGTTTTGTTTCCCTTTTCTCGCCTTTTATTCCTCCTTTTTTCCCCTTTTTCCCGCGTTTTGTTTCCGACAGGGAGAGAGAGAAACGGTGAGTCACGGTTGAAAGGGTTAGCCATGTAACCCTTTGTCGAGCATCGTGATTTTCGCGTGCAAAGCTGTGTCACGCGTGTCTGTGAACATGAGATTTAGAGATTTCGCGAACGGAACGAGAATTTAGGACGAGTTTGATACAGTAAGACATCTGGTATTATCAAATCTTGGCCACATTTTTGGATTAATCCATTAATCCATTAATTAATCGATTAATCCATTATGGATCGAATTGTTTCACAGAAATTGTATTTATTTGAAATTCGAGAGATCTTCCTGGTATAAATTTAGTAAATGATCGTGATGGCTCGTGATTAGAGTTTGTTATTTTGATATACGTGGTTTAATGTTCGATATAGACGTGGTTGTTAAGGGGTTGATAAATTGGGGATGATCTCGAAATCAAGTAATAGCAAATTTTTCGCGATAATTTTAAGTGTTAGATCATCTTATGATTTTTAGGTTCTTTCGAGTGACTGGTTATGTCACAGGCAAGGAAAAGTTATACAATTATAGATCAAACTGATGCAGTTGATAAAAGCATCGGAAAGAACTTACTATCTTTGGAATATTTTCGTAAATATAGCATGAATCGATATTTTTTATCTATTTATCTTCTAAACTCAACGCGATAAGCAATTTTTGCTACAAGGTTCGGCACAGGAAATACGCAAGAGACTTTTTCATTCTCGACTTGGAAAAAGTTCGAATTTGTTGCTCCAATTTTTTCGCATCTGTGCCATCATTTTTCTCCTAAACAGAAGCAACTCGTAGAAAAAGAATATAAATTCACTATATAAAAGGACACACCATATTCTTACATTTATACTAATGCACCCGATTTGATAACGCACTATCTTTTCGTCAATCGTTTCGTACTTCGCCTATGCTTTGTTTTAGAATTTTGAACGCTTATAAAAGATACGCGAAACGAGAAACGTTCGTGCAATGATTATCGCCTATAAATTAAAAAAGAAACAAGAAAACCCTAGAAACAACTTAACGCGACGCAACTTGTGACTGATACACGCGAAACGGTGAAAATAAATTACAATCGAAACCTCTACACGCGGAATTTCACAAGGGTCCGCGAAAATCGGACCAAAGCTGGAACCATCGCGGTAACCCCGCGGAAAATGTGTAATTCCTTGATCGTTGGAGTGTTTGCCTGCCACGAGAGGCACTCGGTGGTCTAGCGCAGAATGATTGATACCCATTTTTACACGTTGTATACAAACGGAGTTCGTTAAACAGAGTCGAATCACTGGAGTGCACGTGCACCGCGGCGACATAAAATCTTGTTATTCTCGAAAGTCAAGCCTCGCGGGACTTTCAACGCATTTTACAATCGTCAATTCGTTACTAACGGAAATAAATAGGCGGGAAGGGTGAGAGATCGACGACGGAAGGTGAACTCGAAAAGGAAAGTAGATCGGTGGATCGGTTCAATAGACGCGTTGTTCGGCCAAAGAGGAATGGCGTCAGACGAGTGCTTGGTCCCTTGAAAGTTAATATCCTCGCGGCTTGATAATCGATAATCGATCCGTGGTCGATGAACAGAGGCCTCCTTACTGGCGAAACAATCCGCGTGTGCTCGTTATCGATTCAGGCTCGGCCGCCGACGAGCAACAAAAATTGCAAATATTACGCTCCGACGTGAACCTTAGGCCTCTCTTGTTTCTAGTTACGTCGCGTTTCGTCGGTCCGCAATAATCGCACCATTATCTCCCAGATTTATTTTTCCGACACACCTGAACCCCTCCGCACGGCTGCGTCGCTCTCTCCGCATTTTGTTTATCGTTATGGAATTTTATCTGCCGCGGTACGCCTCGAAACGACTATGACGAGCGTATGGGAGATTGCATAATTCGGGCATAAGGTCAGTTTATCTCCGAGTCACCGTTTCGTCCATGCTTTTTGTTTTCCTGTTCGCAAGAGCGCGAAGACGCGTGGTTTCTTCTGTTTTTTTTTCGTTTCTTCTTTTTTTTTGAGGTAGATTCGTTATTGTTCACGCTGCCATCGCGATACGTGTATTATTGTTACGACATTGTTGTTGGCAGCGTTATCGTCGTTGAACGAACGGCGATGAAATTGAAAGCGGTGTAAAAAGGAAGGGAATAATTAAAGTTTCGCTTAGACTCCGCGACTTGTCGCTAATCGAAAGCGAGTGGAGCTATTCGAGCGTGCTGGAAACCTGTTTAAACTTGTGCAAATATTAATCTCGCTGGCATCTCGGTCCCGTTGGAAATTTAAATAACAAACAGTTTCGGCATGGAAGATCGACCGGTTTGTTAAGATACCGACCTCGACACGCAAATACGATTTAAGCCATCGACATTGCCGCTCTTAATGTCAGGGTCGCCGATCTATCGATCGTTAAAAATCAATTATCATTCGCACGTTTCGATCTTCCTTTTCCTCTTCCTCTTTTTTCGTCGATTAGAAACGAAGAACGTTCGTAAAAGATTCGTTTTGTCAATTTCTCGAGTCACGGATTTAATTTGAAAAATCATAACTAACCTGCAACAACATTTGATCGAATAGCATAACATCTATTAAAAAAATTATTAACGTAACTTTTTATCGAATTGAGTCAACTTTAATTACGTAAACCAGGTAGTCGAATGTACATTCTATCAGATGTAATAATCGTTACGAAGATACTTCGTGTATAGGATTCATTAAAAATCGAAACCCGAGAGAAACTGAATCGTTTACCCGCTAGGAAAAATCTTTGGCAAATTTTGTGGGATTAAAAATAAAATTCTTCTGTCCTCTTGGCAGAGGAATAAAACGAGTGGAATAAAGGTGGAATTAAGGATAATTTGGTGGAGGAATCGGGAGCAGGAGGGGTTGAAACACGCTGTTTGCACCGGTCGTCGATACTCCGGTGGCACAAGTTGTCGCGCTTGATTTTTGCTCGGATAAAAACGACTGGCCCGTCGCAGTTGCGAAAATACGGCGTTCGTTTCGACGACATTGAACGAGAGGCACGTTATCACCGCTACGATGACACGGCTGATAAAGGGACCAGACTTCGCGAACGACGAAGGGTTCGGGATTCGGATGAACCCCGATGAAACGCGGAGAAACGCGCGTTCAATTGCTCGTGAAATCGTACACAGTCGTTCTCTAAAACCGTGCGATTCTCGAAATTTCGACGCGTCATCGGGCAATTCTGCCTCGTTTATCGATCACTCGCGCGTTCTCCGTTCTAACATGGAAATCCTTGAGAACTTTTCCTCCGAGATTCGCCGTTGAAATTTCTCTTTTCTCTCGACTAGGTGTGTACACACACGGGCGGCCGTTCCGACCGTTTTACGTGTTTAATTAACGCGTGCTTGACTCATTCGAATCACGATTCTTTCCGTTCCTTTGCTGTTTGCGCGGCGTTATCGGTGTCGGAAGATAAAGAATGCAAAACGTGACTCGCGAGTCATCGTCGTCGACTCTCGCTTTTCGAAAACCTTGTTCAGAGACTGTGTCGTTGACAAAGATCGAAAGTAAACCAAGCCAATCGTGTGTCTCTCGCGTTAGGCGACCAGGTTATAAAGACACGTTCGATTTTTGGATTATCGCACAACAAGTGTTTCTTTGTACTTTGCCATCGAGTCTCGAGAAACGAGAGAAAGTATTTATAACCTCTTTCTCTTCTTTCTTCTCGTTTAAGGTTTTAAGTCTACTCATCGACCAGGTAATATCGAGATGGTATCTAGCTATTCACGAGAAGATTCTGTAGATCCTCGAAGACAGGGTTGTTTTAGAGGATAGCGTTACGAAAGGAGCATCTTGGAAGCATTTGTTTCACTCAACACCCGCATCAGTTTTTCCTCTTTGTTGTTTGGTCCCACGAGGATCCTTGTTTACGCGCTTAGGCTTCCACGATCTATGCTAATCTCTCGACGGAGAAAAAGAGTCAATCTTCGAACTTGCTCTAAATATAAATTTGGAAGATGACGCGAGTGCCGCGACCTTGGCCATGAGAAATTCCGGAAAGTGTCCCGAAAAACCGGTGATACGTTTCACGCCCGCATTCCGTGTTAATAGCGAGCCAGTAGTTCTATTTTATTTTTTTGCCTGTTCCGAAACAATTGTTTTCCTTTTTGTTGCGGGAATAAAATAAAAAATTTTGGGTAGGTAGAATCGCTGGCAGGTAGAGAAGTCAAGGCTCAATGCAACCGATCCAACGAAGTATCGAACACTGTATTGAACTCGAAATCGAGTTTTGTATCATTTTTAATTAAATATCCTCCTCCTGTTGATACCACAAGAACCGAGCAACCTTCGGTCTCATTATTTTTTTATTCAACTCCAAACAGTTTATTTTTTCCTTTTTTCAAACCGACGAGTGAAATAAAAAATTCAATTTAAACATCTACCTCTTCTCGATACCTGTGAAGTAGACAAGAACCAAGCAATCGGTAGTTCTACTCTTTTTATTTCTCGCGAAATAATTCCCGTTTCTCGAAGAGAGGAACGAAGTAAAAAATTTAATTTAAACATCTAAAGTTAAGCTTTTTCCTCCTCTCGACACCTAAGGCGTAGACCACAACCAATCGACTTTTAATTCCAGTTTTTCTCCAGCAACAAGAATGAAATATATCTAGTTTAAATATCCAAAAATAAACATCTACCACTTCCGCTTCGCTTAAAAACTAGGCAAAACTGAATCAACTTTCAATAACACTTGTTTTATTCATCACGAAACAATTTTGCATTAAAAATAAAACAAGTGTTTTTCGACACCTGAGATGATCGATCGACTTTAAATTCCAGTCTTATTTATTTATCTTTGAAACGACGTTTTTATTTCGATACGAGAATAATAAAATCCAAAATTAAACATCTTCCTCTATTCGTGGATCGAACAAGGATCGAACAACTTTCTCAACCAATTTCCCTTTTTCGAGGCGAATTCGAACATCTAAAATTAAACACCCTCCTTGGCGAGGAAGAATATCAAAACCATGCTCGGGTAAGATCGGATACCACCGCACCCAACCCGGTACCACCGTCTACCAATTTTCTCTACCTCCAAAACCAATCCTTCCTCGACTCGCCATTTTTACCCGAAGCATCCACTTAGCCGAACAGCCAGCATGCACACCAATTGGCCATAAATCATCCACCCACGCTTTATGCAAGCCAAATTATGTACGTGCACGATGATCGGCAGACTGCAGCGAGGACGAGCGCTAGTCGGCTTGTTTGCGCGAACCGCAGACGGGAAAACAACGCGGTGGATTTCGTTTCGCGGTAGTCGGGGAGCATGCGTCGCTTTATTTGTACTGCAAAGAATGCAGGTAGACGCGACGCGGGGGCGGCGGGGCCCAGGCGGCGGCAGGCGTCCGCGTTGTTGATCTCGAGTGGGCCAAATCGACGTTTTAAAATTAGTCCCGGCGTTATCGTGGCTCCGCATTATCGGCTGACTGGAGGCCAAGGCCTGCTGACGTGTACCCGCACGACGGACTGAGAGAGCAACAGAGAGAGAGAGAGAGTTACGCGACGATTCTTCGCTCCGTTGCCTCTCTTCGACCGATGTCTTTTTCTCTTCGACCGGCGACAGAAAGGATCACGCGTTTCGATCATCCTCTGCAAGGAATTTTGTTGGTGTTATTTTATATTCAAATGTTTCGAAAGATTCAATAGATACATGTGGTAAAACGAAAGAATCTTCGAGATGATATCAGTGAAATTGGAATTAATTTAATAACGTGTTACGTGGTATTTATAGTTTAATTATTAGAAATATGAATCATTATACGGTAGTGTTACTCAGTGGAAAATTGTCTTAAGGCTGCCTCGAGTAATAGAAGAATCCAGACATTTTAATATTATACGCTGTTTTTTTAATATTTTCGTAAATACTGTAAATTTTGCGTTTAACTCACTAGCGCCACCACGGTTCGTAAGTGCATAAATATACTATAAATATTGTTGTACGTCGTTGACTCATTTTCTACGCGTCATTATTTCAAATACTTCTAAGCTCGTAGATAAAGAGACGAGGTTTTATCGTGGTTTTATAATAGATCATTCGTGGTTTTATAATAGATCACCGCGCGTTGCTACAAAATTTATCTCGCATAGAATTGACGGAAACGCGATGAATTGATTATAACGCGACTCGCGATCTCCTTCGTGGTTTGGAGAGGAAAAGTTCGATTGAAAACTTGATTCGGAGTGGATTGGAAAATAATTTAAAGCGCCTGGTGGAGTTCAATGTCAGTGTGAATAGCAGAGGGTGGGAACCGCTGGACTCCGCAACGTGTGCCATGGGCGCAGACACCCTTCGGTCCTCGTCTCAAGATGCGCGCGTGTGCGTGCATTTCCGACTACACGTATGCAGCACGTGCGCGTCAAGTGCGTGCAGCACTGTCGCTCCTATGCACCGTGCACGCCAGTGGTTTCCAAACTTTCCGTTTCCAAGCGCAACCCTTCACCCCCGCCGATTATTCCCGATTATTCCCCAATTATTCCCGAATACATCGATCTTCCGACTTCTTGATTCTTTCGAGAATCGCGTAATCGTTATTCGAACGACAGTAGAAATCTGCGTAAATTTTGTCGATACGCTCGAGTGTCTGTGAACGATATTCGACGCGATTAGGAAGCGGATACGGATAGAAAATCGGAATGGAAAGTCGCTGGTAAATTTCAGCCGTATCTTTCCAGGAAGAAAGTGTCAGTGCCTAAAAAGGACAGGAAGGTCACAAGAAGGGCCATGTCTCGGAATGTGGCTACGTCGTGTCAAGAGATAAGCAGAGCAAATATTTTTAGGGCCCCCGCGCGTTTATCTCGGGCCTCTTTGGAACCTGTTCGTTCTCGAAAAACTTCGCTCCTATCCGTTCTCGTTTTCGAACACGAATTTCTCCCTTCGTTTCGTTGTTCGCGTTTGGAAAATCAATTTCGTCGGACAACGGTGGATTTAGGGTCGCAGAGGGAGAAACGGGAGAAATTTCGCGTACCTTTAAAGGACCCTGGAAGTTTCGGTGACGCGAGTACGCGCACGTTTGAAATTTTTATTCCACGGCCAAGGGCTCGAGAGGCTTGCGATTTCATTGTCGCGACGAGGGTGAACGAGCGACTAATTAACGCGTCGTGTAACACGGATCGACAGGGTCACGGAGAAGCGTGCCAACCGTCCAGACACACCCCGCCCTTTCCCTTTTCCACCCTTTTGCCCAGGTCATTTTTTTTCGCCGGTCGAATAGCTGTCCCACACACGGTAATCTGCGGAATGATCTGGGCTAGGGAAAAAAAGGGAAGAAATCGGCGAAATCGCGGCGGATAGGCGATAATATGGGAGCTCGTCGATGTTGAACGCTTCAGGTTCAAGGGTAGAATGCATCGGGCTAATTACTTGTTGCGTGGCGTGTATCTCGCCGATCTTCCTCCACCAGACAGCTAGTTTGTCGGATCGTTATTCGTCTCTTATAATTTATACGTTCTTTCCGTCTTCGTTTCGTGTCAGGATGTAGACGAATAAACCTAAATGTGTAGTTTTTTATCCTGCTGGCTGTAGTTATCCCGGCGTTACTGGTTTCGTACGATAATTCCATAGCGGAAGGAATTTTGCTACATACGTGCTATTAATCGCGAAAATGATACGATGAAAAGGAAGAAATTAATTAGGCGGCTTATAATAAAATAGCGAAATTTGTTTTACAAAGTAAAAGCTAACGGAACCGTTAGATCGAGTTTCCAGTCGAGTCGAAATTAATTTTCCTTCGTTTTCTTCCAATGCGGAACTTTCGTTACTTCGAAACGGAACATACGTGACTTCAGTCATTTTCAAACTAAATTACACCAGAAACTTTTACAGGATATTTCTTTTTGATTCGTTTTATCCACTTCGGAAAGCAGGTATTCTAACACGTTCTTCTCATATTTAATATTGAAACCCAAACAACTCAGCCCTGCCTTAAAAACCGTTATTATCGAATCCAGTTTCGTATTTTAAATTGCTCGCGCCGTTAATCGTTGCAATTTACCACAGATTCTATACTCCTAAGCAAATGAATAATTTCAGGAATTTTTTATTCCATATATTTTCGTTCGTGACACGCATCTACCGTGCGAAAAGTCGATGAACCACTGTACCAGGTGGTGACTATCCCAGGTGTATATGGACTGTTGAACCATAATTCAGTCTACTCTTAATCACCCTTATTTCTTTTTTCCTCTCTTCGATTTATCGTTTGAAATAGGTAACGTCGATAAATGCTACCGCGAAACTCGCGACGAGTTGTTACGTTGTTGAGATAAATAATTCGAAGATGCAGTCAGGAAACGCGGAATCGGAATTCCATCACGCAACTCCGAAATTCTTGGCCCTGACGGCGCGCGTCAGCGAATCGGCATTTCTCGAAGTAATTAGTGACTTTAAATGTCCTTCTTTCATTTCACCCTCTCCTCTTTTCGCCATTGTCTGTGACCAGTTCTGCTCCGTTTCAAGCAACACGCCGAGACACCCTGCACGCACTCGCGCACACTCGTACGAGAGCGTTTGGCCCCCCTTTTCATCCTCCACCATTATTGTCTGCCCTTTTCCTCTGTCCTCCTCCGTCCCGCAGACGCCCAACGGCGTCTCTTCTTCTCCCGTGTCGACGCGTGTCTGTCTGGCCTCTTCTCTTCTTTTCACGCAGTGGAAAGGGACGCGACGCCCTCCCCCTGCACGACCCGGTGAAAACGCATTCGTCGAAATGAAAGATTTCTCACCCCTTCGGCGAGTCTGGCCGACTCTTTGGATCTTAACTCGATCTTAATTGCCGCTCGCTGAATGAGATCGCGGGGCATCGGAAATCGGGGAAAAGGCTTTTTCATCGGCCAGACGACGCCACGGCGCCGTGGTTAACGTCGCTCCAGGATTTCCCAGGTAGCGATATTCCTCGCGTCGATGCCTCTCGCTGCAGCGTTTTCGGATAAATCTCCGGAGCGTTATTTATTTTTCGCATTTAATTACCTCGCGCAATCTTCATCGTCTTAAATCGTCACCTCGAATGAGAAATATTGATCGTTCAAATTCGCCTATTCATAAGAATATTTCAATCAATATTCGTGGGAATATTTAGAACACAATGCTGCAGGGTTAAGCCGGAAATTATAGCGTACGTGGTACAACGATTATCTTTTTCTTCCTTCGAGAATAATAGCAATGAGCACTCGTATTAGAAAGAATTGGTACAACGATTTCGAAACTTGTATTTTTTTTATAATATTTTTAAACGGGTAAGAAGGAAAAAACGACGTTTAACCTTGAAAATTTTACGAAGAAGATACGTATCTTTCTTTTCGCAAATGAAATTCGAGGGAAGTTTCATTACAACATTCGGTGTAATAACTTTAACAGATTAAAGCGACGGAGTAGGTACTTACAGCGTCGTCTTATTCTCACTGATGTCGTTACACGCCCCATTACGCGAGTGTCCTCCACGCTAATTATGCTAATTCACCGCGAGGATGTGTCAGTACAAACGACTGCAACGAAAATAAAACGTCATAAACATCGTGCCTGTTGAACCCAATTAAAAATCCGAAACTGTCTTCGCGAACTCGACGCGACTTTTCCATCGACTTTCCGATCGTCCGGACTTTATTACGTTGAATAATAATCAGACCGCGGAAGGTTAATTAAATCCACGATGATAATAATTTTTACTCGACCAGACGCGATGAATGAAAACATCGCGACGAGGATTTATACGGTAAGATCGGTTTCGGGGAAGGAATTTCGTGGAATGGCCGCTTGGCGCGGTGGCGCTGCTGCGCAGGGACGAAACTCTCGAATTCCGGTGCTGTCGGCACCGGATATTTCAAGTGCGACGTAAATCCATCGTATAATTATCGTTTCTTGAAACGGGCCGACCACTTCGGCCAGTCGGGCCCGGCTGAATGCGTCAATCGTGACGGCATTGTTCGTTCAATGAAAGCGACAGAATGGTGGCGAGAGCAATGCTCCTCGGCAGAGTGCATCGCCGAAGTGCACCGCCTTGACCCTGCTGTCGCTGCACCGCTCTTCGTTCCATGGCCCAATTTAAAGCGGACTCGGTTTCCGACGACCTTTTCAATTCCCTCTTCCAACGTGTTTTTCTCACAACCGAGCAAGAAACCGAGAGCTTTCGGTACGCGCGATTTTATTTACGCGTATGCGAGGTGACGGGCAAGGGACATAACTCTCGCAAAAGAGAGAAAGAAAGAGAGAGAGAGAGGTAATATGATTTTATGATCGACGTAGAAAAAGATCTCGACTTTTTCAATTTCTTTGCGATGATTTTATTTCTCAATTCGTGGAAATTAATGAAGGATATTTAATATAGTATGAAAAAGGCGGGATATTCGAACCGATCGTTCGTTTAAAAGAGCCTGTGTACACGCGTTATCGCGGAAAATACGAATTAGCATCGTCAATATCTGCTTTACGAAATGCAGGTGCCGTCTGCCGGCTCGCAGTCTTTCGGAACGGTTCGATGTCGGGAAATATTGACAAAGCTATTGGGCGCTGAGCCGTATTTATGGGGCTTTGTTATTTATATTTGACATTGGGGAAATGGTAAGGAGCGTAAAAAGTTTTATCGGCTCGGCGTCTACAGAAAAATCTCGCGGAATTATCTGAGCGGATCGTGGGTAGCGAGATGCCTTCTCGAAAGTGGAAGATTTGTGGCGCGCAGACGATATCTCATAGAATGTGACTTGTCGATTTTATTTCTCTCCTTCTCCCGCCGCATTTTCGCCGCGGAACCGCCTCTTTGAAGTTTCGCGGAGGAAAGTTCAAGGTAAAGAGCGGCGTCTTTTTCTCTCTCTCTTTCTCTCTCTCTCTCTCTCAAAGCGGCGCCACGCTCGAAAACAAGGCTTTAAAAAATGCCAGGTCTCTTTGGTGCTTGACTCTCGTGACACTTGAACTGCATCGTGCACCGTCGCAATCCTCGCGTTTCATCTTTTTCCACGTGGTTTTCCAAAGCGTTTCCCTCTTTCGAAAATTCCTGCAATGGAAGAAAATATTTTCATCGCGACGCGCAGCCTAAGGAATTCCTCGGGGAATCGCGCGCGAAAGAATTATTTTCCACGTTGCGTAAGCCCCGTTGCACGACCTCAGAGAAAGCGTAATCGAGACATCGTTCAGGCTCTCTCCGCTAGATATCCTTTGAAAAATAAATGTTGCAATCGCATTATCGTTTTTAATTTATCGGCCGTTTATCTCGTGCGTTTCGCGCTGCCGCGATAACGCACAAACAACGGGCAACAAATAACAGATTGGAGATCTTTAACATATAAATTATGCAGAAACCGAGATATCGAGCGATGCAGCTGATCGTAATCTCTGTTACTTGTTTCTTCAACACGCCCGAATCTCGTATCTTCTCGATAATCTTTTATTTTTGCAAATTCGAGTTTTTCCTTGTTATCGGAAACCGATCGGAAGTCGAAGAAATTTGCGAAAATTCGATGGAACATACGTAGACAATCGTAGACTATTGAAAAGAATTCGAAGCTCGTATCGAGACTCGTTATCAGTCAAGGCTAAGTGATAGGAAGCGTGGTTTTTATACAGTTTCGCTTCATCGATCGATTCGTTTAATCGTTCTGATTTTGCTCTTTCATCGTTTCTGCTTGAAACACCGCGACGAACGTTCGTCGGGAAACGCGTCTCCTCGCGCGATACTTAAAAATATCTCGTTTCCGTTTTTCACGTGGAAGCACTTTCGAAATAGACAGACCGTTTACCGATCTGTCCTCGGGCGAAGGATAGGCGATCGTAAATCCGGACAAATTTGAAATTCGCGGAAAAATCGGAGCGCGCACCTTCGCTGGCAAGAGTTATTTTATCGCGAGGTTTATTTCGAAAAAGACGCGATACTTGCCAATTCTCGGGCAGCAATCGACACAAGCGCACACAGGCTCGCGTGCAATTTCTCTTGCGCGCGTCGACGAGGGAAACCTGCACGTGGTCGTTGCGAAAACATCTTTCGAATCGCGTGATTTAAATTTTAAATCAGCCCGCCTTTTAATGCGAACTCTAAAATCCTATCTTTATTCTCATCAGCATACTTAACATTAGCTGTGTAAACCTGGGCGATATCATTTGATCGACATGCATCTAATTAGCTAACGAGAACTTCGCGAAGGAACATTCACGGGCCTAGAGTTAACCCCAAGCTTCGATCCACCTCGCCCTGTATTTTGCCAGAAAAATTCCCACTCTCGGCCCCCATTCTCCGCTCGGGATAATTTAACAACGGACCCGCCATGCAGAAGGATCAGTCGACGAAACACGCTACACGCGAATTTCGCGAGATTTGACACGAAGCAGAATGCAAATAACTACAAGCTTAACTCCGATATTTAAAATTACACCTAACGGGGGAATAAAATTTGTATAAATTCCGAGAAACCGTTGTAATTTTATTACGAACGAAACAGATGCATAGAGATTATAATTAAATCAATATTTATTTGAATAATCTCTCGCGAATTTTCCCTTTATAAGCTCTTGCTTACCGATCTTTGTACGTATACATTTTGTAATGTAGAATTTATCCTAATGTATACCTATGAATAATAAACGATCGATGCCTCGAATAACCAGGGGTTGGTCCCACGGTGGTCGATGAAAATAGATTCTTGCTTCAACCTTACCGCATCGTCGCGAGCCGATTTTACATCGATCGAGCGCAGGAACACGGGGTGAACGAAAGAGGAAAAAAAAGGAAAAAAAGGAAGAAAAAAATAGGAAAAAAAGCGACAGACCCACATCTGCCGAAACCGAAAGGTGGAGTGCGAGGTATTATCCCGGCGCGTGCAGGCGCAGAAACAGAGCGTGGCTGACGGAAAACGCGTCGGGTCGGCGTACCGCGATTCCGCCAGCTCCACCCGCTCGAATAGAGCGCGCGCGCTCGCGCGACGCTAGTGGAAAGGGTGACCATTCGAAGGGTTCAGTGTCTCGCAATGACCCCTGTTCGCTCGGCAGTGCAAGGCAAGGGGGAATGACCTAGTCCCCTTGCTCGCCTGCTACCGCTGCCGGTACGCTCCTGTCGCGCCGCAACCCGCTTCACCTTCGCGTCACGTCGACATTGCGGTTCGCCTTCCCCAGAGGGAGGCACGGCTCTGCTTTTCTCGCAACTTCCAAGCCACCCCCTGACTTCCTCCTCCGGCGCCCTTGCCGCCGATTCGTCGCCGCTCGTCAACCTTTCTTCCACCGATCACACCGAGCCACATGAATTAAATAGCCAATCGCTGATCCGCGAGACGACGGTGTACTCTATTTCACGATCCAGTAGGAGGGACCTGAGAGGGTTTGGGTCAGTGGAAGACTCGAGGATTTTCTAATCTCTACTCGTTCGAGGAATGAATCGAACACATCCGGACTGAGACTGGTCTTTTCGTTTATCAGTAGCGTCAGGAAATGAAGCAAGATCAAAGGGCACACAGAGGGAATTTTAACATCCTGTACTCTTACTAGCACACAAATAGCTACACCTACCCTTCTCAACGTAAGGAGACAAATAATTTCGAACGTTACGTTCTTTGAACGTTAGCCATGTCCTGTGTCGCATCGAGGTATAGATGTCTAAACGAAAATTTCTAGCGATCTCGCCGACACGGTAGACGGAGCATCCGTTAAAGGGTGGAAGGTGGCGTAAGCAAGCAGCCGGTAAACAATGCCGAGACCCGTGACGCTCGTGGCTGGGCGGCGTGGCGAAATTAGCAGCCGTGGCAGGTGCGATCGGCCGGTACATATCGCGCTGGTGAATAATTCACCGGAATCGGCCGCGGCGTCGCGAGTCAAGGTGGGAGCGCTTGTCGGACGTCGCCGCGGCATCGATCATTGACCTCCCCGAAGTTTAAGGTCCCGACGAGTGGATGCCAGGGTTCATCAGCACCGTCGCCGTCACGCCGGGAGGGGATGACGAGAGTGGCCCTCTGTGTCGGTGGACGCGCGCGCGGATCGGAAGGAACCAGCGGAGGAGGAAGAAGGATTTCACGATAGCCCTCATTCCCGCTTCCTCTTAGCCTTCTTTCCTCCCACCCCCGATGCACCCTCTCGCGCTGGTTTATGCCTTGCCGGAGAGCCGATATGCCAGGCCGAGAGACACCCTCTAACCCCTTCAGCCGCGACCCCTCGAACGCCAAGTCTTCCACCACCCCTTCTTCCGCCACGGCCAGACGGTGGTGGGGGTGGCGTCGGCGGCGGCCGCGGTGGCGGGAAAACGGCGACCGGCCCGACGGAGGGGGCGGCCAGGGGCCCGGGGGGCTCGCGGAGGGGGTG
>NIJG01000123.1:6410099-6424774 GCA_002201625.1 Euglossa dilemma
TAAGTTTAATAATTATTAATTTAATTCTCTATCTTTTTTCAAAGTACACTTTAATCCGTTATTTACGAGATATTTCGAAAGAATGACGGAATTTGTTATTGCATATTCCGAATAGTTTTGTAAACACGGATTTATCCGAGGAAATCTTTCCGATGCCGGTGAATTTCCTTCAACTTCCGGTCGTCATTGTCGAAGGCAGCGGGGCAGCCACGTGTCGAGTTGTTACATCCGTTACGTAAAATCATCTGTTGTGTAAAGGGGTTTCGTGTTACGACGCGTGTGTCACGTTTTGCGTTTCCTCTTACCGATCTCGCCAGATGTATCCACAGATCCAATAAGCGTGCTCTCTTTTCCGCTTTCCTTCTTCCGCTTTCCGACAATGTCTCCGCTGGAATCCTCGATTTTTCTTTCTCAATTTTTTCAAATTTGTTTTCGAGTTGTCTCTCGGAAAGGAAGATAAACGAACGGATGCAGTCGCGGCGACGTGTCGTAGAAATTTTTGAAATGGAGCTACACTCGCGTTTCAGGGAAATCTCTTTGGGCTCTCGAGGCTAGGATGAATCTCGGAACGAACACCGTGGGAACTGGCGCAGAAGGGTTGTTTGCATTAACCCTTGCAGATGCATTTGGGAAAATGGACAGGCAGACACACGTGTATCTTTCCTTTTTCCGCGATTCGCTGCCGGCCTTTCCAATAGACCGTCACCTGTGTCCGGTTTTTCGCTCAGAGAAACATATGCCTTTGCAGACGGAAAGGAAACAGGCTTTGGATTAGGGAATTGAACGATTGTTCGATGGAAAATTCGGATAACTCTTAAACTGTCTACTTATTTAGCTCGCGACGACGTTGATATCGAGAAATTCTTCAATTACGCTAATTTACAAATTCGAAAATTTTTTTTGTGGCAAAGTAAGTAGATAATTTGGATTATTTGATGTCTACCGTATATATGAATTAATTTTGGAAAATGAGATTCATTCCGATTATTTAATTCGGACAGATATTCGGATAATTCGACTATCTATAATTTGAACATTTCTTCGATAATTAATTTAAATACACTTGTATTTCACAATTTCTTTTTCATATTTTTTAACAAAGTTCATTCCTAGCTAGTTTTAAAAATTTCGAGACGTGCTTGACATTTCTAATCATACGAATAACAAATTTTCTTCGACTAGATTCCAATCAACCTACGTTCATTTATTTCGAATAAAACACCCAAAATAACTGTCGGAATGTACACGTATCTCGTATTAATATTGACATTTTACGTGGTCTTGTGATTAGCTTAGGTATATTACCCAGGTGCCCCTCCTTCTCGATCGGATTACCGCGCTGTTAAGGCGTGTATGAAACGCGAATAAAAGCAAAGTCGATGGTCTTCTAAAGACAGTTCTAGCGACAAGGAGTAAACTAGAAAATTGAGCTAATCGCGACATCTCGGTATAATCGAAAGCTAATTACCCCGACAACACGGCGTCACCGTTCGTCCCATTATATTTACATGTCTCAACATTCCCAAAGGTTTCCTCCTTCCCGTGTACATCGCGAACCAATCAGTAGTCGGTCGTGTATTCGAGCATCGTTACAGCGCAAAAAGGCTGGGGATCATGTCGGTCGACTGTCGAACGGAATAATTATCTGGAAAAAAAGGAGAAGCAAATTGTCGGTGAACGACAACTCGTTTATGTGACAACATTTTCCCACAATCGTCGGCGAGCGAAGGATTCGCTGAAAGAGAGAGAGACCGGTCGCGATGGCGGCCGACACGCGGAAGCCGCGGCCATATCCGGTGCATCGTGTTACACGCTGCACGCGCCGCACCCCCGCGGCACGCGAGGTTCATCCCGGCTCCATAGTCCTCCCATAGTCCTCCCATGGTCCTTCCTTCTCGCGTAATAAGGGCTGTTCCATGGAACTTGCATAACACCGGAGCGGAACGCGTGTCTGGACGCAGCTGTTCGCCGCGTCCTCGTCACGCGCGCCTCTCATTGTGACGCGCGGCCGGAAAAGAAGCGGAAAGGGGACCCAGCAAGGGTGGAAAGGGAAAACGAGCGTAACAACCGGGCAGAAGGTTACGCGAAGGATCGAATTTTGATTCGGGCACGCCTCCTCCTCCTCCTCGCGCCGATCCACACGCGTGCTAGTGCCGGATCGTTGCACCTGCCACGCACGTGCGTTCGATTCCTCGAGATCCGAGCTGCCTCCTCCGGATCAACCACCCATTCCTTCCAGACTGTCTACCAGCGATTTTTTCCCTCTATTTTTATCGTACGTTACGTACAGATTTTTTTTTTTTGTCTTTCGAACAAACGGTTTTCGAGAAGCGAGAGGTTTCAGGCGAAAGTCTGCGATGGAATCTTTTCTTCGATTTATTTGTTTCTCGAGCTTCAATTGGACGGAACGCGGTTTCAGGAGGAATAAAGATTTTCGAGATACACGGGAGTCGGCGAAGTAATTAAGCGCGAATGATCAAATGTGGATACGTTTTCGCGATATTGGGGATATTTACGAGTGAAATTTTGCCGGGATCAGAAAGTTTTAGAAAGCGACAGATCGTTTGTGTTTCAAGCGAAATGTTTTTTAGGCGACTTAACGAACTCGGTAGTGCCAGCTTGTGTCAGTTTTTAGGTTGGATATTTCCAGGTTTATCTCGATTTCTCGTTTCCACCTGGAATTATCGAATCTCGAGAAAGTTCACTTCCTAGAAAGCGCTTTTTTCCAAGTTTCGAGATCGTACGAGAGTTAAAGTTCTATGATCCTTGGAAATTTGCTTGTAAACGATCGAATTATCCGCGATTCGCTATGGATCCGATAGATATATCCGGTAACCAGGGTTATTTTATTTTTTTTCGAAAAGTTCTAAGTCGTGGTCGTTTCACTCGCGTGTACACGCGCGCGTCGTTCAATGCTTCCCCTTTCGAGGGCCGAAAATTGCATAAAAGGGGTTTTCTGAAAGCTCTGCAGTTGGACAAAGGCGATCGGTAATCCGCATCTGTCCACTGGATGTTGCGTAAAACGGCACAAAACCCCGGTCGAGCGTTTACAATTATAATCCTCGCGCATGGATCCGTCGATCCGGTCGATTTTCGGAAATCTTCCCGGTGAATGCGAATGACCGTTCGACAAAGGGAAAGGATTCCCTCGCAGGGTGTTTCGTATCACCTACCTGATTCGAAGCTCGTCGCGTCAACCAGATGCAAATATTTCAATGCCGATGGAAGTGCACACGCGTATCCTTTGCGCGCAGCTGCCGATCATGCGGCGTATTCCGTCATTCTTCGAGAATTTTACGTAAACACCAGATGCAAACGGCTGGAAAGGCAACCTCGGTCAAAGCTGTTCGAAAGGGTTGACCTGTTGCGATCCGCAGCTGTCCCATAATTTTCGGCCGGCTCGTCGACGGAAGTTTGCATCATCGATTCCCAAACAACCTCGTTCGACGAGCCAATAAGCCTATTCGAGATTCCGTAGAATCCTCCCTCTCGTTGCGCCCAGAGCGAGACAGCGCGAGACTTCCCGATGGAACAGATGTTCCAAGTTTGCTCGCTTTGCAAAGAAAATTTGCAATCTCCAAACTATTACGGCTACAATGGTCTGTTTGGAATACACGCTTCGCGAATCGAATCGAGATTAGCTTTTCGTTTACTCGTTTACGCTTGGCCACTGTTCCTATTACAATCCCTTTTCATACTTTGACAAGTCTAACTCGTAATTCGGTTAGACTTTAGTTACGGATTACTAGATTTATTTTTCTGGGACATATTAGTTAGTGGAAAAAATCTTTTCTGACTGTTCGCATCGCTTGGACCCGAAATGGTACGCGAAGGGATTAATTGCAAGGTGCTCGATTCGTTCGTAACGGAGAGCGTGAGCTGGAGGACAACGTCAGAGCAATCGTTATCTCGGGGAGTGGAAAGTCGTAAGCAATGGAGCGGGAAAGTACGGTCGGAGAATCGGCGGTGGAAGCGAAGTGACGCAAGGATCGTTCCAGATTCAGGGTTAGACCGGGTCCTCGGGATGCAGGGCTCCGTATGGGCGGGCCGAAAGAGGGGTCTAACCAGCGGATCGGCGGAGAGCGGAGCATTGGCCCGAGAGGGGCCACCACGGTGCATCGGCCTGCATATCAGCCGGCCGCAAGTGTGTTAGCGAGGTTACGCGTCGTCCGTGTTCCCGGCAATACTGGTGCACGATGCAATCTGCACCTTTCCCTCTTCCCTCCGCCATCGCCTCCCCTATGTTTCTCGTTCGTCACGGTCCTCCTTCTCTTCCTCGCGTTCCACCGACCACGACCACGACGTTCCATCGTGCTTCTGCTGCAAGGGCTGAACCGAGGCCACGGAGGGGATATCCCGATGGATAAGATGGAGAAGGAGGCTGGGACGCGGCGGGATTCTCAAGGTCCATGGCGTGCATTGATCCTGCTCGGTCACGGACCCTCTAGCCTCCTCTCCGTCTTCTCTCTGCATCCTCTCCGTTAGCTTCGCCTCTCTTCTCCTCTCTCCGCTTCTCGATTTCTTCGTGTTTCGCGCCAGCGCGCCACCCTCTCTTTCCTCGGCGTCTTCTCTCGCTCCGTTTCGCTTTCTTTTTCTCCTCGCCCCCTCCACCCCGTCCTTCCTCGTCCGCTCGCCTTCCTTTTCTTCTCTTTTGCCCTTCTATTGGGTCTCGGCCGTCCCACCTTCCCCCGTGGCCTCCTTTCTCCGTCCACATCCTCTCTGTGCCCACTCACCCCCTTTCTTCCAAGCTTTTTCTATCAACCTCTTTCTCCCGAGCCTAGCTCGGCCTCCTCTCTCGGTCTCTTTTGTCTCTTCGTCTCGCCGCGTCCGTTTCGCTCGATACCCTCCTCCTCCTGCACGCTGTTCCTCTTTTTTTTTCACCCTCCCGCTTCTCCGCTGCGCGCGTACACGCAGACGTGCCTCTCGCTGTCCACGCAGGTCCTCCGGCGGAGATCCTCGCGAGGATCGAGGAGTTTATTCCCGGCGGAGGGACGCGATTCGGAAGCGGGGGCCAGCGTTAGGAGGCTGCAGCAGCCCGGCCAACGGATCCGTGTGTCGGATGATTCATTTTCGTGGCTGGCTGGAATGTCTCCGTTTCGCGGCCGGCACGTCACCGTCTGCCCGTTATCGCGCTCGTGTAAGCACCGCCTGTGGAGGTGGGCAAAAAGAATCGCGCGAGACAAGAGCGCGATTACGGCTGGAAAGAGTCCTGTTGCGATAACCACGGGTAAACGAACTCTCCTTATCCTATTGCCTCACTCCGCGGCCACGAGGCGACCGCTCCCGCCTCGTGTCGCCCTGTCCCGCCTTTCCGCTTCACTTTCTCCGCTCCGCTCCTCCGCCAGCAGATACCCGCGCCGATTTTCCGCCTCGTTCCGCGTACTTTTCCGCTTTTCAACCGCGGTCTTCGACGCCTCGCTCGCGATCCTCGCCGTCCGACTCGTTTCTACGATTTCTTTCCTTCTCTCCTCCATCTTTTGCCTCCTCGCACGACGATCCGAGAGGATTCGACGCGAGATACGATTGCAACGAGAGCATAAGTCGTATCGAATAATTGACACTGGATCACCGATGCAACGTCGGCTTATCCGATCGACGAAACTCGTTCGCGAAGGAAAATTATCGCGACGCGAGCGCGCCCTATTCCGACCGCTTTCTCTGGGCTTTCCATCTCGTTTCGCTCCAGATTAATATCCCGTTCCGTCTCGACCAGATTTTTGTTGACTCGCGCGTTTTTCTGCGCGACAGGAATTATCTTCATTCCGGGAACGTAACGTCGCGTTTCTTCCAAGTCACTTCCTCGAGCGTTTTGTTTTAACCGATCGAGCGTTTCCCTCGTTAAACCAGCGTACCTTTCCTGGTTCGATCTTTCCTCTGAGAAATATACACGCTTCTGGTGTGACGATTCGGCGTGCTCCGTTGATGCATCGTTCAAACAACGGGAAGGATCTGTAATTCCATGAAAGATAAAGGTGTTTGAGTAAGAGACGGAGTACGTTTCATTCGGTGATAACGAACGAGTCGATTTCGTATTGGAGAAGACACGAGGAACGGTAAAGGGAAGAAGGAAGGAATCGGAGAATGTCAATTACCTTTGTTCGGTCCCGGCTTTATCGAATCGCGGAATTCATAAGGCCAACGGAGCGATCTCGAACAGGGGTGGCTCTCTCGAAAGAGAGGAGACGAAAGCTAACGACGGGGTACGGGATAAACGTTAAAGGGAGCAGGTAAAGAAGCCAGTCACTTGCTCTCTTAATCTGCCCCTCGCAAGGACCCGATCGGTCCCCGCTCTCCTCTTGTCTATCGCGAAGTTTGCCCGAGCTGGAGACTAATGATCGGCGAGGAAACGCTCGGAAAAGAGCCGCGGTGATTCGATAAAAGGAGAATCGACGTAATATAAGCAACTGTCAGTGAACAGGCACGATAACGTACCGGTGGAGTGGAGAAAAGTAAAAAGAATTTCATCGAATTAGCCGACTCCTGGGTACCGAGAAAATAAACCCGACGGAAACGGATTAATAGATCTGGATGTATTAATGATCGGAGCCATCGGAGCGGAACTTATTCCTTCCGTCTACTTCCTCCAAAGTTTAATAACCTATCAGAAACAAGATACCGACGGAAAGTTTAGAAACCGCTCCGTGATCCGTTTTTATTCCTCCGCTAACTCAAGACCGCGTCAGGAAAATCCACGATGTTTTCGTTGCTGGAAATTTATTTTCCACCAGGTTCCCCTTGTCTCCGTTGTCATATGATCCTGTTTACCGATCCCGACCTTGGTCACTCCGACCAGCCCCTGAGAGACGTCTTATCCCATTTCCGGTGGTCGCTTCCCATCGAACTTCACCCGTTCTCGTCGGTTCAAACAACTCGAACCTCTGCAAACGCGTCTCGATCGCTCGTTCCGGTGTTTCAATGTCTTGAAAAGAGTCTGAGAGAGAATATACCATTGTAATCGACACCGGTGCTATTTTTCGGAGGAACTCGCGTTCCGCGTCACGGAGTAACAGGGCGTCCCGTTTGATGCAATAAACAGCCCTCTTAGCCGTCTAATTTACGGCCATAGAGAAGGGTTGAACTGCGCAGACTAGTCGTATTTAACTGTCGATCTCGACCACGTTTGTCTCAAGTTGGACAAGCGCAATATCGGTTCCCTGGTGGCCGGCAGTAAATCACGCTGGTCGCGGAAAGGCGTAAGGTGCCGGGGGGAAATTTACGGCTGGTCGTGGCATGGAAAAGGGTTCCGAGCAACCAGCTCGATATTTTAAAACGGTCACAGCAGATTCACGGGAAACGGGAGCATTGTAAATTATATCGACACGCCGGGAGGGGAAAAAATTCGATGCACCGTAGGGGTACAGGGGTCTCTCGGAGGATGGCTTCACAATAACGCCGGTATCTGGAGCAACCTGGGCCCCTTGTAACGCAAGGATCGAACCCTTTTTCTCTGGAACAGGCTATCCCGAGATCGAGCCGAAGGCAGTTTATCCGGCAAGATCGGCGCCAGCGTGAAAAGGGTTTCCGAATTTACGGAATCCAGGTATCGAGATCCGTACCCTAAGGCCCACCAGCTGGATCCTAATGTGCCCCAGCTTTCTCCGCGAGCGTTCCTCTCGTTCCGCGTCCACGGGATGAAATAACATATTCGCATTGTCGAGGATGCTTATGCGAGACTTGTGCTTCCTTTTCTCGGGAAAAGGGGAAAACTGGAAAGGGGTCGGGAAGACGCACAATGACGATTCATCGTCCCACGGTTTTCGAACCGATTAACCGATCCACCATCATGGGAAACTCTGTGTGGCCCCGTTTCGGGGAATCTCTCGAATCGTGTCAGTCATTATTGAAAATATTCGAGCTAATCCACGGGGGTGGTTACCTTGGGTCTTCCGGTCATCTTACTTCGAACGACGAATTTCTTTTTTTTTAACCCTAGATTCATAAACTATATTTACGGTTACATTGTTCATAAACATATGTCTCTGATACGCCTTACTTTTAAGGTCACCTAATTTAAGTATTACGGGAGATATTAACAAAAATCTATAAATATTAGTTAGAAACAACTTTTATTAACAAATTAAACACGAAAAAAAAAAAGTTGAAAAAATCAATCTGAGCATTCTAGGCACAAACTACCGCGATGTTCCATACACACGCTGTTAATTTACGTTGGAGTATCTCTTATTTGAACGAAAGCAACGCGATTCGAGCTAGTTTTAATAACGCATCTACGAGCACCTTTTTCTCATCAGTGATCCTAATTATTGTCATCGTTATTGGAGTTCCGAGTTGAACGTTCGATTTCTCCCTTCGAGAAACACGAGCAGAAGGAATCGATCACGGGAACTTTCGTTTTCACCGAAAAACAACGCTCGCGCCGGTTTTACCGTAAAGGCCGCCTCGTATCGGCCACTTCCGGTAGCGAGCAGCCGCGTTACGTAAGATTCACGCTCGACGAGCGTGAAGATCTGGGCCAGCAAGGACGAATTTTTTCACGGTGGCCCGTAAATTTCCTCGGGACGTTTCCTTGCCAGTCGAGGTCAGTACACCTTTCCAGTCCGCCTCGTAAACCAATAATGCTATTTACGCCTCGAATGATGCGAGCCCCTTAAGGACTGATTTACGGCCATCGCTTATTTATTGCCGGTGTGCTCGCTAGTTACGCGAAAATAGTTATTTATGTCTATGCAGACGTCTCTTCTTAGGTGACGAGCAAGAAGCAGGAAACGAAAAGCACGTTGTTCTCGTTCGAGGGACCTGTTCTCGGGCAAATCGGCCATGACCGAATCGTTTGGAAAACAGTGACAAACAGTGACTGACGAACCGTCAGTCAAAACTGTTTTATCACTGAGAGAAGCTCCGAAACATCCTTTCTTTTTTCTTTCTTTATTCCGACCTTTTCTTTCCTTTTTTTTCGACGCCCTTCGTCATCGGGTCTTGCTCTGGCAAGACTTTAAACCTGACGAACCTTTCCAGGGTTCAGGTATATCACAGGTCGTTTGGATTCGCTTAACGACGGAGCTTAGTAAGCTCATCGAGGTATAATTTCTCTACTTTTAAATATAATTCGAAGGTTTCGAGGGTCGAGTATTCTTTTCTGATGATTCTTTCCGATCTAGCGGGCAGATAACTTCTCGCTGGTCTGAAGGTCTCCGAGGGATGTTCGGTGAAATACCGACGGGATTTAGATTACGAGGACCAGTCGCTCGGGATATTCCTTCAAAAATGGCGTAATTAAATTTGCATGGTAATAGGAAGAGACTCGTGGATAAGTCTCTGCTCTTGCTCGATACTTCTCGGTTACGAGAGCGGCAGGAAATTTACAGAGTCGGAAGGAAAAGCGGACTCGCTCGTGAAAGCGATTTCGACTTTCTTCTTCCTTTTTTTTTTCTTTTTTTCCAGTTGTCGCGCGTAACAGATGGCGCGTCGAAGTGGTAGATACACCGAGCGGGTTAATTAGTCGCGTTTCGCGGGATGGTTGTGCGGAGAGTATCGGATGTCGAGAAAAGAAAGCGTCTGGTGGGAGAAAAATGTAGTTGCTCCGTCATTCGGGGATCTCTGGCTCGCATGTGCAGCTGTTTGTATCTTCATTCCCGGCGTGCTTGACATTGTGGCCGCGGATGCAGCCAAAAAGAGAATCCCGAAATACGCGAGTCAACGTTCTACCGCTTATGCAATAAAAGTTCGTCCTGGCTGACAACGCGTGAAATCTA
Organism: Euglossa dilemma; assembly: GCA_002201625.1. Taxonomy (NCBI): domain Eukaryota; kingdom Metazoa; phylum Arthropoda; class Insecta; order Hymenoptera; family Apidae; genus Euglossa; species Euglossa dilemma. The sequence goes on from NIJG01000123.1 coordinate 6,419,813, forward strand.
ATAAACGTAAAGGAGCGTCTGCACTTCTGACGAGTGTTCGTCCATTGTCTATCGCGATTTAATCGAGTTTCGATGGCAGAAGCCGCGAGAAAAATCCTCAGCTTCTATTCGCTTAATGATTTCTCTTTGAAGGTGTAACGCGGTAACTAAAATAGTTCGAGGCTTGAAATTTCATTGTTCCCAGATTTTAACGAGGAATAAAGTATCTGGTCCTCGTAATTAAAGTAACAGATAGCGGCATTGTATCTCTTAACTCTTTGAGGCACAGGATTTCAAAAATAAAATAGACCCATGTTGGACGGAAATTTTATTGCGTTTCAAATTAAACAAAATAGGTATTTTTTATTGCCAAAGGCATCGCATAATATAGACACCAAAAAATAATAATAATTCAAATCAATTTGTTGATTTTATCAATATTTTAAAGTGAGTCTAGAAATGTCCCATCATGCATTACCGTGCATCAGAAACATGGGACATTTTTAATCAAAAACAAAAAATAGTAATTCGAAACGTAACATTATTTTATCAATTATTTTACATTCCGCGTATCGTTGGGTAATTTTTAATTTCGCATGTTCGTTAATCGTGATCTTTAGGATTTGATTAAACGAGAACCAAGGATCGCTTCTCGACTGCGAACGTTTAAATTTCATAAACGTGACGTTTATTTTCCTCGTCTCTCGTATTTCTTTCGATCCCGAGGCGTCGGTATTGGTCACGACGCTTCGGCTTTCCATCAGACGTTGTTAATTTTGTAATTGGTTGCGCGACGAGGTGCATCGGGTTCCGATGAGTTACGCAAGCGGCGTGAACGCGACACCGCGTTATTTCTAGAATGTTTGAAAAGATCGCGGCTGGTTCGCTCATTCAACGATCCTCTGGCCCACATAGCCGGTTGTTTACAGCACGATTCCTCGCACTGTACCGGCACATCGCACGACCGAGCTTCTGGTGCAAAGACCTCCGTGCACAGGACGATGCACCCTCGGCCTTGTCCCAGCTTCCAAGCGCGAACCCTCCTCGTAGTCGCCATTCAGCACCGCTTCTTCCCAGTTTTCCAACGATTCCATCCTCTCGACGCATCTAACCATCCGATCAAACGCGCCAATCTCTCAATATCCGATCTAATTTCCGATTTAACCCGTCCGCGAACAAACGAACACTTCGCGTCGCACCGACTTCTCTATTTAGAGATTCTTAATATAGTATCTCTTAGGTTTTAATTTTAGAAGAGATTTTAGAAACTTTATCTCTTCTTCACGCGCGCATATTTTGTATCTTCGATTCGCGTGGAACGACGGTTGATTAATTATGACGAATACGAAACGTCGAAGAAGTTTCAAAGGACATTTTCTAATCGGGTATATAAATAATTCGCGTCGGTAAAGTTCCCTTGCATTTCAAGTTTCTTGAATTGCCTTGATAAATAATTAACACTTGATCAATCTCCAGGCTCTATGTTTTGCTAGTTTTCCTCCATTTAAGTATCGAGTCCGCGAAGGCTGACTTTCGTTAGACTTTCCTTCGTTAGATTCGAAGGAAACGTGTTCATTTAAAGATGAAAGTCTGAGAGTGAGCATTGCAGTTTGGCAGAATTACGAAAGCGGTGTCGTTTTTAGAGTCGCGCACGATTCTTCGAGAACAAAAAGTGGGTTTGCTCGCGTTTTCTCCTCGACGAATATTCGAGTGCCGTGTTTATCGTGGCTCGGCAATTGTCGATTCGCGTGAAGATATCGCGGAGAAAAGTTCCTCCGTGGTCGAATGTTGCCCGTGGTCGCTGAAAACTTTTCCACCCACCTTCCTGGGTTCACTAGCACGCGACTGCCGTCGTTGGAACAGCGACGAGCTGCAGCATTGCGAGCGAGACGAAAGGAGAGGGTCTCTTAAGGCGCGTACATATGTCATTCGTGATACGATCTTTCGTTTGGCCTAGGTTCTGGACGATATTCGCAGTTTTGTTATGAACACAGCGTTTTTGCGCGGTTTTTGTGTCGCGTTCTCTAGTCTCGATCAAATTTTCATTATTCTTAAGATCTGATGGTAAAAAGAAGAAAAAATGGTATACTTTTAACTTTCCAGTGTCTTTTCTTTATTTACTTCACATATTAACGCGTTAAGTTTCAAGGTGTAATAAGGTATAATAAGCTTCGACCCTCAGTGGCAATTTAATAAAATTCCAAAAGTCAATATCTATCGAAATAATTCCATCTGTTAACACATATATAATTCTTTCGATTTCCTAGCTCTCGTTAAGCCTCGAAGTACCTTCTTCGTACTTTGCATTCTAGAAACAATCATAATCGCATTCGATAAAATTCCAAAGCTCGATATCTACCGTAATAATCCTACCCATCAATTTCTTATTCCCTATATTAAAAAATATCATCATCTAGGTATCAGAAAATCTTCGAACTATCATTCCACGGTGCAAGAAAAAAATCACCGACCACAAAGGGCCGAAACCGACATCACGGAGATATTACCACGACATGGCGAACCTTGAGGTCGATATCTATTGAAACAATTCCATCTGATCTACAATTCCTTCGACTTCGTAGCACGCGTTATGCCTCAAAGTACCTTCTTTGTACATTGCATTCTAGAAAAACTTCCAAAGCTCGATATCTACCGTAATAACCTTCCGCATCAATTTCTTATTCCCTATATTAAACAATATCATCATTTTGGTATCAGAAAATCTTCCAATTGTCATTCCACGGTGCAAGAAAAAAATGTCCGAGTGTAAAAGGGCCGAAACCGACATCACGGAGATATTACGACGACATGGCGAACCTTGTGGATATGTCGCTGTTCGCCGACCTCGAGGCCGCAACGCCCTCTGCGAACCGATTCGTCGGTTTTCCGTCGCACACGCTCATCCCCGATACCCACACACGCTCGCGGCGAACGACCGCGCGGATCGGCGCTTAATAACGCGGCGGTATTTATCTTTCTTAAAAGAAACCTTTCTCCCCGGCAGCGTACCGTCAAATTACCCCCCGGAATACATCAATGTTTTCTTACCAAGGCAATTTCGCGGCGGCATGTGAACCGAGCTTAAGGCGGTTCTCTGGGCAGCGGGGGCCCGGCGGTGGGGGGCACGGCCATGGCAAAAGTGCAACGCTCCGACAAGGTTCACTGTACACTCGGCGCGCGATGCCACTGACCCATTAATACATATAAAGCTCGGCTGCACGCGGCAATTTGCATCGGCCGGTAGCCAGCATTTGAATTGCTAAGCCTCCTTATGCAAGTATAATATCCTCGCGGTTTCGGTAACGCCTGATCGCCGCTAAAGTGGCCGCGCGCTCGCGCGAGCGAGCCTTCTTTTTCCCTAGACTCGCGCTTCCTCTCCTCTCCTTCTCTCTCTTTCTCTCTTTCTCTGGTTCGCTCGCGCGTCCCCTCTCACCGTCTTCGTCCGACCTTCGCGCCGCGTATATACACCCTCTGTCCATCGAACTCTAACGGTAAAGGAACAGCTATTTCTCCGTTGCTTTTTCTCTTTCTTTCCGTCCCGCCTGCACGGCCCGACCCGCTGCGATCGATCTTCCGACTCCGCTCGCGAATCCGATCCCGGCCACCGTTCCGATCGGCCATTCCGATTTGCCAATCCGGCCAGGCCGACCTGCGCCGTTCGCTTCCGGCCGCGCCTTTCTAATTTTATGCCACGCTTTTCGCTCCAAGTCCACGCTCGTCCCCGTCAATTCTAGGTTATGGCCGATTCCTCCAAGGAGAAGTGTCTTTGGGTCACCGGGGATACTTCGCGGGATCGGCGAGTCCCGAAGGCGGGAATTCGAAGGAGATTTTTCCCGTCACTCGTGGTACCGGTTTCTTTAGAAAAATTTGCTTGTTGCACGCGCGGTTCTCGGGTTCCTTTCGTTCCTGTCGAGGGAATTATCGGTTGGAATTGGGAATTGGAGCGCTAGCGGATCGTAAACATCGTGGAGAACGATCGAAAATGGTCGTTTTGATTTTATCGATGTGTTATTTAATAATCGGAGGTTCTGTGGTGAATTACTGGAATTGATAACGAAGCGCAAATGAAGCGGAGGAGTTGTTAGAGGTATTGCAACCTGTGTTATTGGTTCCAATCTATTTACCATTACCTTGTTCCTTAATTCATTTATTTCGTGAGAAACATGGTTCAGTTTTTCCCGCGTAAATGGTCTAAATTTAAAAAATTCTTGTTAGAGAATTTACACGCGAGATATTTTCCCGAAAACGAAAATTCTACGGTGAAACGAAGGGACAGAGATCCAACTATTTCTCGAACCTTTTAGATTTCATATTTATCGCGAGACTTCCATGAAAAAGGACGAAGGTTTGTCCGGAATCGGGACAGATCTGGCGCGTTCGATATTATCGATTTATCGAGGTTGGATCGAGCTTAAACTGGTCGATCGAAGGGGCATCTGGTCCGGTCTATCGGGCAGGTGCTGGCAAAAAGGGCCTGGCGTCGCGAACGGTCGGCGAAGAGAGGGAAAGGAAGAGAGGAAGGAGACAGCCCAGTCGTTGGAAGGTCCTCGACCTTCGACGTTAAGGGCAGGGACCCCATCTAGGGTGCACGGGGCGCCCTTTAGCCGCCTTCGTCCTCTGCGTCCGCTTTCTCGCGCACTTTCCACCGGCTCGCTCGCCTTTCGCGTCGGAATCTTCGTCCTGTGACGTAGGTCACGAATCTAAGAGTCATCCAGGAAGGGAGGATGAGCCCTGATTAGAACCATGCTGCTTCTGGATCGCGATAAAGTAGCAGAGCCAAGATTGGCAGTCTTCTATCTTTGGCTCGATTCGTTCCCGTGAGAACAGCGACGTCGTTCGAACTCCAAACGAACGTTTTTTAACCCGTTAACAATATTAATAGATTTAATCAACTTATATTAAGTTTGTTAATATCGCAATTGTTTTTAAATTGAACTCATGGTACTATTTTTTAAGAAAATACGTAGTTTTCTTTACCCGTAA